>NW_026846588.1:2377849-2937031 GCF_025583915.1 Anolis sagrei ordinatus | reverse complement strand
TATCAGGAGACCGATTTGGAATTACTAATGTTGTTCCACAGTCCCTAGGCCGAATTAAAGGTCTCCTTTTCCTTTTCCCGTATCTCCCCCTCCCCGCCACGACTTCTATGGGGGCTCCTCGGTTAACGGAAGCCTCTCCCTCCTCCATGACGCATTCAGCAGCCAAAGTATCACCCCATAGGTCATTATTGACTGTTTGGTATGTTGCGACTTCAGATTGCCATAGTCTTGCTTTACATTCATTTCCCGCTCCTGCTATATTATACGCGGGTCTTTCTGAGCTACTCTGTTCCCTCTCTCCACTATAAACAGCTAGCAGTTGTAATTTGGGAGTTGTAGTTGCTGGGATTTATAGTTCACCTATAATCAAAAAGCATTCTGAACTCCACCAGCGATGGATTTAAACCGAACTTGGCACAAAGAACTCCCATGACCAACAGAAAACACTGGAAGGGTTTTGTGGGCAATTACCTTGTGTTTGGGATTTGTAGTTCACCTACATCCAGAGAGTACTGTGATCTCAAACAATGATGGATCTGGACCAAACTTGGCACGAATACTCAGTATGCCCAAATGTGAACACTGGTAGAGTCTGGGGAAAATAGACCTTGATATTTGGGAGTTGTAGTTGTTGGGATTTATAGTTCACCTACAATCAAAGAGCATTCTGAACTCAACGAACAATAGAGTTGGGTCAAACTTCCCACACAGAATCCCAATGACCACCAGAAAATACTATGTTTTCTGATGGTCTTTGGCGATCCCTTTGACACCCCCTCACGACCCCCTCAGGGGTCCCGACCCCGAGGTTGAGAAACAGTGATCTAAAATGTAGCTCTTTCTAAAATGATCAAGGGTCTGGAGAACAAGCCCTATGAGGAGCGGCTTAAGGAGCTGGGCATGTTTAGCCTGAGGAAGAGAAGGCTGAGAGGAGATATGATAGCCATGTATAAATATGTGAGAGGAAGCCACAGGGAGGAGGAGGGAGCAAGCTTGTTTTCTGCTTCCTTGGAGACTAGGACGCGGAGCAATGGCTTCAAACTACAAGAGAGGAGATTCCATCTGAACACGAAGAAGAACTTCCTGACTGTGAGAGCCGTTCAGCAGTGGAACTCTCTGCTCTGGAGTGTGGTGGAGGCTCCTTCTTTGGAAGCTTTTAAACAGGGGCTGGATGGCCATCTGTCAGGGGTGCTTTGAATGCAATATTCCTGCTTCTTGGCAGAATGGGGTTGACTGGATGGCCCAGGAGGTCTCTTCCCTTTGATTCTATTATTCTATGATTCTTTCAATAAAGTATTTGGTATGTTTTAAAGCCTGACATTGCTCCTGTAATTACTAAACCTCATTTACTTTTCAGCTAGCTCAAGAAGTTTCTGATCTGCAAAACCTGCTGCTTTTCCTGTTGGTGCTGCTTACATTTTGAAGTGCCTTTTCCTTTTTTAAATTTACCCAACAGTTTGAGACCCTGGGTAGCCCCCTTCACATTCAGCCTCTGCTTCTTTGTGGTGGATCGTGTTGGAGCAGGATGTGTCCGTCTGCTCGCTTTCTCTAAGTTTCAGTTGCAACTTGAAAAGAGCTCTCCGAGGTGCTGAAATCAGTTGCCACATTGGGTTTGACACCTTGGAGAGCCCCTTTCTTGTTCAGGCTCTGCTTCCTCTGGTGGACCTGTTGGGGTTCAGCCTGAGTTTGAACTTGAACCTGATTCTCTGTTTGTTCCTCCTGATGCTAATGAAAGTATATTTACTGATGCTAGTGGAAATGTACCTCTTGATGCCAATGCTCCTGAAATTAGTGAGGAAGAAACTTCTGTAGGTTTGGAAAATGCCAATGTTCCTGAAATTAGTGAGGAAGGAACTTCTGTAGATTTGGAAAATGAAAGTACCAGTGTTCATGAGAATGTTTCAGAGGGAAGCCATGATCTTTCCCTCCCTTCTGCACCTGGGAACCTTAATGAGAACAGAAGGGGGCAGATCTGGCAAGAAAGAAGTAAATCACTCAGCTTGCGAAGGTCTTCCCGATTAAAAGAAATACAAACAACGGCTTCAAAGCAGAGGGGCGGTTCACGGAACCAATTCTTTGGCTTTAATTGCCTTCCACCGGGCTGACTTTCTCAGTTCAGGCATCATTTCAGATTAATGAAGACCTTGGCAGTTCTCCCGGTTTCCCCTGGCCATGGTTTTGAAAGATTTCTAGGATATCAAGTACGGTTAGTGGATTGCTAACGGGTTCCAGTATTTTACAGTGTGGCTTTGGGTTTTGTTTTGTCCATTTAAATTCATGTTTGCTGATTTTGCTGTGGCTTTTGACTTTGCATTTTTCCTTTATTTTGGAATCATTTTTCTTCAATAAAAAAGGACAGATTTGGAAAATCAGGAGTGAATCGCAGAGTCTGCGAAGGTCAAGCAGATTAAGGGAAAAGGAAGCTCAGGCTTCAAAGCCTGGAGGCGTGTCACGAAACAGTTTCTTCAGTTTTAAGTGCCTCTCACCGGGTTGTCTCGTTAGATCAGACATCGTTTAGACTGAGGCATTACCTTGGCAGATTTCCCTGTTTCCCGTGGCCTACATCCCAAGAGGCTTCTAGTGCTCCAAGTACGGTTAGTGATTTGCTAACAGGTTCCAGGTTTTTACAGTATTGCTTTTGGAATTTTGATCTAATTCATGGATATTCCTGACTGCTGAATTTTACTGTGGCTTTTTGACTTTGCATTTTCCTTTATTTTGTAATCATTTTTCTTCAATAAAAAAGGATTGTTTTTCACAGTCAAGTGTGGTGGATAGTTATCTTAGGGCCTCATTCCCTGCTCTGGATTGCAACAGGACCCTGAAATAGTATTGGAGCAGGATGTGTTCTTCTGCTTCTCTTCCCTAACTGGGCCTTTCTCTCTCTCTCTCTCTCTCTTTCCAGGCATGGTGCAGAAGCTTGACCAAAAGCTACCAGTGGCCAATGAGTACCTGCTGCTCTCGGGGGGCGTCCGTGAGGGGGTGGTGGACCTGGACCTGGATGAGCTGAGCATCTATGCACGCGGCACTGACTATGACATGGACTTCACGCTCCTGGTGCCAGCCCTGAAGCTCCACGACCGGAACCAGCCAGTCACCCTGGACATGCGCCACTCGGCCCTGTGCCACTCCTGGTTGAGCCTGCGCCTCTTTGACGAGGGCACCATCAGCAAGTGGAAGGACTGCTGCACCATCGTGGACCACATCAATGGGGCCACCAACTACTTCTTCTCCCCGACCAAAGTGGCTGAGTGGTTCTACGACTCCATCAGCATTGTCCTCTCAGAGATCCAGAAGAAGCCCCAGCGAGGCATGCCCAAGGTGGAGAAGGTGGAGAAGAACGGGACCATCATCTCCATCATCCTGGGGGTGGGCAGCAGCCGCATGCTCTACGACATCGTACCTGTGGTCTCCTTCAAGGGTTGGCCGGCCGTGGCCCAGAGCTGGCTGATGGAGAACCACTTCTGGGATGGGAAGATCACTGAGGAGGAGGTCATCAGCGGCTTCTACCTGGTGCCGGCCTGTTCCCACAAGGGCCGGAAGGACAACGAGTGGCGCCTCTCCTTCGCCCGCAGCGAGGTCCAGCTGAAGAAGTGCATCTCCGCCAGCCTCATGCAGGCTTACCAGGCATGCAAGGCCATCATCATCAAGCTGCTCTCGCGGCCCAAGGCCATCAGCCCTTACCACCTGCGCAGCATGATGCTCTGGGCCTGCGACCGGCTGCCGGCCAACTACCTGGCGCAGGAGGACTATGCTGCCCACTTCCTCCTGGGTCTCATTGACGACCTGCAACACTGCTTGGTCAACAAGATGTGCCCCAACTACTTCATCCCGCAGTGCAACATGCTGGAGCACCTCTCTGAGGAGACGGTCATGCTCCATGCCCGCAAGCTCTCCTCAGTCCGCTCGGACCCGGCCGAGCACCTCCAAACCGCCATTGAGCACGTCAAGGCTGCCAACCGGCTGACTCTGGAGCTACAGCGCCGAGGTAGCGCTGGGGGCATCCCCTCCCCACAGTCGGACGGAGGCGACGGAAGTGGGCAGCCCGACGACCGCCTGGCCAAAAAGCTCCAGCAGCTGGTGACGGAAAACCCCGGGAAGTCCATCTCCGTCTTCATCAACCCTGACGACGTCACTCGGCCCCACTTCAGGATCGACGACAAGTTCTTCTGACCCCGGACCCCTTTTCGGACTCGGACAACGGTTCCCTTTCCTTCCGGGCATCTCCCCTCTTTTTCTCTCTTCTTCCCCCTTCTCTCGCTCTTTCCTCTTTTGGAAATCACACACATATCCCGTTTGGAATGGATTTGCTGAAAACAGCACACTACCAGTGAGAAGGTTCTCTGGGACGGAGCAGGATCGGATCCTTTTGCTCGCTGACCCCTTCTCCCCCCGTTTGGATCTGTGTGCATTGTGTAATTGGGGCGGGGAATTGTCCAGAAGAGCACAATGGATCACCCCCTTGATCCAGATTTGTATTACATTTGCCCCCGGTGCCTTCCAACTTCCAGGGTGGGGCAATTTCTCCAAGGTTTTTTAAAGCAGGGGAGACCTTTTTTTGCAAGCAGTAAGTGACCCAGAAGTCAATGTCTCTCCAAGTCCTTTGTGGGCAAAGAAGTCCATTTTGGAAAAGGGGGGGGGGATTTGGGGTTCTTCCATCCTTGTTATACAAGAGATTCAAACCCCCCTCTCTCGCTCGCACACGGAAGTGCACAAACATCCACTTCCTTTGCCAGACTTCATTTGTTTATGATCCAAATGTTTTCTCCCTCCCTTTCTTCACATCTCCTTTTCTGCTCTGTGTTTTGCTGAGCTGCTTCCCAGGTTTCCCTTCGGCCCCAAACGCCGATCCGGCACCCGGAAGGACCAATTGGACTGCCTCCACTTTGCAATGCAAGAGACCTCTTTCCAGATTTTGGAAGCGTTTCTCCTCCAAAACCCCTTCCTTCCTTCCTTCCTTCCTTCCTTCCTTCCTTCCTTCCTTCCTTCCTTCCTTCCTTCCTTCCTTCCCTCCTCCTTCCTCCTTCCTTCCCCTTCCTTCCTTCCTTCCTTCTCTTCCTTCCTTCCTTCCTTCCTTCCTCCCTTCCTCCCTCCTTCCCTCCCCCTCCTTCCCTTCCTCCTTCCTTCCTTCCTTCCTTCCTTCCTTCCTTCCTTCCTTCCTTCCTTCCATCCATCCATCCATCCTTCATTCCCCCTCCCTCCCTCTTCCTCCCTCCCTCCTTCCTTCCTTCCTTCCTTCCCTTCCTTCCTTCCTTCCTTCCTTCCTTCCTTTCTCCTCCCTCCCTCCCTCCCTCCCCTTCTTCCTTCCTCCTCCTCCCTCCCTCTCCCTCCCTCCTCCCTCCCTCCTTCCTTCCTTCCTTCCCTCCCTCCCTCCCTCCCTCCCTCCTTCCTTCCTTCCTTCCCTCCCTCCCTCTTTCCTTCCCTCCTTCCCTCCTTCCCTCCTTCCCTCTCTCTCGCCCCAAATGATTTCCTTTCGGCCACCTCTTCTTGAATGTAATTGTTCAGAAGGAGAGTTCATCCAGTGCAAAGAATGCGGTTTCAGCTCATCTTCCGTGCGGAATAAGGTTCTGGAATGTTAGTTTTTAGTGGGTGTAATTATTCAAAGCCTTATTTAAATGCTATTAAAGAACACACCATTATAAATGTCAATGTGCATTGCCTCCTGCTCTGGCTGGGACTCTGTGGGTTTCCTCTAATGCAATGTTTCTCAACCTTCCTCATGCCATGACCCCTTAATACATTTCCTCATGTTGTGGTGACCCCCAACCATAACATTATTTTGCTACTTCATAACTGTAATTGTGCTACTGTTGTGAATCTTAATGCAATTATCTGGTAAGCTGGATGTATTTTCATTCACTGGGCCAAATTTGGCACAAATACCCAATATGCCCCGATTTGAATAGTGGTAGGGTTGGGAGGGGGGTTGATTAATTTTGTCATTTGGGAGTTGGAATTGCTGGGATTTATAGCTCATCTACAGTCAAAGAGCATTCAGAACTCCACCAACAATGGAATTGAACCAAACTTGGCACACAAAACTCTCATGGCTAACAGAAAACACTGGAAGGGTTTGGTGGACAGTGTCCTTTCCTTTTGGAGTTGTAGTTCACCTACATCCAGAGAGCACTGTGGACTCAAACAATGATGGATCTGACCAAACTTGGCACGAATACTCAATATGCTCAATATGAACACTGGTAGAGTTTGGGGAAAATAGACCTTGACATTTGGGAGTTGTAGTTACTGGGATTTACCAGAAAAATTAGCCATAGCAGAGCACCTGATGAACCAGCCTGGACACAGCATTTTATTTGAGAACACAGAAATGCTGGACCACTCTCACGACCACCATGTCAGGCTACACAGAGAAGCCATTGAAATCCACAAGAAGCAGGTGGACAATTTCAACAGAAAGGAGGAAACCACGAAAAGGAACAAAATCTGGCTACCAGTATTAAAAAACTCTAAAATTACAACAGCACAACAACAGAGAGGAAACAAACAAGGACATTTAATCACCTTTCAACAAAAGTTTGCTCCAGGCACTGTCAAGCCATTATTTATTTATTTATTTATTTACTCCTTTTGTATACCGCCTATATCAGCCAAAAAAGGCGACTCTAAGCGGTTTACAGTAAAATGTGCAACATTGAACAATACATGTGACAAACATCCACAAACAGTACACATAACGTCATCACGCCTCGAATAGAATCAGATCCAGTCTCACAGTCGTTTTACCATTCCTTGTTCAGTATGCCGTCTTTCAGAGTCAGATGTTATTGCATGCTTATCCGAACGCCTGTTCGAAGAGCCACGTCTTAACCCGCCTCCTAAACGCCAATAGCGAAGGGGCCTGCCTGATCTCCCCTGGTAAGGCATTCCATAGCCGAGGGGCCACCACCGAGAAGGCCCTGTCTCTCGTCCCCGCCAGCCGCACTTGTGATGCTGGCGGGACCGAGAGCAGGGCCTCCCCGGACGATCTTAGTGTCCTCGCCGGTTCATAGGCGGAGATGCGTTCGGAGAGGTAAGTGGGGCCGGAACCGTTTAGGGCTTTATAGGCTAAAGCCAGCACCTTGAATTGTGCTCGGTAGCAAATTGGCAGCCAGTGGAGCTGGCTCAACAGTGGAGTGGTGTGCTCCCTGAGTGCCGCTCCCGTTAACAACCTGGCTGCCGAGCGCTGGACCATCTGAAGCTTCCGGGCAGTCTTCAAGGGCAACCCCACGTAGAGCGCGTTGCAGTAATCTATGCGGGATGTGACAAGAGCGTGGACTACCGTAGCCAAGTCCGACTTCCCAAGATACGGGCGCAGCTGGCGCACGAGCCGAAGCTGTGCAAATGCTCCTCTGGAGACCGCTGAAACTTGGGGTTCCAAGCTTAGCGAAGAATCCAGAGTCACACCCAAGCTGCGAACCTGTGTCTTCAGGGGGAGTGCGACCCCGTCCAACACAGGCTGTAACCCTATACCCTGTTCGGCCTTCCGACTGACCAGGAGTACCTCTGTCTTGTCTGGATTGAGTTTCAATTTGTTCACCCTCATCCAGTCCGACACAGCGGCCAAGCACCGGTTCAGGACCTGGACAGCCTCCTTGGTAGTAGGTGGAAAGGAGTGACAGAGTTGGACGTCATCTGCGTACAGATAACACCGCACCCCGAAACTCCGGATGATCTCTCCCATGCTAATCAAGGTGGTCAGTTGAAACATTCCCACCTGGCTCCAGCAGACAATAGCCCTTTGTCCCACCCTGGTCATTCCACAGATATATAAACCCTTTTTCCTACTTCCAACAGACCTCACTACCTCTGAGATGCTTGCCATAGATGCAGGTGAAACGTCAGGAGAGAAGGCCTCTACAACATGGTCTTATAGCCCAAAAAAACCTACAACAACCCAGTGTCCTTGCCCTTTGCTCTTCCTCTGCACAAAACTGCCTTTCATTACAGAGGAATCACTACGGAATGTGTCTCGCCTGGTAGAGAGAAAAAGGTTCGATATTTTCCTCTTTTATATTCAAGAATATATTCAAGCTTTGCAGAGCGTTGACAAAGGCAGGCTCCTTTGGGGAACTGCCATTGTGCCTCTGCCTTTTCAGCTGAGCAGCGATTCCACTTTGGAGGTGCAACTACACTGTCAAAATAATAGTTTTTCTCTTCCTTTTTGTAATTGCAAAGCATTTTGTTGGGGAAGTCCCCCATTTGCAGTTCGGCCCCATTGGGATCCCTAGTCAATCCAGCCATGGGAAACCTTAGTGGTGCCTCTCCCCATTCCCTTAAGCTTTTGCTTATTTTGCTTTAAGGTGGATGGATCCAGCTCTGGAAACCAGACATTTCCAGCTTCAGGTCTGCGTTTGGCAAGGGCTTCCTGGCCTTCTCCCTAAAGGATGCTCATTAATCTTTTAAAATCAGATTAACAGAGGGAAAGAGAGAGGGAGGTGGAAGGGCTGGTTTTCCGTCTTCCATCAGAATCGACTTGGAAGGAAATGGAGGGGAGCATCGTAGAATCAAAGAGTTGGAAGAGACCTCCTGGGCCATCCAGTCCAACCCCATTCTGCCAAGAAGCAGGAATATTGCATTCAAAGCACCCCTGACAGATGGACATCCAGCCTCTGTTTAAAAGCTTCCAAAGAAGGAGCCTCCACCACACTCCAGGGCAGAGAGTTCCACTGCTGAACGGCTCTCACAGTCAGGAAGTTCTGCCTCATGGAATGTGTCCAGAGGAGGGCGACTAAAATGATCAAGAGTCTGGAGAACAAGCCCTATGAGGAGCGGCTTAAAGAGCTGGGCATGTTTACCCTGAAGAAGAGAAGGCTGAGAGGAGACATGATGAGGGCCATGGATGAATATGTGAGAGGAAGTCCTAGGGAGGAGGGAGCAAGCGTCCTTTCTGCTTCCCTGGAAACTAGGATGCAATTGAACAATGGCTTCAAACTACAAGAAAGGAGATTCCATCTGAACATGAGGAAGAACTTCCTGACTGTGAGAGCCGTTCAGCAGTGGAACTCTCTGCCCTGGAATGTAGTGGAGGCTCCTTCTTTGGAAGCTTTTAAACAGAGGCTGGATGGCCATCTGTCAGGAGTGATTTGAATGCAATATTCCTGCTTCTTGGAAGAATGGGGTTGGACTGGATGGCCCAGGAGGTCTCTTCCAACTCTTTGATTCTATGATTCTATGTTCAGACAGAATCTCCTTTATTGTAGTTTGAAGCCATTGTTCCACGTCTCCAGGGAAGCAGGAAACAAGCTTGCTCCCTCCTCCCTGTGGCTTCCTTTCACATATTTATACATGGCTACCATATCTCCTCTCATCCTTCTCTTCTTCAGGCTAAACATGCCCTGCTCCTTAAGCCGCTCCTCATAGGGCTTGTTCTCCAGACCCTTGATCATTTTAGTCGCCCTCCTCTGGACACATTCCAGCTTGTCTCTCTTGAATTGTGGTGCCCAGAATTGGACACAGTATTCCAGGTGTGGTCTAACCAAGGTGGAATAGAGCATGGGGAGCATGACTTCCCTGGATCTAGACACTAGGCTCCTATTGATGCAGGCCAAAATCCCATTGGCATTTTTTTTGCCACCACATCATCTGCAGAAAGTTCAGAAAGACAAAGCAATCTCTCCCCTTTGTATTGTCAAAGGCTTTCATGGCTGGAATCACTGGGTTGTTGTGAGTTTTCTCAGTTGCATGGCCATGTTCCAGAAGCATTCTCTCCTGACCCCACAACCTCTGAGGATGTGTCACGATGCTAGGGCTCTGCCTTATGCTGGTAGAGGTGAATCAAGCAAACACCCAGTTTGTGCTAAACAATTTAATTAAAGCAGTACTCACTGTCTGGATGTTTTAATACTCCAGAATCATAGAATGAAAGAATTTGAAGAGATCTCATGGGCCATCCAGTCCAACCCCATTCTGCCAAGAAGCAGGAATATTGCATTCAAATCACCCCTGACAGATGGCCATCCAGCCTCTGTTTTAAAGCTTCCAAAGAAGGAGCCTCCACCACACTCCGGGGCAGAGAGTTCCACTGCTGAACGGCTCTCACAGTCAGGAAGTTCTTCCTCATGTTCAGATGGAATCTCCTCTCTTGTAGTTTGAAGCCATTGTTCCTTGTCCTAATCTCCAGGGAAGCAGAAAACAAGCTTGCTCCCTCCTCCTCCCTGTGGCTTCCTCTCACATATTTATACATGGCCCTCATCATATCTCCTCTCATCCTTCTCTTCTTCAGGCTAAACATGCCCAGCTCCTTAAGCCGCTCCTCATAGGGCTTGTTCTCCAGACCCTTGATCATTTTAAGTGCCCTCCTCTGGACACATTCCAGCTTGTCAATATCTCTCTTGAATTGTGGTGCCCAGAATTGGACACAATATTCCAGGTGTGGTCTAACCAGCAGACAAAGAATGGGGAGCATGACTTCCCTGGATCTAGACACTAGGCTCCTATTGATGCAGGCCAAAATCCCATTGGCATTTTTTTTGCCACCACATCATCTGCAGAAAGTTCAGAAAGACAAAGCAATCTCTCCCCTTTGTATTGTCAAAGGCTTTCATGGCTGGAATCACTGGGTTGTTGTGAGTTTTCTCAGTTGCATGGCCATGTTCCAGAAGCATTCTCTCCTGACCCCACAACCTCTGAGGATGTGTCACGATGCTAGGGCTCTGCCTTATGCTGGTAGAGGTGAATCAAGCAAACACCCAGTTTGTGCTAAACAATTTAATTAAAACAGTACTCGCTGTCTGGCTGTTTTAATAGTCCAAAATATAAAACTGGGCCTGGAAGGATGGCAAGCGCTAGGATGATTTTGGGATTTTGGCCTGCATCAATAGGAGCATAGTGTCTAGATCTAAGGAAGTAATGCTACCCCTCTATTCTGTGTTGATTATCAATGCATCGTTGGAGCAAGGGATTTTTCCATCTAACCTGAAACAGGCTGTGGTTCGTCCACTTCTCAAAAAAGCTTCCCTTGACTCCACGGTGCTGAGTAATTATAGGCCAATCTCCAACCTCCCTTTTCTGGGTAAGGTGCTGGAGCGGGTGGTCGCCTCCCAGCTCCAGAGCTTTTTAGACGATACCAACTACCTAGATCAGTCACAGTCGGGTTTCAGGCCTGGTCATGGCACCGAGACAGCCTTGGTCGCCTTGGTGGATGACCTCCGCAGAGAGCTGGACAGGGGGAGTGTGACTCTGCTGGTTCTCTTGGACATCTCAGCGGCTTTCGATACCATCGATCATGGTATCCTTCTGGGGTCTCTCTGGGATGGGCCTTGGGGGCACGGTTTTGTCGTGGCTCCGGTCCTTCCTGGAGGGACGTACCCAGATGGTGAAGCTGGGAGACGCCTGCTCGGACCCCTGGCCTTTGACCTGTGGGGTCCCGCAAGGCTCTGTCTTGTCGCCCATGCTCTTCAACATCTACATGAAACCGCTGGGAGAGGTCATCCGGAGTTTTGGAGTTGGGTGCCATCTTTATGCGGATGATGCACAACTCTACTACTCCTTTCCACCTAACTCCAAGGAGGCTTCTCGGGTGCTGGACGAGTGCCTGGCCGCTGTGTCGATCTGGATGAGGAAGAACAAGCTGAAGATCAATCCCGACAAGACAGAGGTCCTCCTGGTCGATCGTAAACCGGATCGGGGTATAGGGTGGCAACCTGTGTTGGACAGGGTTACACTCCCCCTGAAGCCACAGGTCCGCAGTTTGGGTGTCCTCTTGGATTCTTCGCTTACACTTGAGGCTCAGGTGTCGGCGGTATCCGGGAGGGCCTTTGCACAACTGAGACTTGTGCGCCAGCTGCGACCGTACCTCGTGAAGGCAGATCTGGCCGGGGTGGTCCACGCCTTGGTCACCTCTAGAATGGATTACTGCAATGCGCTCTACGTGGGGCTGCCCTTGAAGACGGCTCGGAAACTTCAATTGGTCCAGCGGGCAGCAGCTAGGATGCTAACTGGGGCTCATTATCAAGAGAGGTCTACCCCTCTGTTTAAGGAGCTCCACTGGCTGCCATTTATTTTCCGAGCCCAATTCAAGGTGCAGGTGCTCACCTACAAAGCCCTGAACGGTTTGGGACCACCCTACCTGCGTGACCGCATCTCCACCTACGAACCCACACGCTTGCTCCGGTCATCTGGGGAGGCCCTGCTTGTGATCCCACCTGCGTCGCAAGTGGCGGCCCCCCGACTTTGGAATGCCCTTCCAAAAGAGCTCCGTCAGGCCCCTACTCTAGCAGTTTTCAAAAGGAACCTAAAAACTTGGCTGTTCCGATGTGCCTTCGCAGATTAGGAATCCCCATCCCAAGTCCTAGATGCACTTTGGCACAACTAATGTGGCTGCACACCGCACTTTAATCCTACGTTCCTCCTGCCATCTCAGCACTTTTAACCCTGTACCCCATTGCGCCGGCCGGCCCAGTTTTAAAGTGTCTTGATGCATTGTCACTGTTGCTGTTATTTTGCTTAATTATTTGATTTGCTTTGTTTATTGTTGTGTTATGTTTCTATTGTATTGTGTTCTGAGGCTTCGGCCTGTGTAAGCCGCATCGAGTCCTTCGGGAGATGCTAGCGGGGTACAAATAAAGTTAATAATAATAATAATAATAATAATAATAATAATCTGCTTTGGTTAGACCACACCTGGAATATTGTGTCAAATTCTGGGCACCACAATTCAAGAGAGATATTGACAAGCTGGAATGTGTCCAGAGGAGGGCGACTAAAATGATCAAGGGTCTGGAGAACAAGCCCTATGAGGAGCGGCTTAAGGAGCTGGGCATGTTTAGCCTGAAGAAGAGAAGGCTAAGAGGAGATATGATAGCCATGTATAAATATGTGAGAGGAAGCCACAGGGAGGAGGGAGCAAGCTTGTTTTCTGCTTCCTTGGAGACTAGAACGCGGAACAATGGCTTCAAACTACAAGAGAGGAGATTCCATCTGAACATTAGGAAGAACTTCCTGACTGTGAGAGCCGTTCAGCAGTGGAACTCTCTGCCCCGGAGTGTGGTGGAGGCTCCTTCTTTGGAAGCTTTTAAACAGAGGCTGGATGGCCATCTGTCAGGGGTGATTTGAATGCAATATTCCTGCTTCTTGGCAGAATGGGGTTGGACTGGATGGCCCATGAGGTCTCTTCCAACTCTTTGATTCTAGGATTCTATGAATGGCTGGAACAAACCTCAGTTGCAGAAGAAGGTCGAGGAAGACAAAGGCATCTCTTCTCTTGCTCCGTGAAGCCTTGCTGGGCTTCTTGGCTGCATGGGAGGTCCTCTGTGTCTTTGAAGAAGAAGTGAAGAACGGAGAGCATCGGGGCAGCTTTGCACATTGTTGTCCAGCCCCAAAGCCTTTGATGGCGGTCACAAAGGTCGTGTTGGAAAGGCTCCAGCAGGTGACATTCTGTCCTCGGCGACCAAGGTGTGCTATATATAAACGCTCAAAAATCCAAAGCACAGCAGCAAAGGAGGAGGAGGAAGAGGAGGAGAGCAAGGCTGCCGTCAGCAGCAGCTGCTGATCCTAATGACAACTCTGGTCCCCTTCCCTCTGCAGTATTATTATTTACTTGTTTGTTTTCCAGGCTGCTTTCATGGCAGCAAGTAGGTTGGTTCTCTTGCCCAAACCGTAAGGCAGAAAGCCCAGTTGTTGCTGGAGCCTTTCCAGGCAACTGCAGAAAAATATTGGGAGCTCTTCAGATTAGAACCAGAGGGGCTGGCTTTTTATTTGTCGTGTCAGGGCAACCAGACCATTGTATTACATTTCTAACAGAACAAAAAAAAAACAAATAGACAAAATACAAAATTTGCAAGCTTGGTTGTGGATTAAATGCCTTTTGACCAGTATCTGGCCACTTGGAGTGCCTGTGGTGTTGCCGCAAGAAGGTCCTCCATGGTGCATGTGGCAGGGCTCAGGGTGCATTGCAGCAGGTGGTCAGTGGTTTGCTCTTCTCCACACTCCCATGTCGAGGACTCCACTTCGTGGCCCCATTTCTGAAGGTTGGCTCTGCATCTCGTGGTGCCAGAGCGCAGTCTGTTCAGCGCCTTCCAAGTCGCCCAGTCCTCTGTGTGCCCAGGAGGGAGTCTCTCATTTGGTATCAGCCATGGGTTGAGGTTCTGGGTTTGAGCCTGCCACTTTTGGACTCTCGCTTGCTGAGGTGTTCCAGCGAGTGTCTCTGTAGATCTTAGAAAACTATTTCTAGATTTAAGTCGTTGACATGCTGGCTGATACCCAAAGAAGGGATGAGATGTCACTGCCTTGGTCCTTTCACTACTGGCTGCTCCTTCCTGGCGGATGTCAGATGGTACAATGCCAGCTAAACAGTGTAATTTCTCCAGTGGTTTCAGGCGCAGACACCCTGTGATGATGCGGCATGTCTCATTAAGAGCCACATCTACTGTTTTAGTGTGGTGAGATGTGTTCCACACTGGGCATACGTACTCAGCAGCAGAGTAGCACAGCGCAAGGGCTGATGTCTTCACTGTGTCTGGTTGTGATCCCCAGGTTGTGCCAGTCCGCTTTCGTATGATATTGTTTCTAGCACCCACTTTTGCTTGATGTTCAGGCAGTGCTTCTTGTAGGTCAGAGCACAGTCCAGAGTGACTCCTCCCAGGTATTTGGGTGCGCTGCAATGCTCCAGTGGGATTCCTTCCCAGGTGATCCTCAGAGCTCGGGATGCTTGTCTGTTCTTAAGGTGAAAAACACATGTCTATGTTTTAGATGGGGCTGGCTGACTTGGCAGCATGAACATCTAAGAGGGGCGTTCATTAAAGATTTCCCCTGACCCACTTCTATTTAGCACAGGATGCCGAAACTGCACATGTGTAATGATAGAAGGCTCTATAGCAGTGGTTCTCAACCTTTCTAATGCGGTGACCCCTAAATAAAATTCCTCATGTTGTGGTGACCCTCCCAAACAAATTTTCATTGCTTCTTCATAAATAATGCTCCCCATGCTCTATTCTGCCTTGGTGAGACCACCACACTCCGGGGAAGGCAGAGAGTTCCACTGCTGAACAGCTCTCACAGTCAGGAAGTTCTTCCTCATCTTCAGATGGAATCTCCTCTCTTGTAGTTTGAAGCAGAAAACAAGCTTGCTCCCTCCTCCCTGTGGCTTCCTCTCACATCTTTATACATGGCTATCATATCTCCTCTCAGCCTTCTCTTCTTCAGGCTAAACATGCCCAGCTCCTTAAGCCGCTCCTCACAGGGCTTGTTCTCCAGACCCTTGACCATTTTAGTCGCCCTCCTCTGGACACATTCCAGCTTGTCAATATCTCTCTTGAGCTGTGGTGCCCAGAATTGGACACAATATTCCAGGTGTGGTCTAACCAAAGCGGAATAGAGCATGGGGAGCATGACTTCCCTAGATCTAGACACTAGGCTCCTATTGATGCAGGCCAAAATCCCATTGGCTCTTATTCTTGAAATAAGAGAGCCAAAAAGCAGAAGACAAATGAGCTCCACCAGCAAATCCAGGCTTGGGGTGCCCTCCAATCAATGGGCCACACCTTGCGCCATGTCCTCATGGGGTTATATGGGCAGCAGGTGGCTAAGTGCGTTCATTCATGGGCGGCAATGGCTGTCTCTTCCTTTGCCGTCTGTAGTGAAGGCGTCCTGGACCCACAGGGATTGCAATGCCCTTGGGGCACCATCTGGCACATGGGGCTTGCCATACGGAGGCAATGGCTGGGGACTAAAGGCCAGCCGCACATGCTGCTCCACCAAAGCCAGCACCAGGCACAGTGAATCGCAAACGAGGCGCCGCTGAGAGGAACTCCGTAAATGTCCTGTCACCTCCCATTAGAGTCAAGGAGAGGAATCTCATTGCCTGGCTGATCTTTCCCTGCCGTTTGAAGAGGAATTGTCTTCCCAGGAGAAGAAATCAAGAGGCCGGGACGGTAAATCCGGGACCTGGGTTTCTTGAAAGGAAAGCCCAGAGAGAACGGAATCGAAGCATGCAGCAGGCCAAAGAACTTATGGTACTATGGTACAGGATTGCAATTAGCAGTACTGTTGATGTTGCTGAAGGCTTTCACGGTAGGAATTACTGGGTTGTTATGAGTTTTCCGGGCTGTACAGCCATTTCCAGTAGCATTTTCACTGCTGACAATTACTGATACAACATTTCAATTTCTATTGTCTTCTCTGCTCAGCCCTTTTGCTATTTGCCAAGTTCATGGGAATGGTGCAAGGCTGGCGAATCTGAATCTCCAAAGTTTTATTACGTGTGAAAAAGATCTTGGAGTCCTCATGGACAACAAGTTAAACATGAGCCAACAATGTGATGTGGCAGCAAAAAAGCCAATGGGATTTTGGCCTGCATCAAGAGGAGCCTAGTGTCTAGATCTAGGGAAGTCATGCTCCCCATGCTCTATTCCGCCTTGGTTCGACAACACCTGGAATATTGTGTCCAATTCTGGGCACCACCATTCAAGAGAGATATTGACAAGCTGGAATGTGTCCAGAGGAGGGTGACTAAAATGATCGAGGGTCTGGAGAACAAGCCCTATGAGGAGTGGCTTAAGGAGCTGGGCATGTTTAGCCTGAAGAAGAGAAGGCTGAGAGGAGATATGATAGCCATGTATACATATGTGAGAGGAAGCCACAGGGAGGAGGGAGCAAGCTTGTTTTCTGCTTCCCTGGAGACTAGGACGCGAAACAATGGCTTCAAACTACAAGAAAGGAGATTCCATCTGAACACGGGGAAGAACTTCCTGACTGTGAGAGCCGTTCAGCAGTGGAACTCTCTGCCCCGGAGTGTGGTGGAGGCTCCTTCTTTGGAAGCTTTTAAACAGAGGCTGGATGGCCATCTGTCAGGGGTGATTTGAATGCAATATTCCTGCTTCTTGGCAGAATGGGGTTGGACTGGATGGCCCAGGAGGTCTCTTCCAACTCTTTGATTCTATGATTCTATGAACTTCGCACTTGGAGGGAAATGGAGTGAGAGCGCTAATCTCTATCCTTCACCACAATGCCAGTTGATGAGCTACTGACGACTGGCACAGCTCATTCACTTCTGATGGCTTCCCACTACATGGCATTGATACCAACTTCCCCTGAGAAAGTTCCCAGTGAGAGCTACGTGCCTTCTAACCTTACTTTCCAGATAACTCTTGTATTTATTCCATTAGCGGCAAAGGAGAAACTTTCGAGGCTCGTTTCTTCGTCATTTTTACAGCTATTGGGATGAAACCTGCCATACTTGTAGCCAACGTTTATATCTGTAAGCCTGCCAAGTTTCAGAATGTTTTAGTCATCCACTGATTTTTAGGATTTTTTTCCTAATTTAAGCACTTTGGGCTAGTCACATTCTCTCAGCCTCGGAGGTTTGCAAAAATAAGATATTTTAATGGCTATCAGGATGACTCTTGCCACAATATTAGGCCACATTTGACACTTCAAGCCTGCCAAGTTTTAGAACATGTCGGTCATTCATTGATTTTTAGGGAATTTTTGAAGTTAATTTTGCACGCCCTTACTAGCTGTTTGCAAAGCCCTCTTCTCAAGAGCTTTGAGATGGTAGAACAGAAGCTTTCCGAAGCTCTAGGTGCTCTTACTGCCTATTACAGGGGAAACCAGCTGATTCCTAATCCATCTAAAATGCAGATGTGTGCTTTTCATCTCAAGAACAGAGAAGCATCCCGAGCTCTGAGGATGATTACCTGTGAAGGAATCCCACTGGAGCATTGCAGCGCACCCAAATACCTGGGGGTCACTCTGGACCGTGCTCTGACCTACAAGAAGCACTGCCTGAACATCAAGCAAAAAGTGGGTGCTAGAAACAATATCATACGAAAGCTGACTGGCACAACCTGGGGATCACAACCAGATACATTGAAGACATCTGCCCTTGCGCTGTGCTACTCTGCTGCTGAGTACACATGCCCAGTGTGGAACACATCTCACCATGCTAAACCAATATATGTGGCTCTTAATGAGACATGCCGCATTATCACGGGGTGTCTGCGCCCTACACCACTGGAGAAATTACACTGCTTAGCCGGTATTGCACCACCTGACATCCGCCGGGAAGTAGCAGCCAATAGTGAAAGGACCAAGGCAGAGACATCTCCAGCTCATCCCCTGTTTGGGTATCAGCCAGCACGTCAACGACTTAAATCAAGACATAGTTTTCTAAGATCTACAGAGACACTCGCTGGAACACCTCAGCAAGCGAGAGTCCAAAAGTGGCAGGCTCAAACCCAGAACTGATACCAAATGAGAGACTCCCCCCTGGGCACACAGAAGATGGGGCGACTTGGAAGGCGCTGAACAGACTGCGCTCTGGCACTACGAGATGCAGAGCCAACCTTCAGAAATGGTACAAAGTGGAATCCTCGACATGCGAGTGTGGAGAAGAGCAAACCACTGACCACCTGCTGCAATGCAACCTGAGCCCTGCCACATGCACAAGGGAGGACCTTCTTGCAGCAACACCAGAGGCACTCCAAGTGGCCAGATACTGGTCAAATGACATTTAATCAACTACCAAACTCACACATTTTGTATTTTCTCTGTTTGTTTGCTTTGTTCTGTTAGAAATGTAATATAATTGACTGGCTGCCCTGACACGAGAAATAAATAAATAAAAAGAGCCACTTTTGGTCAGCAGGGGGCGCTGGAGTCAGTGGAGAAGCCCACCCTCTCCTCCCATGGAGCTCTCTGCAAGGGAGCTTTGTCATAAGAGTCTTGGTGACATTTACAATGGGCTTTCGCGGCCAAGAGGTTAACCAAAGCAACACTCCCCTTGTGTCAAAACTATTTTACTTAAAGCAATAGCTTAAACACTTGGTCGTTTCAAAGTCCAAGTTCAAAGCATAATGATAGGACGCAGCTAAAGATACAAAACCAAGTCTTGTCGGAGGCTTTCATGGCTGCAATCACTCAGGTCTTGTGGGTTTTTTCGGGCTATATGGCCATGTTCTAGAGGCATTTCTCCTGACGTTTCACCTGCATCTATGGCAAGCATCCTCACCTCTGAGGATGCTTGCCATAGATGCAGGCGAAACGTCAGGAGAAATGCCTCTAGAACAGTGGTTCTCAACCTTCTTAATGCCACGACCCCTTAATACAGTTCCTCATGTTGTGGTGACCCCAAGCAAAAAAATATTGTTATTGCTACTTCATATCTGCAACTTTGCTACTGTTATTATGTAAATATCTGATATGCAGGATGTATTTTCATCACTGGACCAAATTTGAATACTGGTGGTATTGGGGGGATTAATTTTGTCATTTGGGAGTTGTAGTTGCTGGGATTTATAGTTCACCTACAATCAAAGAGCATGCTTTACTCCACCAACGATGGAATTGAATCAAACTTGGCACACAGAACTCCCATGGCCAACAGAAAATACTGGAAGGGTTTGGTGGACATTGACCTTGAGCTTTGGAGTTGTAGTTGACCTACATCCAGAGAGCACTGTGGACTCAAACAATGATGGATCTGGACCAAGCTTGGCATGAATACTCAATATACGCAAATAGGAACACTGGTGGAATTTGGTGAAAATTATTCTTGACATTTGGGAGCTGTAGTTGCTGGGATTTATAGTTCACCTACAATCAAGAGAATTATGAACCGCACCAATGATAGAATTGGGTGAAACTTCCCACACAGAATCCCCATGACCAACAGAAAATGTTGTGTTTTCTGATGGTCTTTGGCGACCCCTGTAAAAACCCCCGCGACCTCTCCAGGGGTCCCGACCCCCAGGTTGAGAACCACTGCTCTAGAACATGGCCATATAGCCCGAAAAAAACCCCACAAGAACTGAGAAAACCAAGTCTCATTGGCAAGGAGCGTGCTACAAAGCTAGTTCCAAAGCAAAAGTCAACAACAGTCAAGGTTGCAGTCCATGAGTCAAATGCCGGGAGGGTTCACTGAGTAACGTGCCCAAGGTGCAAGTCAGAGTTCCTGGAGTCGAGCCAGATAAGTTTCTAGGGAAATCCAAAACCAGGCTTGGTTGTTCAAGAGTCCAGGGAGTCAAAACACATCAAGGTCCACAATGAGATTACAAGATCAGCAGCGTCCAAAGCAAGGTCTTTACCAAGGTGAAAGATTCTGCAAGGTACATCAGAAGAGTTCAGGACACAGGTCAGGATTCCACAACCCACACAACCTGGGGAAACATAGTCACCATCCACAGCCAAGTATGACAGATATGTATGACAAAAACGAAATGCAAAGATACAAAATGGGGGACGAGGCCTGGTTCGAGAGCAGTACGTGTGAAAAAGATCTTGGAGTCCTCGTGGACAACAAGTTAAACATGAGCCAACAATGTGATGTGGCAGCAAAAAAAGCCAATGGGATTTTGGCCTGCATCAATAGGAGCATAGTGTCTAGATCTAAGGAAGTAATGCTACCCCTCTATTCTGCTTTGGTTAGACCACACCTGGAATATTGTGTCCAATTCTGGGCACCACAATTCAAGAGAGATATTGACAAGCTGGAATGTGTCCAGAGTAGGGCGACTCAAATGATCAAGGGTCTGGAGAACAAGCCCTATGAGGAGTGGCTTAAGGAGCTGGGCATGTTTAACCTGAAGAAGAGAAGGCTGAGAGGAGATGATAGCCATGTATAAATATGTGAGAGGAAGCCACAGGGAGGAGGGAGCAAGCTTGTTTTCTGCTTCCTTGGAGACTAGGACAAGGAACAATGGCTTCAAACTACAAGAGAGGAGATTCCATCTGAACATGAGGAAGAACTTCCTGACTGTGAAAGCCGTTCAGCAGTGGAACTCTCTGCCCCGGAGTGTGGTGGAGGCTCCTTCTTTGGAAGCTTTTAAACAGAGGCTGGATGGCCATCTGTCAGGGGTGCTTTGAATGCAATATTCCTGCTTCTTGGCAGAATGGGGTTGGACTGGATGGCCCATGAGGTCTCTTCCAACTCTTGGATTCGACAGCTTAAACACTTGGTCGTTTCAAAGTCCAAGTTCAAAACATAATGATAGTACACAGTTAAAGATACAAAACCAAGTCTCATTGGGGAAACATAGTCACCATCCACGGCCAAGTATGACAGATATGAGGGTTGAATGAAAAGTAATGCCTCCACCTTCGTTACTTGGGTTTGGATGGGAATATTTTAATAAATCAAACGTAGAAATAACCCTTAGAATGTGCTCTTTAACCACCACTATTCACTTTTCCACATAATCACCAGACAATTGGATACATTTCTGCCAACGATCAACAAGTTTTCTGAAGCCGTCACAGAAGAAGTCGACACTCTGTTTCTGCAACTCATTGTGCACAGATCTTCTGATAGCCAAGCAAAGCAATAATGTGACCCACACGTTCTTGTGAAATGTCAGCTATGCTTGAAATTTGTTTATTTTATTATTTTATTATTTTTATTTTATTTTATTATTTATTTTATTATTTTATTATTATTTTATTATTATTTATTATTTTATTATTAAGTGATACAATGATAGTCCTGAATCAATCTGTCAACCTTTTGCTTGTGAAACTCGGTGGTTGCTGTCACAGGACGTCCAACTCTTTGTTTGTCATGCAAGTCAGATGTTCTCACCTCAACATCTTTAAACTTACTCACCCAACGACTCGCCCAATGACGCACAAGACACACATCAACACAATCACCATAAATAGCTTGCATTCTCTGATGAATCTCCTTTGGGGTGACACCTTCTGCTGTCAAGAATTCAATGACCACACATTGCTTAAGTCGCATTGACCGACCGTCTGCGCAGGATTCCATACTTCGCACTTTAACAACACAACCATTCAATGCTAAGGCTTCCTGCCAAAATGGAACTGTAGAGGAGAGTCTACTGAACAAGCCATTACCTGCTGCATACCAGTACTGGCATCTGTTGAGGAGTTATGAAGGTGGAGGCATTACTTTTCATTCAACCCTCGTACTTTTCTCTGAAAGAGCCCTCTCTTACTAGGCTGTTTTTATGCAGCTGATCGCAGCTGCATCCTGTCTCCGCAGGCCTCCATAGGCTATAAGGTTGCTGCTTGTGAGTCCCTACATACAGATCACTCTGACATTTAGGAAGGAGATTAACCTTTTTCAGACATATCACAGCAGCTATTACCCATCTCCAGCCCACTCAGCATTTTTAATGTATCGTATCAATAGTGAACCGAGGGTAACAGTTGTAATGTATTTAAAAAGCACAACGTTTAAAAACCTGGCATTCTATTAAATATCCTTTGACTAATGACTGGTCGCTTGGAGTGCCTCTGGTGTTGCTGCAAGGAGGTCCTCCATGGTGCATATGGCAGGGCTCAGGTTGCATTGCAGCAGGTGGTCAGTGGTTTGCTCTTCTCCACACTCGCATGTCATGGACTCCACTTTGTGGCCCCATTTCTTGAGGTTGGCTCTGCATCTCGTGGTGCCAGAGCGCAGTCTGTTCAGCACCTTCCAAGTTGCCCAGTTTTCTGAGTATTCAGGAAGGAGTCTCTCGTTCGTTATCAGCCATTGATTGAAGTTCTGGGTTTGAGCCTGCCACTTCTGGACTCTCGCTTGTTGAGGTGTTCCTGCGAGTATCTCTGTAGATCTTAGAAAACTATTTCTTGATTTTAGTCATTGGCGTGCTGGCGGATATCTGAATATAGGATAGGCCAGAGATGTCACTGCCTTGGTCCTTTCACTATTGGTTGCTACTTCCTAGTAGATGTCAGGTGGTGCAATACCAGCTAAAGAGTATAATTTTTCGAGTGGTGTAGGGCGCAGACACCCTGTAATAATGTGACATGTCTCATTAAGAGCCACATCTACTGTTTTAGTGTGGTGAGATGTGTTCCACACTGGGCATGCGTACTCAGCAGCAGAGTAGCACAGCACAAGGGCAGATGCCTTCACTGTATCTGGTTGTGATCCCCAGGTTGTGCCAGTCAGCTTTCGTATGATATTGTTTCTAGCACCCACTTTTTGCTTGATGTTCAGGCAGTGCTTCTTGTAGATCAGAGCGTGGTCCAGAGTGACCCCCAGGTATTTGGGTGCGCTGCAATGTTCCAGTGGGATTCCTTCCCAGGTCATCCACAGAGCTCGGGATGCTTGTCTGTTCTTAAAGTGAAAAGCAGTCATCTGCATTTTAGATGGATTGGGAATCAGCTGGTTTTCCCTGTAATAGGCAGTAAGGGCACCTAGAGCTTCAGAGAGCTTCTGTTCAAAGCTTCCTGCTTGAGCAGTAATGGTACAATCATTACGCTAAGTCAGTGGTTCTCAAACTTCCTAATGCCGTGACCCCTTAGTACAGTTCCTCTCATTGTGGTGACCCCCTACCATAACGTTTTCATTGCTACTTCGTAACCATAATTTTGCTACTGTTATGAATCGTAATGTAAATATCTGATATGCAGATATTTTCAAATCCCAAATACCCAATATGCCCAAATTTGAATACTCATGGGGTTGGGGGGGGGGGGGTTGATTTTGTCATTTGGTAGATGTAGTGACTGGGATTTATAGTTCACCTACAATCAAAGAGCATTCTGAACAACACCAATGATGAAATTGAACCAAACTTGGCACACAGAACTCCCATGGCCAAGAAAAACTACTGGGAGAATCTGGTGGACATTGACCTTGAATTTTTGGAGTTGTAGTTCACCTACATCCAGAAAGCACTGTGGACTCAAACAATGATGGATCTGGACCAAACTTGGCATGAATACTCAATATGCTGAAATGTGAACACTAGAGGAGTTTGAGAAAAATAGACCTTGACATTTGGGAGTTGTAGTTGCTGGGATTAATAGTTCACCTACAATGAAATAACATTCTGAATCCCACCAACGAGAGAATTGGACCAAACTTCCCACACAGAACCCATGACCAACAGAAAATAGTACGTTTTCTGATGGTCTTTGGTGACCCCTCTGACACCCCCTCGCGACCCCCACAGGGGTCCCGACCCCCAGGTTGAGAAACACTGGCATAGATGAATCTCTCTGTTCCCTCTGGCAGTGGCTGGTCAAATTGGGTGCCCTAACAAATTTGTGAACATCATGCAGCTCCTCCATGATGACATGATGGCAACAGTCCTGGACAGCAATGGCTCCCAAAGTGACCCATTTAAGGTGGAATCAGGTGTCCAGCAGGGATGATGTGTCATTGCCCCAACCTTATTCTCCATCTTCATCGCTATGTTACTCACCTTGTTGATGGGAAGCTTCCCACCGGAGTGGAAATCATCTATCCGACAGACGGCAAGCTATTTAACCTCAGCAGACTGAAAGCCAAAACCGAGGTTACAACGACATCTGTTATAGAACTCCAGTATGCTGATGACAACGTCATCTGTACACATTCAGAAGGAGACCTACAAGCCACTCTAAACACCTTCACATTTTATGTATATGTGGATTTTTGGGGAATTTTCAAAGTATTTATTTATTTATTTACAGTATTTGTATACCGCCCCTCTCAGCCTTCCGGCAACTTGAGGTGGTTTTCAAGGCAAAATTCAATACCACCAAAAACACAGTTACAATATAAAAACTTTAACATCAATAAAATCATAACAGTAATAAAACATAATTTAATAAATACTCATTAAGACAATGTCTTTATGAGTATTGTAATAATGTAATGTAATAAAACATAATTCAATAAATACTCATTAAGACAATGTCAAATCCATCTTGTAGTTGATTCAGTTCTTATGTCCGTTACTCAGTATTCGCAAATGCCTGCTCGAATAGCCATGTCTTGAGTTTTTTCCGAAATGCTAAAAGCGAAGAAGCCAATCTAATCTCCCTAGGAAGGTGTTCCATAGCTGAGGGGCCACCACTGAGAAGGCCCTGTCTCTTGTCCCCGCCAGCCGTGCTTGTGATGATGACAGGACCGAGAGCAGGGCCTCTCCAGATGATCTTAAGGTCCTCGAAGGTTTATAAGGGGAAATGCGTTCGGACAGGTAAGTTGGCCAAAACCATTTAGGGCTTTATAGGCCAAGGCCAGCACTGTTGGGGTTCAGCCTGAGTTTGAACTTGAACCTGATTCTCTGTTTGTTCCTCCTGATGCTAATGAAAGTATATTTACTGATGCTAGTGGAAATGTACCTCTTGATGCCAATGCTCCTGAAATTAGTGAGGAAGAAACTGCTGTAGGTTTGGAAAATGCCAATGTTCCTGAAATTAGTGAGGAAGGAACTTCTGTAGATTTGGAAAATGAAAGTACCAGTGTTCCTGAGAATGTTTCAGAGGGAGACCTTGAACTTTCCCTCCCTTCTGCACCTGGTAACTGTAATGACAACAGAAGGGGCCAAATTTGGGAAGACAGAAGTAAATCACTCAGTTTGCGTCGATCCTCCCGAATTCAAGAATTAAAAACATTGGCTTCAAAAAAGAAGGGCGGTTCACGGAACCAATTCTTGAGTTTTAATTGCAATACGCCGGGCTGATTGTCTCAGTTCAGGCATCGTTTCAGAATTGATGAAGACCTTGGCAGTTCTCCCGGTTCCCTGGCCATAGTTTGGGAAGATTTCTAGGATATCAAGTACGGTTAGTGGATTGCTAACAGATTCCAGTATTTCCCAGTGAGGCTTTTGGTTTTGCTTTGTCCATTTAAATTCATGTTTGCTGATTTTGCTGTGGCTTTTGACTTGCATTTTTCCTTTATTTTGTAACCATTTTTCTTCAATAAAAAAGGATTGTTTTTCACAGCCAAGTGTGGTGGATAGTTATCTTAGGGCCTCGTTCCCTGCTCTGGATTGCAACAAGCACTTTGAATTGTGCCCAGTAGCAGACTGGCAACCAGTGGAGCTGGCGCAACATAGGGGTTGTATGCTCCCTGAGAGCTGCTCCAGTTAGCAACCTGGCTGCCGATCCTTGGACCAGTTGAAGCTTCTGGACAGTCTTTAAAGGCAACCCCACATGGAGAGTATTGCAGTAGTCTATACGGGATGTAACAAGAGCGTGGACTACCGTGGCAAAGTCAGACTTCCCAAGGTACGGGCACAGCTGGCACACAAGCTTTAACTGTGCGAATGCTCCCCTGGCCACCGCCGAGACCTGGGTTTCCAGGCTCAGCGATGAGTCCAGGATCACTCCCAAGCTGCGAACCTGCGTCTTCAAGTTAACTTTGAGAGGGAGCCTTCTGTTTCCAGTGAACTCTGCTTTCTCCCTGCTTCTTCCCTCTCCTTATGGTGAGAGGCCTTTAATTACAAATGAGAGGCAGCCTTTTTGGCTTTGCTTGGCTTGCTTGCCATGAAAATGAAACTGACTTTGGGAGGGAGCCTTCTGAGATTCACAAAATACAAACAAAAAAAAGGATGGGTTAAGTTTTGAGTCTTAAGTTTTTAGCATGTTGGAAATCACCGTGTGTGATTTCGGAATCACTTCGGAAGTATGGATTTTACAAATTTTAATCCAACTTTAGAAACTTTTGTACAAGCCTGCTAAACACCACCAACTGTTAGGCATGCCACTATACCAGGTATGGACCAACTTGGGCCCTCCAGGTGTTTTGGTCTTCAACTCCCACAATTCCTAACAGCCGAATTGTGGGAGTTGAAGTCCAAAACACCTGGAAGGCCCAAGTGGGCCCATGCCTGCACTATATCAACCACCAACCTTAAAAACTCTGGCATAGACACTGAGAACTGGGAAGCCTTGGCCCTTGAGTGCTCCAGTGTGACCAGCAGTGCTGCAGAATTTGAAGAGGCACAAATGGAGGGCGAAAGAGAGAAACATGCCAAGAGGAATGCGCATCAAGCCAACCCTGACCGGGACCACCTTCCACCTGGAAACCAATGTCCTCACTGTGGAAGAACATGCAGGTCCAGAATAGAGCTCTACGGTCACCTACGGACCCACCACCAGGACACTGATCTTGGAAGACAATCCTACTCAGACAATGAGGGATCACCTGAGCTGACCAACCACCATCAACTGCAGGACATGACGCTTCCTATCCTTCATTCTGGTGGCTGTTTGGCATCCTTTGCCTGGCAGGGCAGGAGTGCATTGTATCACCGCTCTCCCTTTTGTGCCTTTCCACCACTGTCCTTTTGTCGGCCTGCCCCTGCGCTCCAGAGATAAGCCCCTCCAGCTGCTCCAATCCATTCTCCGAAATGTAATGTCTCCTCCTCGAGGGCACCATCCATTCAGCCAGAGAAGAGCAGCTCAGCCTCTTTTCAGAAGGATATTGACAACCTGAACTATGTCAGAGTTAGACTCTCCAGTCTCGGCACAGCAAGCGTGTGGTTTCAAAATAAACAAACTCAGGCAGCATTCTTCTTAAAGTTCAAGGTAGCTTTACTTAAAGCATCTATACACACAAAGACTACATCGTGGAACTAAAGATGGCGACGAACAAAGCATAGCAACAAGACACAGCAAACATAAGAACCGCCCTTCTGTCTTATCTATGTTCGTGGCTGGTACACCCCTTAATTTCTCTCAGGGCAAAGGAATTTCGTGTTATCACAGTTTCACTGTCTGGCCTGTAACTTTGTAACAATAACATATGTGAGCTGAACAGAAAATGAACATGACTGAATCCATCTTTAAGAAGCAATACTAATACATTATAATACTAATGCAAACACATTGAAAAACATACATACATATGACATAACTATTCTGACAAACTATTGGTTGGAAGCCTACAAGTTGTGTCCAATTCTGGGCACCACAATTCAAGAGAGATATTGACAAGCTGGAATGTGTCCAGAGGAGGGCGACTAAAATGATCAAGGGTCTGGAGAACAAGCCCTATGAGGAGCGGCTTAAGGAGCTGGGCATGTTTAGCCTGAAGAAGAGAAGGCTGAGAGGAGATATGATGATAGCCATGTATAAATATGTGAGAAGAAGCCACAGGGAGGAGGGAGCAAGCTTGTTTTCTGCTTCCTTGGAGACTAGGACACAGAACAATGGCTTCAAACTACAAGAGAGGAGATTCCATCTGAACATGAGGAAGAACTTCCTGACTGTGAGAGCCGTTCAGCAGTGGAACTCTCTGCCCCGGAGTGTGGTGGAGGCTCCTTCTTTGGAAGCTTTTAAACAGAGGCTGGATGGCCATCTGTCAGGGGTGATTTGAATGCAATATTCCTGCTTCTTGGCAGGGGGTTGGACTGGATGGCCCATGAGGTCTCTTCCAACTCTTTGATTCTATGATTCTATAAGTTGAGGCAGACTATACTACTACTCTGGTACTTCCGAATTCAAACTGACAGAGATTTGGAGCACAATACTCCTGACTTCACGATCATGGGGAAAAACCAAGTATGGATCAATGTATTGTCGAAGGCTTTCATGGCTGGAATCACTGGGTTGTTGTAGGTTTTTCAGGCTATATGGCCATGCTCTAGGGGCATTCTCTCCTGACGTTTCACCTGCATCTATGGCAAGCATCTTCAGAAGTTGTGAGGTCCTCACAACCTCTGAGGATGCCTGCCATTGATGCAGGTGAAATGTCAGGAGAGAATGCCCCTAGAACATAGTCATATAGCCTGAAAAAACCTAAACAACCAAGTATGGATCATCGATGTTGCAATCCCAGGTGACAGCAGAATTGTCAAGAAGCAACTGGAAAAGTTGACATGATATGACGATTTAATGATCAAACTTCAAAGACTCTAGCACCAGCCAATAAAAGTGGTCCCAGTGGTGATCGGCACACTGGGTGCAGTGCCTCAAGACCTTGGCCTGCACTTAAAAACAATAAGCACTGACAAAATTACCATCCGCCAGCTGCAAAAGGCTACCTACTTTGATCTGCACACATTATTCGCCAATACATCACACAGTCCTAGACACTTGGGAAGTGTCTGATGTGTGATCAAATATCTAAGCCAGCATAGTGATCTTGTTTTCTGTGTACTCATCTTGTTGTGTATCTAATAATAATAATAATAATAATAATAATAATAATAATAATAATAATATTCTGTAGAGAATGTGTTCTTTGTGTTTTTGTGCAAAACAACTAGGGGTTACTTATTGCACCAAATAACTCCGGAATTGCATAGAGCCATTGCAAAATCATGAAGTTTCCCAAGGTTGCGTTGTATGAGAGCAAAAATGGCTAAAATGACTCTTGCCTTCTTTCGAGAGCTTTATTCTATGATTCTATGAGAGGAAAACGAGTCGAGATTTGGATCCTTGTCTGATGCAAGAGCAGTCCCTCCCCTGCGTATCCGAAAGCGTGCCCACCCCTTTTGGCCGGCCCAATAAAGGCATTACACTAATATGGATTATGTCAATTTAATCAATCCCTGAGGCCTCCCTGTCCTTTTGCATTGGGGCTCCTCTTTCCCAGCGTGTTCCGACCAGGTCGCCTGCTCAAATACCGTGACGTCTGCCCTGTTAATGTGGGTTTACTGAGATCAAGCACTGCATCTGGCCATTCATCCCGCTGATAATCCCACTCCAGGCCAGTAATTTAATCAGAGCAATGGTGGAAGGCCTGGGATTAGAAGGAAAAGATGTGTGGCTGCCCCTGGGTGCATCTGGCGCATTGGGAGGCTTGCAGGCGCTTTGGGGAAATGAACGCTTGGGCAATATTTCTGTGGAGAAGATCAGACTCTGGTCACTTGCCCTTTCCTCCATTTGGTAATTTGGGAAAATGTGCTTTTCTTCTATGATATGCACAAACCATAGAATCATAGACATTATATATTTATCGTGTCAAGAGCAACCAGACGGTTGTATTACATTTTTAACAAAACAAACAAACAAAACACAAAGATTGCAAGCTTGGCAGTTGATTAAAGTTAGAAAGCATGATCATCAAGTTTGCAGACGACACCAAATTGGGAGGGATAGCCAATACTCCAGAGGACAGGAGCAGGATTCAAAACGATCTTGACAGATTAGAGAGATGATGGGCCAAAACTAACGAAATGAAGTTCAACAGGGACAAATGCGAGATACTCCACTTTGACAGGAAAAACGAAATGCAAAGATACAGAATGGGGGATGATGAGGCCTGGCTCGAGAGCAGTATGTCTGAAAAAGATCTTGGAGTCCTCGTGGACAACAAGTTAAACATGAGCCAACAATGTGATGTGGCGGCAAAAAAAGCCAATGGGATTTTGGCCTGCATCAAGAGGAGCCTAGTGTCTAGATCTAAGGAAGTAATGCTACCGCTCTATTCCGCTTTGGTTAGACCACACCTGGAATATTGTGTCCAATTCTGGGCACCACAATTAAGAGAGTATTGACAAGCTGGAATTTGTCCAGAGGAGGGCGACTAAAATGATCAAGGGTCTGGAGAACAAGCCCTATGAGGAGCGGCTTAAGGAGCTGGGCATGTTTAGCCTGAAGAAGAGAAGGCTGAGAGGAGATATGATAGCCATGTATAAATATGTGAGAGGAAGCCACAGGGATGAGGAGGGAGCAAGCTTGTTTTCTGCTTCCCTGGAGACTAGGACGCAATGGAACAATGGCTTCAAACTACAAGAGAGGAGATTCCATCTGAACATGAGGAAAAACTTCCTGACTGTGAGAGCCGTTCAGCAGTGGAACTCTCTGCCCCGGAGTGTGGTGGAGGCTCCTTCTTTGGAAGCTTTTAAACAGAGGCTGGATGGCCATCTGTCAGGGGTGATTTGAATGCAATGTTCCTGCTTCTTGGCAGAATGGGGTTGGACTGGATGGCCCATGAGGTCTCTTCCAACTCTTTGATTCTATGATTCTATGATTCTATGATTCTATCAGCCATTGATTGAGGTTCTGGGTTTGAGCCTGCCAATTTTGGACTCCCGCTTGCTGAGGTGTTCCAGCAAGTGTCTCTGTTTTCCCTCTGCTGACCACCTTGATTAGCATTTGATAGCCTAGCAGTGCCTAGAGCAATCTTTTGTTGAGAGGTGATTAGATGTCCTTGTTTGTTTCCTCTCTGTTGTTGTGCTGTTGTAATTTTAAGAGTTTTTAAAATACTGGTAGCCAGATTTTGTTCATTTTCATGGTTTCTTCCTTTCTGTTGAAATTTTCCACATGCTTCTTGTGGATGTCAATGGCTTCTCTGTGTAGTCTGACATGGTGGTTGTGAGAGTGGTCCTGCATTTCTGTGCTCTCAAATAATATGCTGTGTCCAGGTTGATTCATCGCAGACTACACAGACTACCAGTATTTAAAAAACTCTAAAATTAAAACAGCAAAACAGCAGAGGGAAAACAATCAGGGACATCTAATCACCTCTCAACAAAAGATTGCTCCAGGCACTGCCAGGCTATCAAATGCTAATCAAGGTGGTCAGTTGAAACATTCCCACCTAGGTCCAGCAGACAAGAGTCCTTTGTCCCACCCTGGTCATGTCACAGATATGTAAACCCTTTTTCCTAGTTCCAACAGACCTCACTACCTCTGAGGATGCTTGCCATAGATGCAGGTGAAACATCAGGAGAGAATGCCTCTAGAACATGGCCATATAGCCCGAAAAAACCTACAACAACCCAATAGTAATATGTGTCTGGATATAAATTCCAAAGGGAAAGAGAGGACTAGGATAGAAAAGAGCCTGCATTTCCTCTTCATCGCCTCAGAAAAGCAGTGATTGCGGTGAATCCACTTGGACCGGGTGACTGCTTCTAAGGATTTGGGATTCCCCAGAATCCAGTTCCAGATGGATCATCTACAAATGGAGAAGGAACAAGTTCTGTCTCTAGCCAGGAATGGCTATCCTGCCAGAATATCTCCCAAAGAAGCTGGCAGATCCTCCAGGAAGTCCCCAAAATACCCTGGAGGGACATCCAAGGACTTGGAGGCCTCGGAAAAGATGGAACAAGAGTAATTTTGTTAATGGGAGGACGACCAGGAGGAAAACACTGCTCTCAAACAAGAAAAGCCTGCCTGACATTTGGCCAGGAGAACATAGATGTTCCTCAAGACTTCCGGAACAATGTTTGCTTTGTAGGCAAGCCAAGGGTAGACTCAGTGAGATATATCATAGAATGGTAGATTTGGAAGAGACCCCAAAGGCCATCCAGTCCAACCCATTCAGCCAGGTAGGAAGAGCACGATCATAGCATCATATAATCATAGAATTGGAAGAGACCTCTTGGGCCATCCAAGTCAAATCCCCCTACCAAGAAGCAGGAAAATCACATTCAAAGCCCTCTCGACAGATGGCCCTCCAGCCTCTGCTTAAGGCCTCCAAAGAAGAACTGCATCCCAACAACAACAATAGTTGGCTTGCGATACTTTTAGCCTGCTTTGTTAGTTTTTGCAGATGGAAACCAAGACACATGGGGCAAAGCAACAGCAAAGAGAAGTCTGTGGCTACGATGGCACCAATAACACATCTGTATTGTCGAAGGCTTTCATGGCTGGAATCACTAGGTTCTTGTGGTTTTTTTCGGGCTATAGGGCCATGTTCTAGAGGCATTTCTCCTGACGTTTCGCCTGCATCTACGGCAAGCATCCTCAGAGGTAGTGAGGTCTGTTGGAATTAGGACAATGGGTTTATATATCTGTGGAATGGCTGGGGTGGGGCAAGGAGCTCTTCTCTGCTGGAGCTAGGTGTGAATTTTTCAGCTGACCACCTTCATTAGCATTTGAAGGCCTGGCTGAGCCTGGGAAAATGTTTTGTTGAGAGTTGTTAGGATGTGCCTGGTTGTTTCCTCTCTGCTGTTTTGCTGTTGTAACTTTAGAGTTTTTTAATACTGGTAGCCAGATTTTGTTCATTTTCATGGTCTCTTCCTTTCTGTTGAAATTGTCCACATGCTTCTTGTGGATTTCAATGGCTTCTCTGTGTAGTCTGACATGGTGGTTGTTGGTGTGGTCCAGCATTTCTGTGTTCTCAAATAATATGCTGTGTCCAGGCTGGTTCATCAAGTGTTCTGCTATGGCTGACTTCTCTGGTTGAAGTCGTCTGCAGTGCCTTTCATGTTCCTTGATGCGTGTCTGGGCAATGCTGCTGCGTTTGCTGGTCCCTATGTAGACTTCTTGTCCACAGCTGCATGGTACACGGTAGACTCCTGCAGAGGTGAGAGGATCTCTCTTGTCCTTTGCTGAACGTAGCCTTTGTTGGATTTTCTTGGTGGGTTTGTAGATTGTTTGTATGTTGTGTTTCCTCATCAGCTTCCCTATGCGGTCAGTGGTTCCCTTGATGTATGGCAGGAACACTTTTCCTCTGTGTGCCATGACAGGGATGGCAAGCATGGTGCAGTGGTTTGAGCATTGGGCTAGGAGACCAGGGTTCAAACCCTTGCTCAGCCATCCAAATCCATGGGGTGACCTTGGGAACGTCTCACTCTTTTGGCCCCAGAGGAAGCCAAAGACAACTCCCCTTTGAATAAATCTTGCAATGGAAACTCTGTGTAAGCTGGAAATGGCTTGAAAAACATACAGCAAGACCGTCATTTGAACATGACAGTGATGTCTTACAGCATCCTGTTTTGTGACAGAACCTTGACCAGCATTTTTGCGTCTGTGTTGTCAAAGGCTTTCATGGTCAGAATCACTCGGTTGCTGTGAGTGTTTGGGCTCTCTGGCCATGTTCCAGCTGCAGTCTCTCCTGACGTTTCACCTACATCTGTGGTTAGCATCCTCAGATATTTGTTTGGAGATCTGTTGGAAATGAGGCAAGTGGAGTGTATATAATATACCTGTGGAATCATGTCCAGGGTGGGAGAAAGAACCCGTGTCCGTTTAAAGAAAGTGTGAATGTTGCAATAGGCAAGCTTGGATTAGCATTTAAAGAAACAAAGGTTCTTTCTCCCACCCTGGACATTATTCCAGAAGTATATATACACTCCACTTGCCTCACTTCCAACAGACCTCTGGGGATGCCAGCCACAGATGCAGGTGAAACATTAGGAGGGAATTGTCGAAGGCTTTCACGGCCAGAATCACTAGGTTCTTGTAGGTTTTTCGGGCTGTATGGCCATGTTCTAGAAGCATTCTCTCCTTTTTTAATTTTCTGTTTGATACATCCCAACTATTAACAAACTTTTGCCATACAGAACTTACTTGAGTATACATTATTCCAAAAGTATACTGGACCCGACAGAGACCATCCTGATGGAAGTAAGCCTTTCTTTATAGAATCATAGAATCAAAGAGTTGGAAGAGACCTCCTGGGCCATCCAGTCCAACCCCATTCTGCCATGAAGCAGGAATATTGCATTCAAACCACCCCCTACAGATGGCCATCCAGCCTCTATTTAAAAGCTTTCAAAGAAGGAGCTTCCACCACACTTCGGGGCAGAGAGTTCCACTCCTGAACGGCTCTCACAGTCAGGAAGTTCTTCCTCATGTTCAGGTGGAATCTCCTTTCCTGTAGTTTGGAGCCATTGTCCCATTGTGTCCAAGTCTCCAGGGCAGCAGAAAGGAAGCTTGCTCCCTCCTTCCTGTGACTTCCTCTCACGTATTTATATGTGGATCTCATCGTATCTCCTCTCAGCCTTCTCTTCTTCAGGCTAAACATGCCCAGCTCTTTAAGCCGCTCCTCATAGGGCTTGTTCTCCAGACCCTTGATCATTTTACTTGCCCTCCTCTGGACACATTCCAGCTTGTCAATATCTCTCTTCCATTGTGGTGCCCAGAATTGGACACAATATTCCAGGTGTGGTCTAACCATCCTCATAAGAAGGTGAGAGTCTCTCTTTCCCTTGGCTTCCTACCATTTTTGTAAGCCTCCAATGAGCCACTGTTTTGGCCCTTTGCCTCTTCTCCAACTTGGAGCGTCTGGAAGGAGAGCCTTTCTTCTCGCCCCTCCTTCGTCTTCCGAACAGGCTCTTAAATATTTCACGAGGGCGGCTGTTATCCACTGTTATTGCCTAGATGCTCAGTGGCTTAGCATCTCCCTGGACTTTCATCCGGCCTGGCCTCGGCCTCTTAATCCTTTCTCGCTTTCACTCTTCCTCCCTTTCCCTTCCTCTCGCCTGCTTCTCCCATGCTCTGCTGCCGACACAACCCAGATCTCGGGGAGATCTTTCCCCCTGGAGCTCTGATGCCATTCGGATGCTCCTTGTCTATTCTTATCACAAACACGCAGGATAAGAATAGCCACCAAGAGGCTCCTGCTTCAGATACCTGTCGGAATAGTTGGTAGATTGATACAGGCCAAGCCCAACAGGCCAGATGGTGGGAAGCGCTGCAGAGAGTAAGCGCACGGCTGGGTCTGTGCATGGTGTCATGCGTGCCTCTGATTCCTTGGCTCTTCTGCACAAAGGAGCAGCCCAGGAAGAGTTGCAGGACTCTTGTTTTGGATAGGATTGAGATATATTATTTATCGTGTCTGGAGCAAACCAAACAGTTGTATTGCAGGGGTTGTTATTGGTTTTTCCGGGCTATATTGCCATGTTCTAGAGGCATTTTCTCCTGACGTTTCGTCTGCATCTATGGCAAGCATCCTCAGAGGTAGTGAGGTCTGTTGGAAGTAGGAAAATTGGTTTATATATCTATGGAATGACAGGGTGGGACAAAGGACCTTTGTCTGCTGGAGCTAGGTATGAATGTTTCAAATGAGCAGAGCAGAGCACCTGATGAACCAACCTGGACACAGCATATTATTGGAGAACACAGAAATTCTGGACCACTCTCACAACCACCATGTCAGGCTACACAGAGGAGCCATTGAAATCCACAAGCATGTGGACAATTTCAACAGAAAGGAGGAAACCATGAAAATGAACAAAATCTGGCTACCAGTATTAAAAAACTCTAAAATTGCAACAGCACAACAACAGAGAGGAAACAAACAAGGACCTCTAATCACCTCTCAACAAAAGTTTGCTCCAGGCACTGTCGGGCCATTGTATGCTAATCAAGGTGATCAGTTGAAACATTCACACCTAGCTCCAGCAGAAAAGAGTCCTTTGTCCCACCCTGGTCATTCCACAGATATATAAAACCATTTTCCTACTTCCAACAGACTTCACTACCTCTGAGGATGCTTGCCATAGATGCAGGCGAAACGTCAAGAGAAAATGCCTCTAGAACATGGCCATATAGCCCGGAAAACCCTACAACAACCCAGTGATTCTGGCCATGAAAGCCTTCGACAATACAGTTGTACTGGATTTTTTAAAAACCCACAAAGTTTAAGAATTTGGCATAATACTAAATGTCCTTTGACCAGTATCTGGCCACTTGGAGTGCCTCTGGGTGTTGCTATAAGGAGGTCCTCCATTGTGCATGTGGCAGGGCTCAGGGTGCATTGCAGCAGGTGGTCAGTGGTTTGCTCTTCTCCGCACTCGCATGTCGTGGATTCCACTTTGTGGCCCCATTTCTGAAGGTTGGCTCTGCATTTCGTGGTGCCAGAGCGCAGGCTGTTCAGCGCCTTCCAAGTCACCCAGTCTTCTGTGTGCCCAGGAGGGAGTCTCTCATTTGGTATCAGTCATTGGGTGAGGTTCTGGGTTTGAGCCTGCCACTTTTGGACTCTTGCTTTCTGAGTGTTCCAGCTACTGTATCTGTAGATCTTAGGGAACTGTTTCTTGATTTAAGGCATTGGCATGCTGGCTGAAATCCAAATATAGGATAGGTCAGAGATGTCACTGCCTTGGTCCTTTCACTATTGGTTGCTACTTCCTGGTGGATGTCAGGTGGTGCAATACCAGCTAAACAGTGTAATTTCTTCAGTTGGGCATAGACATCCTGTAATCATATGCCCTATCTAGAGCCACATCCACTGTTTTAGCGTGGTGAGATGTGTTCCACACTGGGCATGCATACTCAGTAGCAGAGTAGCATAGTGCAAGGGCAGATGTCTTCACTGTGTTTGGTTGTGATCCCCAGGTTGTGCCACTCAGCTTTTGTCTGTTATTATTTCTTGCGCCCACTTTTTGCTTGATATTTAGGCAGTGCTTCTTGTAGGTCAGAGCACGGTCCAGGGTGACTCCCAGGTATTTGGGTGCGCTGCAATGCTCCAGTGGGATTCCTTCCCAAGAAATCCTCAGAGATTGAGATGCTTGTCTGTTCTTAAGATGAAAAGCACATGCCTGTGTTTTAGATGGATTAGGGATCAGCTGGTTTTCCCTGTAATAGGCAGTAAGAGCACCTAGAGTTTTGGAGAGCTTCTGTTCAACCATTTCAAAGCTCCCTGCTTGAGTGGTGATGGCATGATCGTAAGCATAGATGAAACTCTCTTTCCCTTCTGGCAATGGCTGGTCATTTGTGTAAAAGTTGAACATGGATGGAGCAAGCACGCTCCCCTGAGGCAGTCAGTTCTTCTATTTCCGCCATCTGCTTCTTTGACCCTGGAACTCAACAAAAAAGCTCCTGTTTTGTAGCAGGTTTCCTATGAGGCGGATGAGATGGTAGTCCTTTGTGATATTATACATTTTTCTCAGGAGGAGGCGGTGGTTTACAGTATCATAAGCTGTTGACAGGTCTATGAAGACGTCTCCTGTGATCTCCTGCCTTAGAGATATCGGCCCTGCTATGTCTCCCAAGTGAGAGATGAAGTTGGAATGAGCCCTGAAACAGAGCCGGAAAGCAAACAGGCACAGCCAACAATTACTTAGGCTTATGGATGGATCCACCCAACCCATCCCAGTACTGCTTTCAGTCTCATCTACTCACAACATTGGTCTCAACAGATAAATGCATCCGAATTTTATAGAACTCCAGACTCCAGTGCAATGGAAGTTATAGTTTGTGGTGTCGAACTGCATGCAATCTGCAATGTAGATGCATCCCCAGGTTATCTGGAGATTGTCTTCTGGTGCATCCACACTGTAGAAACAATGCAGTTTGACACCCCTTGAACTGCCATGGCCATGGAACCCAGGGAGTCATAGTTTTGCAAGGCCTTTAGCCTTCTCTGCCAAAGACTGCTGGTGTTTTGCCAAACTACAAATTTCAGCGTTCCATAGCATTGAGCCAGGGCAGTTCAAGCTGGTCAGAGTGCATCCATTCTACACTGTAGGGACACCCTTTGACACATTAATTTGATGTTCAAACATTTTTTTGGCATTTCGTTTATTCCTTTTGGCAGTTTCTCCATGCAGAGCTCACATTGCAAACTGCTTTAGCTGGCAGCCTTGTTGTTGTTGTTGTTGTTTTTGTTGTTGTTGTTGTTGTTGTTACCCGCTAAGCTCTTTGTTTGCAACAAAAAAAAACCACATCAAGATCTGCAACAGCTGTAGTGTTAACAAGTACTGGTGTATCTGTACCAGGCATGGGCAAACTTGTCCCTCCAGGTGTTTTGGACTTCAATGCCCTTTGCTATATTCCTGCGAAACATAGACTGTCTACAGACATCACATGCAACTCCTGGAACGATTCCATCAGCACTGCCTCCAAAAAATCATGCAAATCTCTTGGGAAGACAGATGGGAAAATGTCAGTATTCTGGAAGAAGTCAAGACCACCAGCTCTGAAGCAATGGTCCTCCGCCATCAACTCTGCTGGACTGAATGGAATATTGATGGAATACCCAATCACCGTCTCCCAAAGCAGTTACTCTATTCCCAATTCAAGAATAGAAAATGTTGGTGGAGAGGAAAAGAGGTGGAAAGAAGGGCTAAAAGCTAATCTTATAATCTGTGGCATAGACACCGAGAACTGGGAGGCCTTGACTATTGAGTGCCCTAACTGGAGGTCAGCTGTGACCAGCAGTGCTGCAGAATTTGAAGAGGCACAAATGGAGGGTGAAAGGGAGAAAGAAGCCAAGAGGAAGGAGGCACGTCAATCCAACCCCAACCAGGACCGCCTTCCACCTGGAAACCATCGTCCACACTGCGGGAGAACATATGAATCAAGAATAGGACTCCGCAGTCACCTATGTATCCAACGCCAAGACACTGTACTTGGAGGACCATCATCCTCAGACTACAAGAGATCACCCAGTTAAGTAAGTAAGTAAGTAAGTGGTTCAATACATGAATCATCATATCTGCAAAAATTACATGCGCAAATGTGGACAGATGATACTGTGTGTGCACGAGCATATGTTTACATATTACTGGAAAAGAAGCAGTATGGTGTGAGTGTTTGAGCCTTGGAACATGGCTCTGATGGCCAGGATTCAAACTCCCACTCCGTCATGGAAATTCACTGGGTGTGAAAGGGTCTTTGAGTGAAATCTGCAAATGCTAAACAAGGGGCTTTGAATGACATTAACAGCAAAAGAGAAACATACCCTTTCTCTGTAGAAAAAGAGCAACAGAGAAGAAAATGTTTTTAAGAAACAAGATGTGACATGTAGAGGTCGGAAGTTGTATTGTGGTTAAGTTCAAAGGTTGTGGTTAAGCGCAGAGTCTGCAGGTACAAGAAGGTACTTTCCATCAAAAGGTCAAGGGAGGGGTCTGGAAAAAGAGTACTTTCCATGACAAAAAAAATGTACTTGTTTACTTGAGATTATATATTGGTGGTCAATAAACCAAGGGAACGCGGCAGTCACTGGAAGGGTAGCATCTGCGTATGCTGCCAGGCTGTCCGCCTTCTTCATGAAGAAACTAAAATAAACCTTGTTTTTTTATCTTTTTTTTGGGAGGGGGGACTGTCTCCTTCCTTTCATGCTCCCATGATGTGGACCTAAGAAGACCCAATTTAGGGTCTCTAACAGGTGGCCTTGGGCAGGTCACACTCTCTCAACCTCTGAACTAATTTTGCCAAGAAAACCCCCTGAATGGTTTTTCCTTAAGTCAGAAATGTTGCAACGACAGGTCTCAACCACAACAGTCAAGTTCAGGGTTATCTGCCCAAGTGGGTCCAGTGCTGTAAAAAGTGCCACTTGGGAAAGGGACTCTTTTGGAGAAACCTCCATGGTTGGGACATACATAGCACTGTCATCCAAAAATGTAACTTTTCCACTTTGTTCCACCTAAGGAATTGTTGCTCATTATAAAACAGGATGGAGTGGCAACCAAGGCCCCGTCCAGAGTCATTTCGGGAAAGCCAAGCCAAGCCAAAGAGAGGGAGGGAGGGAGGAGGTGCTGCTTAATGGATGTCATGAAAGAAGAGCTATTGATCCAACATCTCCATGAATCAAATAAGGTTGCCAAAGGAAAGAACAAGAGAGAGAGAGAGAGAGATTCAGAGAGAGAACTCACAGAACCTTAAGAGTGGATCTGCACAGTAGAATCAATGCAGTTTGACCCCACTTTGACTGCAGTGGAACCATGGATTTGCAGTTTGACAAACTGGTGCCCACCCAAACTACGTATCCCAACACTCCATAGCAATGAGCCAAGGTAGTTAAAGCTATGTTGATTGCAAAATGTGTGTTGTTTTTATTCCATTCAGACAGTTTGTCTGTATGCTGAGTCTCTGATGAGCTGAGAAGCAACAGCACAGTGGTTCACAACCTTCCTAATGCCGCGACCCCTTCAAATAGTTCCTCATGTTGTGGTGACCCCCAACCACAACATTATTTTGGATGCTATTTCATAACTGTAATTTTGCTCTTGTTATAAATCATAATGTAAATATCTGATATGCAGGATGTATTTTCATTCACTGGATCAAATTTAGCACAAATACCTGATACGCCCTGTGCTGGTACGGCTGTGCCAGGAGCTCCAACTTTATTTTCTTTCTGTTATCTGTTTGCAGTCATAGGGCAGGCCTCCTGTCCATCATAATTAAGCTTTGGTTCCAACCCTTGTTCAGGGCTCTGGGAGGGAAAGGAGCCATTTTTTGGGCAGTCTCACACAAGGAAGCTAAACTATAGGACGTAGACCAGCTCGTCCTGTAGAAAAGCTTCTTTTCTCAATAGCATCCAGGGAAAAGGTCCCAAGGCTCTGGCTGAGAGCTCACAGCCTCTCAGTCTCACAGCAATCAGAGGGAAAACAGCCCTGAAGTTCTCAAAGAATTCTCAGAGGGAGGACAGCACTACAGATCCACGGAACTCCATCTGAAATATCTACAAGCCTCGGCTGGTAGGTCTACTCGATACCCAGACGCATTTGGAATTGGTAGTAGGACCCACACCGATGAGGCATAGATAGTAAACAGCCTGAGAGAGGTTAAATAGGGTTTTTTCCTACAGAGAAGGTTCAGTTAATCAAAGCCAGGTACCAGCCCATTGAGGACTAGACTAAGAAAGCCTTGAAGTGTTGTTTGAACCATTGAAGATTTGTTGTTTGTTCCATAATATAGACTTTGTTGTATCATTAATGACTCTAAAGACCATCACTTCAGAAAAATCCCTAAGAACCTCTCTTTGAGGCACCCCTGGCTTCCCGCTGGGCTTAAAGTATACGTCCTATAGACAGAGGCGGCCCTAGGTAATTTTCAACAGTAAGCAAACAGTATTTTGCCCACCCCTCCAACCAATCACTGATATATATTTTCTGTTCATCGTGGGAGTTGGTTCAATTCCATCATTGGTGGAGTTCAGAATGCTCTTTGATTATAGGTGAACTATACATCCCAGTAACTACAACACACATATGTCAAGATCTATTTCCCCCCAAAAGCACCTCAAGAGCACCCCTAGGCAAAATCAACTATACTGCAAATGCTTACTTTGCGTGATGGGTTGAGCCGCCCCAGCCTATAGAAAAGTACAGCTATTACAGGCCCAGCGCGCGACAGAACACGCCCACATCTGAATACTGGTGGGATTGGGGGGGGGGGGTAGATTTTGTCATTTGGGAGTTAAGGTTGCTGGGATTTATAGTTCACCTACAATCAGAGCATTCTGAACCCCCATGATCAACAGAAAATACTGGAAGGGTTTGGTGGGCATTGACTTTTAATTTTGGAGTTGTACTTCACCTACATCCAGCAAACACTGGTGGGGTTTGAGGAAAATAAACCTTGACATTTGGGAGTTGCAGTTGCTGGGATTTATAGTTCACCTACAATCAAAGAGCATTCTGAACCCCACCAACGATAGAATTGGGCCAAGCTTCCTGCACAGAATCCCCATGACCAACAGAAAATACTGTGTTTTGATGGTCTTTGGCGACCCAGGGGTCCTGACCCCGAGGTTGAGACATTCTGCAATAGCACTCCAAGAATGCAATGACCAAAGAGGAGGGGGAAGAGGAGGATCCCATGTCAGCAAAAGGGATGAAAGGAAAGCAGAGATGCAGAGCCTAAGCCTTTGAAACAACATTTTTCAAAGTATTGAATAATATTATGTACACACATGCTCGTGCACACACAGTTCATCTCCTTCAAGATGAACTGAACCACCTTAACTGGGCTCTCCAGGTCAATGGAGTCTCCACCTCAAACATCAGAAGAGCTGCAAGACAACTGAGAAGAAGCCACGAGAGTCAAGACGAAGATCCACCCAGAGGAAAAGTGTTCCTGCCATACATCAAGGGAACCACTGACCGCAGAGAGAAGCGGATGAGGAAACACAACATACAAACTATCACCAGACCCACCAAGAAAATCCAACAAATGCTACGTTCAGCAAAGGACAAGAGGGATCCTCTCACTTCTGCAGGAGTCTCCCGTGTACCATGCAGCTGTGGACAAGTCTACAGAGGGACCACCAAACGCAGCAGCATTGCCCAGACACGAGTCAAGGAACATGAAAGGCACGGCAGACTCCTTCAACCAGAGAAGTCAGCCATAGCAGAGCACCTGAGGAACCAGCCTGGACACAGCATATTATTGGAGAACACAGAAATGCTGGACCACTCTCACAACCACCATGTCAGGCTACACAGAGAAGCCATTGAAATCCACAAGCGTGTGGACAATTTCAACAGAAAGGAGAAAGCCATGAAATGAACAAAATCTGGCTACCAGTATTAAAAAACTCTAAAATTACAACAGCAAAACAACAGAGAGGAAACAAACAAGGACATCTAATCACCTCTCAACAAAAGATTGCTGTAGGCACTGTCAGGCCATTATATGCTAATCAAGGTGGTCAGTTGAAACATTCACACCTAGCTCCAGCAGACAAGAGTCCTTTGTCCCACCCTGGTCATTCCACAGATATATAAACCCTTTTTCCGGTTCCAACAGACCTCACTACCTCTGAGGATGCTTGCCATAGATGCAGGCGAAACATCAGGAGAGAATGCCTCTAGACCATGGCCATATAGCCCGAAAAAACTACAACCCAATATTTATTTATTTATTTACAGTATTTATATACCGATTTTCTCACCCCGAGGGAGACTCAAAGTGGTTTGCGCATAGATAATGGCAAAAATCCAATGCCTTACAACTACAATAGTAAAACCACACTTTAATCATATATCATATTAAAAACAGTACATTATCAAATTTCAAAACAGTTATTAAAACCATAAAATAATCTCATCAATCGAGTCGCCGTTCCAGTCCTTGTCCCAATGTTCTTCCCTTTCAGCCTCACCTTTGTTGATATTTGGCTGGACACCTGCACAATGCATTCAGCATCCCATTTAGAAGGCATCAGCCTTCCCATGGTAAGTGCTCAACACACTTCTCTCCATCTGCTCTAATGGTCGCTGGATCCCATCCACTTGCACTTCAGTATGGCCTGCAAAGTGCAGGAGAACCACACCTCTTATTAAAAGTCCTACTAAAAGTCCACCCAAGTCGTGAGAGTGCCAGGCACCTTCTGGAGAACATTTGATGAAAGGGGAGGAAAGAGGCAGAGATCTATAGTTCTCTTATAATGGGGGTTAGCTGTTGCCCTCCTCTTGGTCCCACCACAGTCACAAGCGCGGTTGGTGGGATGAGGGAGAGGGCCTTCTCAGTGGTGGCTCCCTGGCTTTGGAGCTCCCTTATTTATACACCGCTCTATCTCCCCGGGGGGACTCAGGGTGGTTTCCAAGCAGCAACATCAAAACATACAGAGTCACAACATGAACAAAAATAGTAACAGTAACAGCAACATAAGCATAGAATTACCCAACAACACATCAGGACAATTAAAAAGACTGGGTCAAGACTGATACAAATTGAAATAAGATGAGACTGACATTTGGGTACAGTACTGTAATAGGCAAATGACAAAAGTGGGAATTGGCTATTTCCAGGGGCCTATTAGGAGAATGGCATCCTTGAAGTGACTGGACTGACCTTGAAGGAGCTGGGGGTGGTGACGGCCGACAGGGAGCTCTGGCGCGGGCTGGTCCATGAGGTCACGAAGAGTCGGAGACAACTGAACGAATGAACAACAACAACATTAGGAGAATGACCAGAGTAATCTATAGGGGGCTAGGTCATGTCCGGACAGCGTCTGGGTTGAGCTAGCACTGGTCACTCTTGAAGATTTGTTGAAACCATCAAGTCTTCGAACTCTTAGAATCATAGAATCAAAGAGTTGGAAGAGAACTCATGGGCCATCCAGTCCAACCCCATTCTGCCAAGAAGCAGGAATATTGCATTCAAATCACCCCTGACAGATGGCCATCCAGCCTCTGTTTCAAAGCTTTCAAAGAAGGAGCCTCCACCACACTCCGGGGCAGAGAGTTCCACTGCTGAACGGCTCTCACAATCAAGAACTCTTACAAAAAGAGGAGAGGGATGGGGCCTGTCTTGTTTCCCTTGGAAGGGTGTTCCAGAGGTGGAGGGCCACCACCAAGAAGGCCCTCTCTCTCGTCCCCACCAACTGTGCTTGTGACAGAGGTGGGAGCGAGAGGAGGGCCTTCCCGGAGGATCTTAGAGTTCGTGCCGATTCATAGATGGAGACGTGAAGATAGGCGGGGCCTTATAGGTCATTACCTGCACCTTGAACTTGACTCGACAACTTATCTGCAGCTAATGAGACAGGCCCACACACTGTATCCCTTCCGTAGGGACTTGAAGACGTGGCTCTTCAATCAAGCCTTTGAGAATATGTAGCTCCAAGTTCTCCTACGTAGTAGTCGAACATCCTGCACTTTATCCCATAGGAGACACCACCCAAAGGCTTTGACTCCCTGCACCTGTACTTACTTACTTACTTACCTACTTACAGGAAAAGAGATTTAAAGATGGCCTCAAAACAAACCTTAAAATCTCTGGCATAGACCCTGAGAACTGGGAAGCCCTGGCCCTGGAGCGCTCCAGCTGGAGGTCAGCTGTGACCAGCAGTGCTGCAGAATTCGAGGAGGGACGAGTGGAGGGTGAAAGAGAGAAATGTGCCAGGAGGAAGGCATGTCAAGCCAACCCCGACCGGGACCTCCTTCCACCTGGAAACCAATGCCTTCACTGTGGGAGAAGATGCGGGTCAAGAATAGGGCTCCACAGCCACCTATGGACTCACCAACAAGACACCACATCTGGAAGGCCATCATGGTTGAGCTACGAGGGATCCTCTAAGTAAGTAAATAAGGTAGCCATAGGAAACACCCCCCTACGGCTTTGACTCCCTGCACCTGTACTTACTTACTTACTTACCTACTTACTTAGGCAATCCCTTGTTGTCCGAGGATGATGGTCCTCCAAATGTAGTGTCTTGGCGGTGGGTCTGTAGGTGACTATAGAACCCTATTCTTGATCTGCATCTTCTCCCACAGTGAGGGCATTGGTTTCCAGGTGGAAGGCAGTCCCAGTCAGGGTTAGCTTGACACACCTTCCTCTTGGAACATTTCTCTCTTTCGCCCTCCATTCGTGCCTCTTCAAATTCTACAGCACTGCTGGTCACAGCCGACCTCCAGTTGGAGCGCTCAAGGGCCAGGGCTTCCCAGTTCTCAGTGTCTGTGCCAGAGTTTTAAAGGTTACCTTTGATCCCATCTTTCAATATCTTTTCCTGCCCACCAACATTCCATTTCCCTGCACCTGTGTAACTAACTGTACGCTACCTTTCTATTCAGGCAGCAGTGCTTCTGTGCTCTTTCAGCCAGGCAAATGCAAACACGATGGAGTCAAGCAAAGGGGAAGGGAGGGCAGAGGCAGGGAGCGCATGGGAGCAGGTGTGCTCTGCGCCGGGAGGGATTCCCACCCTTTGGAGCCCGCTTTGTTGCACCTGTGCCAGGTGTGCAAGCCAGGAAAGGGCATGATTTGAGGGCAAAACTCAGAAAGCAACAGAAGAGGCCCGTTTTGCAGAGCAACAGAGGAGACATTTCCACCCCAGAGGCCGTGAAAGACAGGAATGGTTGGTCACAATGGGGAAAGTTTGTGGGAGCTTGCCATCTCTTTTGAGAATGAATCCTTGGCCAAGATCTTCTGCATCATGTAAATTCACAGAAGTTGCGCTGTAGATGTATCCAAACTGCGGTTTGATACCACCTTAATTATGTTGTCTCAGTGCTATCATTTCCTGACACTTGTAGTTTAGTGAGGCATCAACCCCCTTCAGCAGAGAAGGCTTAAGACCCCTCTATTCCGCTTTGGTTAGACCACATCTGGAATATTGTGTCCAATTCTGGGCACCACAATTCAAGAGAGATATTGACAAGCTGGAATGTGTCCAGAGAAAGAGGGCGACTCAAATGATCAAGGGTCTGGAGAACAAGCCCTATGAGGAGCGGCTTAAGGAGCTGGGCATGTTTAGCCTGAAGAAGAGAAGGATGAGAGGAGACATGATAGCCATGTATAAATATGTGAGGGGAAGCCACAGGGAGGAGGGAGCAAGCTTCCTTTCTGCTTCCCTGGAGACTAGGATGCAATGGAGTCATGGCTTCAAACTACAAGAAAGGAAGGAGATTCCATCTGAACATGAGGAAGAACTTCCAGACTGTGAGAGCCGTTCAGCAGTGGAACTCTCTGCCCCGGAGTGTGATGGAGGCTCCTTCTTTGGAGGCTCTTAAACAGAGGCTGGATGGCCATCTGTCAGGGGTGATTTGAATGCAATATTCCTGCTTCTTGGCAGAATGGGGTTGGACTGGATGGCCCATGAGGTCTCTTCCAACTCTTTGATTCTATGATTCTATGTCCCAACGTTGCACAGAGCTTGGTTGATACCACTGAGGCCACTGAACCTGCTTCCAAAGCAAACCAAGGGACTCATCTCTTGTGACCTTCCAAAGCGTCATTATTTTCTACCGTTTTCGGCCTTTAAAACCATGTATGTGTAGAAACCCTTGAAAAGTTGCTGAAGTCTCTTTCCACTAATTATTATCTGTGTTTGTGTTGACCTTGGGGCCGTAGAAGTCCGAAAGAAGCATGGTTTCCTGGCGACCCAGGCAGGACCCCTGGATGCATGGGGTCACCTTCAGAGGCCCTCCCAAGTCTCCGGTGGCCTCCCCAGAGGCTTGGCGCTTCCGCTTCCCTCCCATTTTTAGCTTTGGCATCGAACGCGGCGCTGCTGAGAAGGCGCAAAATGGGCCGGTCGGGTTTCCATGTTCTGCCCGTCCCCTCCCTGTGTCCTCTTCCTCACCCTCTCTCCGACAAATATCCCCCTCTGAGGAGGGAAACAACACCAAGGCCTTTCCTGGCACAAATCTCCAGCAAGGCAAGGCATTCATGTTTCGAAAACAGACAAGGAGCTGCAAGAAGTGCAACCCAAGGCTGGGCATCAGCTTAAAGTTTTGGGTTGATGGCAGCATTTACTTTTATGTCCCATCTGGTCTGAGACAGTGGCATCCAGAAGGCTTTCTCAGTGCTCCTCAAAAGGAGGTCCTTTCTTTTTTGACGGATAGATAGATAGATAAATTGATTGATTGAAGATGGAGCCATACATACATGTATAGATGGATAAATACATGAATGGATGAACGGACGGACAGACAGACTGACATTCAGAGGCATACATACATGTATAGAGGGAGAAATACATGGATGGATGTGTGGATGGGTATATGGTGAATGGGAAGATAGACAGAGATGGATGGATAGATGTATAAATACATAGATAGATAGATAGATAGATAGATAGATAGATAGATAGATAGATAGATAGATAGACAGATAGATGCACACATACATGTATAGATGGATGGATGGATGGATGGGCAGACAGACAGACAGACAGAGGCATACATACATACATGTAAGGAGGGAGAAATACATGGATGGATGGGTGGGTGGATGGATGGAGAGATAGAGACGGATGGATAGATGCATACATACATGGATAGATGTATAAATACTTGGATAGATAGACAGATAGATAGCTAGATTGACAGATAGATGCACACATACATGTATAGATGGATAAATACATGGATGGATGGATGGTCAGACAGAGGCATACATACATACATGTATAGAGGGAGAAATACATGGATGGATGGATGGATGGATGGATGGGTGGAGAGATAGAGACGGATGGATAGACGCATACATACATAAATAGATGTATAAATACATGGATAGATAGACAGATAAATAGCTAGATTGACAGATAGATGCATACATGTATAGATGGATAAATACATGGATGGAAAAATACATGGATGGATGGACATGGGGGGCATGACTTATATGCCTTTGAAGACAGTCTTCAAAGGCATATAAAGGGATAATACATGGGTGGATGGAGAGACAGACAGACAGACAGATGGGTGGATAGATGCATGCATGCTTGTATAGATGGACAAATACATGGATGGATGGATGGATGGATGGATATTTATTTATTATTTATTTATTTACTGTATTTGTATACTGCCTTTCTCAGCCAATCGGTGACTCAAGGCAGTTTCCAACAAATCAGTATACATAAAACATAATATAGCAGATGATAGATAGATAGATAGATAGATAGATAGATAGATAGATGCATACATACATACATAGATGGATAAATACATGGATAGTTGGAAGGATGGATGGAGGGATGGATATATAGATGGATGGACAGATTAGATGCACACATATATGTAAAGATGGATAATACATGGATTGATGGATAGATGGATAGATGGATAGATAGAGAGATGGAGAAATACATGTATAGATGGATAAACACATGGATGGATGGATGGATGGATGGATGGATGGATGGATGGATGGATGGATGGATTGATTGATTGATAGATTGACAGATAGATGCACACATACATGTACAGATGGATAAATACATGGATAGATAGATAGATAGATAGATAGATAGATAGATAGATAGATAGATAGATGATAGAGAGATAGAGAGATACATGTATAGATGGAAATACATGGATGGATGGATGGATGGATAGATTGACAGACAGATGCACACATACATGTACAGATGGATAAATACATGGATGGATGGATGGATGGATGGATAGATGATAGAGAGATAGAGAGATACATGTATAGATGGATAAATACATGGATGGATGGATGGATGGATGGATGGATGGATGGATTGATGGATGGATTGATAGATTGACAGATAGATGCACACATACATGTACAGATGGATAAATACAGACAGACAGACAGATGGATAAATACATGGATGGATAGATAGATAGATAGATAGATAGATAGATAGATAGATAGATAGATAGATGATAGACCGCTGGAGACTAGGGTGCAATGGAACAATGGCTTCAAACTACAAGAGAGGAGATTCCATCTGAACATGAGGAAGAACTTCCTGACTGTGAGAGCCGTTCAGCAGTGGAACTCTCTGCCCCGGAATGTGGTGGAGGCTCCTTCTTTGGAGGCTTTTAAACAGAGGCTGGATGGCCATCTGTCAGGAGGGTTTGGATTGTGTGCTGCTGAATGGCAGGGGGCTGGATTGGATGGTCCTTGTAATCCCTTCCATTGGTGATAGATAGATAGATAGATAGATAGATAGATAGATAGATAGATAGATAGATAGATAGATAGATAGATGATAGACCGCTGGAGACTAGGGTGCAATGGAACAATGGCTTCAAACTACAAGAGAGGAGATTCCATCTGAACCTGAGGAAGGACTTCCTGACTGTGCGAGCTGTTCAGCAGTGGAACTCTCTGCCCCGGAATGTGGTGGAGGCTCCTTCTTTGGAGGCTTTTAAACAGAGGCTGGATGGCCATCTGTCAGGAGGATTTGGATTGTGTGCTGCTGCATGGCAGGGGGCTGGATTGGATGGTCCTTGTGATCCCTTCCATTGCTATATTTCTACAACATTTGCATGCCTTCTTCCCTGCTTTGCTTAGCCTCCCATCCCCCCTGCTGCATCCATGCTGGTTTGTGGTGCTTCATGTGAGCATCCTCTTGATGCCTCCCCTGTGCATCCAAGAGTGCCTCTGCCCATGTGTCGGCCGCTTCTTCTTCTCATGCGCTGTGGGGAACAATGGCACAGAGAGGCTGCTTCTGCAATCCCAGGGAGCCCGGTCATGTGCCGATGACTCCTTGCGCTGCATCCACGAATGCACAGCTGCATGTGAAACAGTTACGCTCCCAGAACTCTGCTTATGCAACCGTGAACACGGATGTTACACAATGCCCTTGTAAAGCAGACAATTGTGTGCACGCTTAAGGGAAATTACCTATGCACAAAGCACCAGGACATTGCCTGGCAAAGAGCAAAGGACTCAGGTTCCATTGTTTGCAGTAGTCCAGATTTGCATGCCCACAAACTCCCTTCGTCTTTTCTTCTTCCCCTTTCTCAAATTCATCAGGTTGCATTCACATTCTGTTTCATAATCCATTGTTCCTGGAACATCTCTTTGTATTGACATGCATCTCAGGGGTTCCACCTCTTCTCTATGTTGGTAATTGTGTTCAACCCAAGAGAGCCAAACCTGGCCCCAAATGCCGGCATCCTGTGCTTTGCATTGCTCTGTTTACCTTTGCTCGCCTTCCCATTAATGTGTTAGTCAATAATTTATTCCGCTAAAGCTTTCTAATTGGCTGGTTTGAGCTGCGCCTATTTTTGCAGCTTTGCTCGGCTCCAAGACATGCCTTGGAAAATTATTTAATTTCATGTTTGCTCTTTAAGCCATAGTTGCACACACCACGTGCGTTCCTCTCAGAAGGAAGGATGCTTTAATGATGTTGTAAATAAATAAACAGGTGAATTGATGCCAAGCCCCCCCCCCCAAATATTTGTAGTTCGCCAAGGGCCGGACGATGGATTCTGTTGCTTCCTGACCCAGCACACATAACTGGGTTCCTGTTTCCTCTCTGTGAATTCTCTGGCTTGTGCACTGGACCCTGGCCCCTGATCAGGGAAATGTAGTTTCCCGGGTCTCGGCTGGGAGGTGCAGTTCTCTAAAGGACATTGCCCCACACTTCATCGTTTGGAAACTCTTTGCGGACCTTTCTTGCCATCACTTGTTGACTTGATGCCCTATCATCATGAACTTCCTCCACGAACTCAAAACCAAGCCTCTTGGGGAGAATGGCCCCCCCTCCCTCCTGTGTGAGTGCGTGCCCTTGCTAAAAAGATCATACCTCAAGAACTCTGCTGATTGCCCTTATCAATTGCTGTGGTTTCCTAATAAACTTTGCTGGGATGGGATGGGGACCCCCTTTTCCATGATCTGTGGGTTTATGAAAGTCTATGAAGAATATATGTATGAAGTATAGGATATGGAATGAGATGTACCCTCGCCTTTTCCCTACCCTTTCCCTCTGAACTTTGCCCCACTAAGAAGGAATGTGGCCTGGGATTACAGTTAAAGGAATCCAATTTCCTTGGAAAGGACCCCATTCATATTTACAGTGCATGGACAAATACTGACAGGTCTATGGCTTTGTTTTCAGAGTCGGACAAACAAAAGCCAGAAATCTGTCAGCCAAAAGCCCGGAAAAACAGACTGATTAAGCCAATCATGGTGTTTTGTGTACGCTCCCCTGTGACAAAGGACTCCCTTCGCCACAGGGTTGAGATCCAGACACCACCCATAGCCACCCTTATTCTCCTATACACATCTTTTATCGGAACCCAGGAAATCCCTTGTCTCCCCTTCCGCCTCCCTGCCGTGCAAAGAACAAAGGGTGTTCAATCAGCTGGCGGACACCTCCCAGGCACTCCGCCCCCTATGAGCTGTCAAACCAGGTCCCACCTCCTGGTCGCTGATTGGACCATCCTCAGAAGCGCTAGAAAGGCTCCGATTGGCCCCCTGGAGACAACAGCGCCCGGCGATTGGAGGGAAGGCGGGACATACGGCCCGGCCTCCTCCCAGCTGTTCCAGGGACAGCCAATCAGGGCGAAGCCAGCTGACGGAGGGCGGGAGGGATTTTCAAACTGTTTTTCCTTTGTTCTGACAATATAAAAATGCCTGTAACTTCCATGAATGTATGCTTATGGTGGAAATATCCCTGTAATGCATCTGATCTCAGCTGAATCACAATAAAACGCTTCGGTCGCAGATCTCCTCTTCAGCCTCTGGTGAGATTGATTTTCAACGGTTTCGCGCTTTTCGAATTGGCATCCGCTGGCCGCTCACCAAGGTATAGGACCCCTTTCGCGGTCCTCAGGGACTCCCCTCGCTGGGAGAACCCCCAAAAAAGGGCTCGATATCATTTGGCAACCACGAAGGGACTGCTGCTTGAGGTTCCAGACTAAATTATAGCCTAAATTCTCAAGCAGGCGCCTTGGACTGATTCTTTGGGCCAGCAGCGAAGGAGGAGCGGCTTGGGAAAAGAGGCGCCTCTCCCAATTCGGACCTTCATTTGACCAGCTAACCAAAACTACAAATTCTCCCGCTGCCACCTCCTCCCAAGCTCTGACCTAGGGTTTCAGCACAAAGGAGCGCCAGGGAAGCCTTGATCTAAGGACTTCCAGGAAGAGGAGCGACCGACGCGGAAAAGGGGGGAGAAAACGTCCGGACGGGTAAGAGAATCAACCGCGGGCTGCCCTGGCCGTCAGGTGGGAGGGGATTCTAGGTCTTCTGAACCAGCTTCGGAGTTGGCCCACTGGGGAAGGATTCTCTAGATCTCGGTAACAAATTCCTGACTGGGGGTAGCGAACACCTAGGCGTTTGAGGCCCAGAATAGCAACTCAGCTCGCTTTTGCGGCCTTGGCGGGAGCTAGGTGGGAAAGGGAGTCCTCCCCTTTTGGACTGCCTAGCTGCCAAGGGCTGATCGCCCCGGGCTCTTCTGCTAGGGAACCGTTCAGGCTCTGGCCCACCTTGCGGTTGGGGGGGGGCTACCCTGATTAACCACTGGTTTGTGGGGCTACCAGGAGAGAGGGGCGCATGTCATTCTGGGATCAAACGTCCTGTCTCATCGGAAACACCAAAAGCAAGAATACTGGCGGAATGGGACAGGGTTGCGTTGCACCGCCAACGCGGGCCAGTAGGGTAAAATGCAGCATGAGGAAGCGACCCACTGGGCCGCGGGAAGGTGGAGCTTCGTGGTCCCCTCATGGTGATTTGGGGGGGGCAGATGGACCGAGCTTGCCTGACTTTTTGCCTTTTTGCCCCATGCCGGATGGGGGTGGAGGGAGGAGACTGTGCCCAATCTTTACCATGCAGGAGAAAGGTTACAGACCCCCCTTCTCCCAGAGACCCCCCTCCAGACCTTTTACCTCCCCCTAAGGAGGAATCCCCCTTTTGAAGAAATTGCTTGCTCCCCTACCATCCCATTCCCATTTCTCTTTACCCAATCTCCCTGACTCTTTCCCTTCCCAACCCCTCCATTTCCCTATTCCCCATTTATGATATGTCTGCATTTATATGCCCCCTCCGTTTTGCTTTTTTCTGCCCCTTGAGGAAATGATCAGGGAAATTCTTCGCTCCCCTCCTCTCCTGCTTTCTCCTGTGCCACCTTTTTCCTTCCTTCAGATGGAAAAGGGAGGCATTGCTCATTCCCTTCTCCACCAAGCTACTACAAATCCCCTTCGTTCTAAAGCTGGGTCTTCAGTGCCCTGTGCTTCTCCCCACCAGGAGAGACCCTGCCACTGGTGTGACTCAGCTGCCTTGCAAGAGTCTCTCTCTCTCTCTCTCTCTCTCTCTCTCCCTGCTTTCCCCTTTTCTCTCTAAAGAACCAGACCTCGCCAAAGAGTTCCATGTGCTTGTGAAATGTCTCTGAAACTCTCTCTCTCTCTCTCTCTCTTCTCCCTCCCCTTCCATCTTCTAAGAAGCCAGTGTTTTGTGAATTCTTTCCTCTATCTCCCAGAGAAATCCTGCTGCTCCCTCTTACCTCCTTCTTCTCAACCCCAAGGAAGAGAAGTTCCAGAAGCACTCCCTCCTGACATTTCACCCACATCTATGGTTAAGTCTCTCTCTCACATACACAGTCCCCCTGATGCTTTTTTTCCTTCCTGGCCCTTCCTCCCTCCCTCTTCCCTGAGCGCATGTATGTGTATGTCTAAATTATCCCATTAACTGCCTTAAATATGAGGAGGACGTCGAGCTCCAGGGGTCCCCTCTGCACAGTGAAGAGGCCGCCAGACATCAGATCGAACTGTGGGACCCATAATCCACTCCTGCCGCTGAGGACAACTACCTGGGTGAGGTGGACAATGGGAGGTCTGTGGATTTCCCTGTGTGGAACCCAGATGGCACAGGAAGATCCTAGGAGAGCGGGACTAGACCCCACGCCGCCCAGAAGAGACAGCCCCTCCTAGAGGCTGATCTGAGCCCCCACGGGGGAATGCCATCGCAGGAGGAGCAACCAGGATCCCACAGCAACTGCCATGAAGGAAGGAGGCCCTGCCCGTTCCAGAAGCTGTGCAGAGGAGTGGCCCAAAGGAGACCACTGAAGTCCTCACTAGGTATGAAAGTTTTTCCCTTTGTCTCCCCACTAACTACCCTTGGGCCGGGGAGGGGGGATGGGGGGGGGCTGTAAACCTTCTCTCTGACTGTCCTAGACACTATCCCTGAGTCTCTGTGATGATGGAGAGCCGGACCTGTCTGCGGTCACCAGGAGGCGCCACGGCAGAAGGAGTAGCAAGGCTGAGCCCCATCTTCTTCTTCGGCTGCTCTCCTTGTTTCAGTACCAAGGGAGGAGCCAGCGCCCCCAGGAGGCCTGAGGACCACTGCCAGATGGGAGAATTCCACCATGTGCCAACCTTCTCCATCGGGGACTCACTCGGGACCCCTGAGTGCTCCATGCTGACTGCAGTCTAGAAAGAGGCCCTGGGTGCTTGGGGGGGGGGGATTGTCGAGGCTTGGGAAAATGAGTGTGGCCATTTTCCAGCCTCGAAGGGAGGATTTGATGCCAAGCCCCCCCCCCAAGTATTTGTAGTTCGCCAAGGGCCGGACGATGGATTCTGTTGCTTCCTGACCCAGCACACATAACTGGGTTCCTGTTTCCTCTCTGTGAATTCTCTGGCTTGTGCACTGGACCCTGGCCCCTGATCAGGGAAATGTAGTTTCCCGGGTCTCGGCTGGGAGATGCAGTTCTCTAAGGGACATTGCCCCACACTTCATCGTTTGGAAACTCTTTGCGGACCTTTCTTGCCATCACTTGTTGACTTGATGCCCTATCATCATGAACTTCCTCCACGATCTCAAAACCAAGCCTCTTGGGGAGCATGGCCCCCCCTTTCCTCCTGTGTGAGTGCGTGCCCTTGCTAAAAAGATCATACCTCAAGAACTCTGCTGATTGCCCTTATCAATTGCTGTGGTTTCCTAATAAACTTTGCTGGGATGGGATGGGGACCCCCTTTTCCATGATCTGTGGGTTTATGAAAGTCTATGAAGAATATATGTATGAAGTATAGGATATGGAATGAGATGTACCCTCGCCTTTTCCCTACCCTTTCCCTCTGAACTTTGCCCCACTAAGAAGGAATGTGGCCTGGGATTACAGTTAAAGGAATCCAATTTCCTTGGAAAGGACCCCATTCATATTTACAGTGCATGGACAAATACTGACAGGTCTATGGCTTTGTTTTCAGAGTCAGACAAACAAAAGCCAGAAATCTGTCAGCCAAAAGCCCGGAAAAACAGACTGATTAAGCCAATCATGGTGTTTTGTGTACGCTCCCCTGTGACAAAGGACTCCCTTCGCCACAGGGTTGAGATCCAGACACCGCCCATAGACACCCTTATTTCCCTATACACATCTTTTATCGGAACCCAGGAAATCCCTTGTCTCCCCTTTCCGCCTCCCTGCCGTGCGAAGAACAAAGGGTGTTCAATCAGCTGGCGGACACCCCCAGGCAAGTCCGCCCCTCTGCGCTGTCAAGATACTACCCGCCTCCCGGCCGCTGATTGGACAATCTCCGGAGGCGCTCCGAGAGCGCTCATTGGCCCCCTGGAGGCAACAGCGGCCGGCGATTGGAGGGGACGGGACATACGGCCCGGCCTCCTCCCAGCTGTTCCAGGGACAGCCAATCAGGGCGAAGCCAGCTGACGGAGGGTGGGCGGGATTTTCAAACTGTTTTTCCTTTGTTCTGACAATATAAAAATGCCTGTAACTCCTATGAATGTATGCTTATGGTGGAAATATCCCTGTAACGCATCCTTTTCAGCTGAATCGCAGAAATAAACGCTTCGGTCACTGGATACTCCTCTTCAGCCTCTGGTGAGATTGATTTTCAACGGTTTCGCGCTTTTCGAATTGGCATCCGCTGGCCGCTCACCAAGGTATAGGACCCCTTTCGCGGTCCTCAGGGACTCCCCTCGCTGGGAGAACCCCCAAAAAAGGGCTCGATATCAGAATGACGGTGGAGGGTATTGCCGGGTTCTGAGGCTGCGAGCCTAACAGGAGCACTATCTGCCTCAATGGCAACACTCAAAACTTTTGAGCAAAGTCATGCAAGGTGGATGGAAAGAGCAGTCAGCAAGAGGCGTCTGCTCTGGCCCCTCTCCTGCGTTTTGCAGCCTCATTCTCCCCTGATACAGAATGGGGGACAATGAGGCCTGGCTCGAGAGCAGTACGTGTGAAAAAGATCTTGGAGTCCTCGTGGACAACAAGTTAAACATGAGCCAACAATGTGATGTGGCGGCAAAAAAAGCCAATGGGATTTTGGCCTGCATCAAGAGGAGCCTAGTGTCTAGATCCAGGGAAGTCATGCTCCCCATGCTCTATTCCGCCTTGGTTAGACCACTTTACCTGGAATATTGTGTCCAATTTTGGGCACCACAATTCAAGAGAGATATTGACAAGCTGGAATGTGTCCAGAGGAGGGCGACTCAAATGATCAAGGGTCTGGAGAACAAGCCCTATGAGGAGCGGCTTAAGGAGCTGGGCATGTTTAGCCTGAAGAAGAGAAGGCTGAGAGGAGATATGATAGCCATGTATAAATATGTGAGAGGATCATAGGGAGGAGGGAGCGAACTTGGAGACTAGGACGCAATGGAACAATGGCTTCAAACTACAAGAGGAGATTCCATCTGAACACGAGGAAGAACTTCCTGACTGTGAGAGCCGTTCAGCAGTGGAACTCTCTGCCGGAGTGTGGTGGAGGCTCCTTCTTTGGAAGCTTTTAAACAGAGGCTGGATGGCCATCTGTTAGGGGTGCTTTGGCAATTTTCCTGCTTCTTGGCAGAATGGGGTTGGACTGGATGGCCCACGAGGTCTCTTCCAACTCACACTTGCAGAATTTTGAAGTTTGTAGTTTAGGGAGGAGCCTTTAACAGCCCCACTGAACTACAAACCCCAGAATTCTGCAGGAGGCAGAAACCGGATTTTTAGTGGATTTTTTTCTCTCTTGTGTGTTGAAAATCCTTGTATTATTTATTTATTTACTCTATTTGTATACCGCATATATCAGCCTGAGGCGGCGACTCAATGCGGTTTACAATAAAAAGCAACACTAAACAATGTATGAGACACACAATACAGACAAACACATAATCATCAACGCCACACTTAGAATCAGATTCCGATCTCAAGATTCTTTTTCCATTCCTTGTCCGATGCCGTCATTATTGAGTTAGTTGCCGAAAGCCTGCTCGTAGAGCCACGTCTTCACCCTCCTCCGAAACACCAGTAACGAAGGGGCCTGCCTGATGTCCACCGGTAACGCATTCCATAGCCGAGGGGCCACCACCGAGAAGGCCCTGTCTCTCGTGCCCGCCAGCCGCACTTGTGACGCCGGCGGAACCGAGAGCAGGGCCTCCCCGGAAGATCTTAACGCTCTTCCCGGTTCGTAGGAGGAGATGCGTTCGGAGAGGTAAGTGGGGCCGGAACAGACAATGCGTAAGATGGAGAGTGACATTTTCCGTGGGTATTTGGTGGTAACGGTGGGGTTCATAGTTCAAAAGAAAGGAGAAAGGCAACCCAAGAAGGAGATCATAGAATCATAGAATCAAAGAGTTGGAAGAGACCTCATGGGCCATCCAGTCCAACCCCATTCTGCCAAGAAGCAGGAATATTGCATTCAAATCACCCCTGACAGATGGCCATCCAGCCTCTGCTTAAAAGCTTCCAAAGAAGGAGCCTCCACCACACTCCGGGGCAGAGAGTTCCACTGCTGAACGGCTCTCACAGTCAGGAAGTTCTTCCTAATGTTCAGATGGAATCTCCTCTCTTGTAGTTTGAAGCCATTGTTCCGCGTCCTAGTCTCCAAGGAAGCAGAAAACAAGCTTGCTCCCTCCTCCCTGTGGCTTCCTCTCACATATTTATACATGGCTATCATATCTCCTCTCAGCCGTCTCTTCTTCAGGCTAAACATGCCCAGCTCCTTAAGCCGCTCCTCATAGGGCTTGTTCTCCAGACCCTTGATCATTTTAGTCGCCCTCCTCTGGACACATTCCAGCTTGTCAATATCTCTCTTGAATTGTGGTGCCCAGAATTGGACACAATATTCCAGGTGTGGTCTAACCAAAGCAGAATAGACGGGTAGCATGACTTCCCTGGATCTAGACACTATGCTCCTCTTGATGCAGGTCAAAATCCCATTGGCTTTTTTTGCCGCCACATCACATTGTTGGCTCATGTTTAACTTGTTGTCCACGAGGACTCCAAGATCTTTTTCACACGTACTGCTCTCGAGCCAGGCATCCCCCATTCTGTATCTTTGCATTTCGTTTTTCCTGCCAAAGTGGAGTATCTTGCATTTGTCCCTGTTGAACTTCATTTTGTTAGTTTTGGCCCATCTCTCTAATCTGTCAAGATCGTTTTGAATCCTGCTCCTGTCCTCTGGAGTATTGGCTTTCCCTCCCAATTTGGTGTCGTCTGCAAACTTGATGATCCTGCCTTCTAGCCCTTCATCTAAGTCATTAATAAAGATGTTGAACAGGACCGGGCCCAGGACGGAACCCTGCAGCACTCCACTCGTCACTTCTTTCCAGGATGAAGAGGAAGCATTGGGGAGAATCACCCTCTGGGTTCGTCCATTTAACCAATTACAGATCCACCTCACCGTAGTTTTGCCTAGCCCACATTGGACTAGTTTCCTTGCCAGAAAGTCATGGGGGACCTTGTCGAAGGCCTTACTGAAATCCAGGTACGCCACATCCACGGCATTCCCCACATCTACCCAGCTTGTAACTCTATCGAAAAAAGCTTCTTTGGAAGCTTTTAAACAGAGGCTGGATGACCATCTGTCAGGGGTGCTTTGAAGGCAATTTTCCTGCTTCTTGGCATAAAGGGGTTGGACTGGATGGCCCAGGAGGTCTCTTCCAACTCTTTGATTCTATGATTCTATCACTCCCAAGCTGCGAACCTGCGTCTTCAGGGGGAGTGGAACCCCGTCTAACACAGGCTGTAACCCTATGCCCTGTTTGGCCTTGTGACTGACCAGGAGGACCTCTGTCTTGTCTAGATTCAATTTCAATTTGTTTGCCCTCATCCAGTCTGACACAGCGGCCAAGCACCGGTTCAGGACCTGGACAGCCTCCTTAGTAGCGGATGGGAAGGAGTGACAGAGTTGGACATCATCTGCATACAGATAACACCACACCCCAAAACTCCAGATGATCTCCCCCAACAGCTTCATGTAGATGTTAAACAGCATGGGGGACAGTATAGAACCCTGCGGGACTCCACAAGACAATGGTTGTGGGGTTGAGCAGGTGTCTCCGAACAACACTTTCTGGGTACAACCCTCTAGCAAGGACCAGACCCACTGGAAAACAGTGCCTCCAAGGCCCATTTCCACGAGGCGTCCCAGAAGGATATCATGGTTGACGGTATCGAAGGCCGCTGAGAGGTCCAGCAGAACCAACAGGGACACACTCCCCTTGTCCAGCTCCTGGCGCAGATCATCCACTAAGGTGATGGAGTCTGTCTTGGTTCCATGTCGCGGCCTAAGGCCAGACTGTGACAGGTCCAGATAATGCATGTCTTCCAAGGATACCTGGAGTTGTGAGGCCACCACACGTTCCAGGACTTTGCCCAAAAATAAATAAATAATTAAATAAATAAACAATAGGGGTTTGAGGGGACTGACTCACGATGGTGGGAGTTGTAGTTCACCCTGCTGCCAGATATATATATATATATATATATATATATATATATATATATATATATTGTCATCAGCAACCATACCATTGTATTACAATTCTAACAGAGCAAAACAAATACACAGATTAAAAAGAAAAAGAAAAAAACACACAGATTTTGCAAACTTGGTAGTTGGTTAAATGTCCTTTGACCAGTCTCTGGCCATTTGGAGTGCCTCTGGTGTTGCCACAAGAAGGTCCTCCCTTGTGCATGTGGCAGGGCTCAGGTTGCATTGCAGCAGGTGGTCAGTGGTTTGCTCTTCTTCACACTCTCATGTCGTGGATTCCACTTTGTATCCCCATTTCTGAAGGTTGGCTCTGCATCTCGTGGTGCCAGAGTGCAGTCTGTTCAGCGCCTTCCAAGTTGCCCAGTCCTCTGTGTGCCCAGGGGGGAGTCTCTCATCTGGTATCACCCATGGATTGAGGTGCTGGTTTTGGGCCTGCCACTTTTGGACTCTTGCTTGCTGGGGTGTTCCAGCGAGTGTCTCTGTAGATCTTAGAAAATGATGTCTTGATTTAAGTTATTGACGTGCTGGCTGATACCCAAACAGGGGATGAGCTGGAGATGTCTCTGCCTTGGTCCTTTCACTATTGGCTGCTACTTCCCGGCAGATGTCAGGTGGTGCAATACTGGCTAAGCAGTGTAATTTCTCCAGTGGTGTGGGGCGCAGACACCCCGTGATAATGCAGCATGTCTCATTAAGAGCCACATCCACTGTTTGAGCGTGGTGAGATGTGTTCCACACTGGGCATGCGTACTCAGCAGCAGAGTAGCATAGCGCAAGGGCAGATGTCTTCACTGTGTCTGGTTGTGATCCCCAGGTTGTGCCAGTCAGCTTTCGTATGATGTTGTTTCTAGCGCCCATCTGGGTGCTGCCAAATGCTGCACCTAGAGCAAACTTGCCCAACATGGCAAACTAAGCACTGATGGAGTTTCAGAGAGTTAACCTGGCAAGCTAGGAAAGGAATGACTCTCAGGTGGCTCCTCGGGGCGGGGAGCAACACCCTCCCGTCCTTATAAATCCAGGCCGGGCTTTCCCTCCTTGAATACCCGCAGGCGGCAGGGAGGAAAGGGGGGGGGGGGTCCGAAGGGGTGTGGCTTCCCCCGCGCATGCGCCCTTGTGGCCGAGAAGGAGGCAGGGAGGCGAGGAGCGAGGGCAGTCGGAGCTGCAGCACCGCAGACGCCGGACAGCGCCAGGTAAGGGCCCCTCTTCCTCCTCCTCCTCCTCTTCCTCCTCCTCTTGGTTGCTTGCTTCCTTCCTTCCTTCCTTCCCCACTTGTCTCACGCCCTCCCTCTCTTTAGCTTGCAGGAGGAAGGAAAGAAAGGAAGAAGGAAGGAAAGAGGAAAAGGTAAAAGGAGGGAGCTTCAGGCTGGAGCAGAGCGGAGGGGGCAGAGGAGGAGGAGGAAGAGGAAGAGGAGGAAGAGCCTTGCTATTCCAGCCGCCACCCTGAAAGTTCGCCGCAACTTCCCACCATGGAAGGCAAAGGTAGGAAAGGGGAAGGGGAAGGGGAAGGGGAAGGAAGAAGACTGCGGCGGGGAGGGGAAGGGGTGGATGCGGCGCAAGGCGGGGACCGGGGAAGGGGTCTCGGGATGCGCCTGGCCGGGCTCTTGGGGGGCCTGGCCTCCTCCGAAGGGAGCCAGCCTTGTCGGGGGGACCCTCACCTCTCAATCTCTTTGCCTTTCGTGGCATCGTGTGGACGCCCTCTCTTTTGGTCCGCCTCAGTGCGGGGCCCAAGGAATCACATGGGGGGAAGCGAGGACGAGGAAAGGGGTCTCGGGGTGCGTCTGGCCGGGCTCTTGGGGGGCCTGGTCTCCTCCGAAGGGAGCCAGGGGGGAGCCTGGCTTGTCTGGGGGGTCCAGAGGGGCGACGCGGAGGGTCTCTCAATTCTCTCTGCCTTTCGTGGCATCGTGTGACCGCCTTCTCTTTCGGTTCGCCTCAGTGTGGGGCCCAAGGAATCACATTGGGGGGAAGAGGGGGCGGAGGAGGAAGAGGAAGAAGAGGGTGATGCCTCGCCTGGTGAATAACAAGCCCCGATATGCACCGTCATGCATTCTCCGAGCAGATGGATGGAGGCTTCTCCTCGCACTCCCTGCCTTGCGCTCCTTGCTAGCAAAGGGAAAGGACGTCCAGGGAAAGAGAGGGAGGGAGGGAGGGAGGTGGAGAACCTCAAGGTTTGGGGCTGAGGAGGTCTTCCTCTCTTGGTGGAGAGTCTGCCCGAGCCTGGAAGCAGGGCCCCGTCTCTTAGGAGAAGGAAGGAAGGCCCTTCTCTTCTTCAGGGAGGTGGAGAACCTCAAGCTTTGGGGCCGAGGAGGTCTTCTTGTCTTGGTGGAGAGTGCTTGAGCCTGGAAGCCGGGCCTGTCTCTCAAGAGAGGGGAGGAAGGAAGGAAGGAAGGAAGGAAGGAAGGAAGGAGAACCTCAAGCTTTGGGGCTGGAGGTCTTCCTGTCTTGGTGAGAGCCTGCCTGAGCCTGGAAGCAGGGCCCGTCTGGCAGGAGAAGGAAGGAAGGAAGGCCCTTCTCTTCTAGGGCTTCAGGGAAGTGGAGAATCTCAAGCTTTGGGGTTGTGGAGGTCTTCCTGTCTTGGTGGAGAGTCTGCCAGAGCCTGGAAGCAGGGCCCCGTCTCTTAGGAGAAGGAAGGCCCTTCTCTTCTTCAGGGAGGTGGAGAACCTCAAGCTTTGGGGCCGAGGAGGTCTTCTTGTCTTGGTGGAGAGTGCTTGAGCCTGGAAGCCGGGCCTGTCTCTCAAGAGAGGGGAGGAAGGAAGGAAGGAAGGAAGGAAGGAAGGAAGGAAGGCCCTTCTCTTCTAGGGCTTCAAGGAGGTGGAGAACCTTAAGGTTTGGGACCGAGGAGGTCTTCCAGTCTTGGTGGAGAGCTTGCCCGAGCCTGGAAGCAGGGCCCGTTTCTCATGAGAAGGAAGGGAAGAAGGAAGAGGGAGGGAGGGAGATGGAGAACCTCAAGGTTTGGGGCTGAGGTGGTCTTCCTGTCTTTGTGGAGAGCCTGCCAAGCCTGGAAGCAGGGCCTGTCTCTCAGGAGAAGGATGGAAAGAAGGAAGAGGGAGGGAGGGAGGAGGAGAACCTCAAGCTTTGGGGTTGTGGAGGTCTTCCTGTCTTGGTGTAAGCCTGCCTGAGCCTGGGAGCAGGGCCCGTCTCTCAAGAGAAGGAAGGAAGGCCTTTCTCTTCTAGGGCTTCAGGGAAGTGGAGAATCTCAAGCTGTGGGGCTGAGGTGGTCTTCTTGTCTTGGTGGAGAGTCTGCCCGAGCCTGGAAGCAGGGCCCGTCTCTCAGGAGATGGAAGGAAAGAAGGAAGAGGGAGGGAGGGAGGTGGAGAACCTCAAGGTTTGGGGCAGAAGTGGTCTTCCTGTTTTGGTGGAGAGCTTGCCCAAGCCTGGAAGCAGGGCCTGTCTCTCAGGAGAAGGATGGAAAGAAGGAAGAGGGAGGGAGGGAGGAGGAGAACCTCAAGCTTTGGGGTTGTGGAGGTCTTCCTGTCTTGGTGTAAGCCTGCCTGAGCCTGGGAGCAGGGCCCGTCTCTCAAGAGAAGGAAGGAAGGCCTTTCTCTTCTAGGGCTTCAGGGAAGTGGAGAATCTCAAGCTGTGGGGCTGAGGTGGTCTTCTTGTCTTGGTGGAGAGTCTGCCCGAGCCTGGAAGCAGGGCCCGTCTCTCAGGAGATGGAAGGAAAGAAGGAAGAGGGAGGGAGGGAGGTGGAGAACCTCAAGGTTTGGGGCCGAGGAGGTCTTCTTGTCTTGGTGGAGAGTCTGCCCGAGCCTGGAAGCCGTGCCTGTCTTTCAGGAGAAGGAAGGAAGGAAAGTAGGAAGAGGGAGGGAGGGAGGAGGGAGGTGGAGAACCCCAAGGTTTGGGGCTGAGGAGGTCTTTTTGTCTTGGTGGAGAGCTTGCCTTAGCCTGGAAGCAGGGCCTGTCTCTCAGGAGAAGGGAGGAAGGAAAGAAGGAAGGAAGGCCCTTCTCTTCTAGGGCTTCAGGGAGGTGGAGAACCTCAAACTTTGGGGCCGAGGAGGTCTTCTTGTCTTGGTGGAGAGTCTGTCCGAGCCTGGAAGCAGGGCCTGTCTCTCAGGAGAAGGGAGGAAGGAAAGAAGGAAGGAAGGAAGGCCCTTCTCTTCTAGGGCTTCAGGGAGGTGGAGAACATCAAGGTTTGGGGACGAGGTGGTCTTCCTGTCTTGGTGGAGAGCCTGCCTGAGCCTGGAAGCAGGGCCTGTCTTTCAGGAGAAGGAAGAAGGAAGAGGGAGGGAGGGAGGTGGAGAACCTCAAGGTTTGGGGCCGAGGAGGTCTTCTTGTCTTGGTGGAGAGTCTGCCCGAGCCTGGAAGCCGGGCCCGTCTCTCAGGAGAAGGAAGGAAGGCCTTTCTCTTCTAGGGCTTCAGGGAAGTGGAGAATCTCAAGCTTTGGGGCTGAGGTGGTCTTCTTGTCTTGGTGGAGAATCTGCCCGAGCCTGGAAGCCAGGCTTGTTTCTCGGGAGAAGGAAGGAAAGAAGGAAGAGGGAGGGAGGGAGGGAGGGAGGGAGGGAGGTGGAGAACCTCAAGCTTTGGGGTTGTGGGGGTCTTTTTGTCTTGGTGGAGAGTGCTTGAGCCTGGAAGCCGGGCCTGTCTCTCAAAAGAGGGGAGGAAGGAAAGAAGGAAGGAAGGCAGGCCCTTTTCTTCTAGGGCTTCTTCTGGTTCCTCCTGGTGTTGGAAGGAGGCACCTCTTCTGTGGTTCTCCTCCACAGCTTGGAGAGTAGGCTGTAAACACAATTCCCTTGCAGCCAGGTTGGTGGTCCTGGCATATCCATATCTATCTATCTATCTATCTATCTATCTATCTATCTATCTATCTATCTATCTATCTATCTATCAATGTATTTGTGGAACTATCTATCCATGTAGATCTAGCTATCTATCCATGTGTTTGTGGAGAGGGAACCCATTGTGTTGCCCGAAGGATGAGTGGTTTCTGAGAGGAGGCCTTGAGGAAGAAGGAGGTCTCTGAGCCACCAAAGGAAAAGGAAGGGGAGAGACCGATCCAGGGGCACATTCCGGATTCCAGCAAATTGCATTCCCCCAGCAGATGGACGGAGGCTTCTCCTCGCTCTCCCTCTTGTGCTCCTTGGAAGGGGAAAGGACACACGGAGAAAGGAATGGAGGGAGGGGAGGGGAACCTCAAGCTTTGGGGCTGAGTTGTCTTGGTGGAAAGCCTGCCTGACAGCCTGTCTTCCTGTCTTGGTGGAAGCAGGACTCGTCTTTCAGGAGAAGGGAGGAAGGAAGGCCCTTCTCTTCTAGGGCTTCTTCTGGCTTTGGAGGTTCCCGGTGTTGGAAGGAGGCGCCTCTGCTGCAGTTCTCCTCCACAGCTTGGAGAGAAGGCAGTAAACACCTTTCCCTTGTAGCCAGGTTTGGGGCTCTGGTATATCAATATCTATCTGTCTGTCTGTCTGTCTGTCTGTCTGTCTGTCTGTCTGTCTGTCTGTCTGTCTGTCTGTCTATCTATCTATCTATCTATCTATCTATCTATCTATCTATCTATGGCAGCTCCACTGGCTGCCAGTCCATTTTTGAGGACAATTCAAAGTGCTGGTCTCGACCTATAAAACCCTATACGGCTCCGGCCCAGCTTACTTGTCAGAACGTATCTCCCTCTATATTCCGCCTCGTAGTTTAAGATCCACCGGAGAGGCCCTGCTCTCGGTCTCACCAGCTTTGCAAACTTGTCTGGTGGGGACAACAGACAGGGCCTTCTCGGTGGTGACCCCCTGCTTGTGTAATTTGCTCCCCAGCTAGATTGATTGGCATCCTGCTTTCCTTTAGGAAAAAATTGAAATCGTGGTTTTGGAACCAGGCTTTGGGCTAGCAGGCATAATGGCACTTTGGACATTGAACTGGACCATTACTTACTTATTTACTTACTTATTTAGGCAATCCCTTGTAGTCTGAGGATGATGGTCCTACAAGTGTAGTATCCTGGTGGTGGGTCCGTAGGTGACTGTGCAGCCCTATTCTTGATCTGCAGCTTATCCCACAGTGAGGGCATCGCTTTTCAGGCGGTCCCAGTCGGGGTTGGCTTGACGCATCTTCCTCTTGGCACATTTCTCTCTTTTACCCTCCACTCGAGTCTCTTCAAATTCTGCAGCACTGCTGGTCACAGCTGACCTCCAGCTGGAGCACTCAAGGGCCACGGCTTCTCAGTTCTCAGTGTCTATGCCAGAGTTTTTAAGGTTGGCTTTGAGCCCTTCTTTAAATCTCTTTTCTGTCCACCAACATTCCATTTTCTGTTCTTGAGTTCGGAGTAAAGCAACTCCTTTGGGAGACGGTGGTCGAGCATCCGGACAATGTGGCCAATCCAGCGGAGTGGATGGTGGAGGACCATCGCTTCAATGCTGGTGGTCTTTGATTCTTCCAGCATGCTGACATTTGTCCGCTTGTTTTCCCCAGAGAGTTGCAGGATTTTTTGGAGGCAATGCTGTTGAGTTGCATGGGACATCTGTAGACAGTCCACGTCTCACAGGCATATAGCAGGGTTGGGAGGACAATGGCTTTATAACCAAGCACCTTGGTATCCCTACGGATGTCCCGATCCTCAAATACTATACCATACGATTGTTATGATAGTGGAAACGGCTATGTGATTGTATAATTAATGTTATTGTTTTTCATCTGTTGTGTATGTATGGTTTTAAATTGTTGTTATATTATGATATTGTGGCATCGAATTGTTGCCAGTGTTAGCTGCTCTGAGAAGGGTGGGGTGGAAATGTTGTAAATAATAAATAAAATATCTTTATCAGGCATGGGCCAACTTGGGCCCTGCAGGTGTTTTGGACTGCAACTCCCACAATTCCTAACAGCCAGTAGGCTGTTAGGAATTGTGGGAGTTGCAGTCCAAAACACCTGCAGGGCCCAAGTTGGCCCATGCCTGATCTATATCTATGTATATATGGATTTGTGGAGAGGGAACCCACCCTGCTGGGGTTGCGTTGGCCAAAAGTGGTCTCTGAACGGAAGAAGGAGGTCTCTAAGCTACCAAAGGAAAAGGACGGGGAGGGAATGATCCACGGGCACGTTTGTGATTCCAGCAAATTGCCAAGGCTTTCCTTCCTTTTTTGGTACCCGGAACCCACCCTGCTAGTGTTGCGTTGCCCAAAGGATGAGTGATATCTGAAAGGAGGCGTTGAGGAAGAATGAGGTATCAGAACCATGGTTTGAAGGCACGTTTGTGATTCCAGCAAATTGCCATCCACGAAAGCCAAGGCCTCTTTCTTTGCACATGAGTGGAGGGTGGGCCCTGTGGCCAGGGTAGGCCCCAAGCAGCGACCCAGAGGCAGCTCAAGACCACGTCCATCAGCGGCATTGGTCCGTGTCTTTCTCTGGGAAACGGAGGAGGAGAAGGGACACAAGCAGATCGGGAAGCCTTTACTGGGTCTCTTTATTATAATTGCTATTATTTATTTATTTATTTATTTACCTTACTTCTATACCGCTGTTCTCAGCCCGAAGGCGACTCACAGCGGTTCACAACAAATACGAACAGCAAAAATTCAGTGCTACAGTATAGAAACAGTTAACAACCTAACACATTACACAATTAATAAACAGTTACTACAATACCCATTCACTGTCGTCTCGTCATCAAAACATGTTCCAGATTCGTCATCCATTGTTCCATTCCAGTGTTCATTAACCAATCATTGCACTAATTATTCGAACACCTGCTCAAACAGCCAGGTCTTCACTTTTTTGCGGAATACCATTAGAGATGGTGCTAGTCTAATGTCCGTAGGAAGGGCGTTCCACAGCCGAGGAGCCACCACCGAGAAGGCCCTATCTCTCGTCCCCGCCAGCCGAGCTTGAGAAGCAGGCGGGATCGAGAGCGGGGTCTCCCCGGAAGATCTCAAAGTCCTGGTGGGTTCATAGGCAGAGATGCGGTCGGATAGGTAGCTTGGGCCGGAACCGTTTAGGGCTTTAAAGGCCAACGCCAGCACTTTGAATTCAGCCCGGTAGCAGATCGGTAGCCAGTGGAGTTGGCGCAACAGGGGGGTTGTATGCTCCCTGCGCTCCGCTCCTGTTAAAAACATGGCTGCCGAGCATTGGACTAGTTGGAGCTTCTGAGCTGTCTTCAGAGGCAACCCCACGTAGAGAGCGTTGCAGTAGTCTAAACGGGATGTAACCAGAGCGTGGACTACCGTGGCCAAGTCAGACTTCCCAAGGTACGGGCGCAGCTGGCGCACAAGCTTTAGCTATCCTTATGTTTAGCTATGCCTTTCTTCTGCTCCAAGACTTAAGGATGTCTTCAAATTCAAACAACTACAACAACAACACTTTATTCATATTCTGCCCTTCAGGTCGGATCACAGTACACATACACGGCAAACATTCAATGCTGCTTTGTATAGACAATACACAGACAGACAGAACAGAAGGAGGTGGTTTGTTTCGATTCAGTGTCCAGCCGTTTTGGTGCCATGGAAGGTTGGGCTCAAATCCAGGGGTTGCTATTGCTCTATCCTCTATGGCAGTGGTTCTCAGCCCCAGATGTTTTTGGCCTATAACTCCCAGAAATCCCAGTTAGTTTATCAGTTGTTAGGATTTCTGGGAGTTGAAGGCCAAAAACATCTGGGGACCCCAGGTTGCGAACCACTGCTCTATGACGAAGAGCCGTCAGGACTTCCTCCTTCCTTTTGGTCACCCAGCATTTTCTGATCTTCTTTCTTTATGGTGTCGTAAAACACCTCCCCCGCTTTTAGCGGTACCTAATTTCTCTAATCACAGTTAAAGCTCTTTTCAAATAGCTTATGTAAACAATGAGCTACGTTGACAGTTGGCAACTCATGCCAACCCGGGGCTTCGAACTTGCAACCTTTTGGTTGATAGATCTTATAATTGCTGATGATTTATCAGCTGTGCTAAACCTCCGGCCCTCTGGTGCAATATACCGTATGACTCCCATGTCTGCAAAAGATGTATTCCCGGGCTGTGCATGGATATGCAGAATCACAGATACTAGCAAACCCTATTGATAGATAGGAAGGACTTCTGGCTCAAGAATATTGTTGGGCTGTGCATGGATATACAGAATCACGGATACTAGCAAACCCTATTGATAGGAAGGACTTCTGGCTCAAGAATATGGAAGAGTTGTGCCAGAGGACCTAGGAAATGGGTTGTTGTAGATTTTTTCGGGCTATATGGCCATGTTCTAGAGGCATTATCTCCTGACGTTTCGCCTGCATCTATGGCAAGCATCCTCAGAGGTAGTGAGGTCTGTTGGAACTAGGAAAAAGGGTTTATATATCTGTGGAATAACCAGGGTGGGACAAAGGACTCTTGCCTGCTGGAGCTACGTGTGAATGTTTCAACTGACCACCTTGATTAAGGAGGAAACCATGAAAATGAACAAAATCTGGCTGCCAGTATTAAAAAGCTCTAAAATTACAACAGCAAAACAACAGAGAGGAAACAAACTAGGACATCTAATCACCTCTCAACAAAAGATTGCCCCAGGCACTGCCAGGACATCAAATGCTAATCAAGGTGGTCAGTTGAAACATTCACACCTAGCTCCAGCAGACAAGAGTCCTTTGTCCCACCCTGGTCATTCCACAGATATATAAACCCATTTTCCTAGTTCCAACAGACCTCACTCCCTCTGAGGATGCTTGCCGTAGATGCAGGCGAAATGTCAGGAGAGAATGCCTCTAGAACATGGCCATATAGCCCGAAAAAATCTACAACAAGCCAGTGATTCCGGCCATGAAAGCCTTCGACAATACATTGACCTAGGAAATGCCTATTTGGTCAGACGTTGGGCCATAAGAGCATGGGTGCGGGTCTGGCAGATACAGGGGTAATACAGCGTTGAGCAGAAAGCCCAAGCTGTTGCTATTCCTCCTCTTCTCCTCCTTAGCATCATATATGCCACACATTTCCTTCCAGTGCATGAACACTGGGTTTCCCTTCTTAGTGACGATATTTTATTTCCAGGATCACTGACAATAATAATCAATGGGCTTTTGGGGGGAATAGGGCTGATTACGTAGTGCTGGGGGCTTCTAAAAGGTGCCGAATTTAGTCAAGGAGAGCTCCTGCTTTCAAGCCCAAAGTCAACCCACTGCTCCATTGAAAGGGGACCCCCCCCCCAACTGCCAATAAAGACCTCTTTTAAATGTGGGTTAAGACCTGCAGTGAATTCACCATTTCATTGCTACAGAACCCACTTGTTGATGTGCCTTTAGCAGAAGGCATGTGATTTCTCTAATCACAGCTAAAGCTGGTTTCGAATTGCTTAGGTAAACAGTGAGCTAGGCTGACAGTTGGCAGCTCACGCCATCCTGGGGCTTCGAACTTGCAACCTTTTGGTTGATAGATCTTATTTATTTCTTTATTTGTCTTGTTAGGAGCAACCAGTCAATTATATTACATTTCTAACAGAACAAAGCAAACAAACAGACAAAATACAAAGTTTGCAAGCTTGGTAGTTGATTAAATGTCCTTTGACCAGTATCTGGCCACTTGGAGTGCTTCTGGTGTTGCCGCAAGGAGGTCCTCCATCGTGCATGTGGTAGGGCTCAGGGTGCATTGCAGCAGGTGGTCAGTGGTTTGCTCTTCTCCACACTCACATGTCGTGGGCTCCACTTTGTGACCCCATTTCTTGAGGTTGGCTCTGCATCTCGTGGTGCCAGAGCGCAGTCTGTTCAGCGCTTTCGAAGTTGCCCAGTCTTCTGTGTGCCCAGGAGGGAGTCTCTCATTTGGTATCAGCCATTGGTTGAGGTTCTGGGTTTGAGCCTGCCACTTTTGGACTCTCGCTTGCTGAGGTGTTCCAGCGAGTGTCTCTGTAGATCTTAGAAAACTATTTCTTGATTTAAGTCGTTGACATGCTGGCTGATACCCAAACAGGGGATGAGCTGGAGATGTCTCTGCCTTGGTCCTTTCACTATTGGCTGCTACTTCCCGGCGGATGTCAGGTGGTGTAATACCGGCTAGGCAGTGCAATTTCTGCAGTGGTGTAGGGCGCAGACACCCCGTGATAATGAGGCATGTCTCATATAGATCTTATAATTGCTGATGATTTACCAGCTGTAATAATCCTCTAGGGCAAATTTCAGCTCTCCAGGTGTTTTGTACTTCAACTCCCACAATTCCTAACAACCTCAGGCCTCTTTCCTTTCGGCTTAAGTGGCTGAGAGGAAAAAAAGGAAAGGGCATGAGGCTGTCAGGAACGGTGGGAGTTGAAATCCAAAACACCTGGAGGACTGAAGTTTGCCCAGGTGTGTTCTAGGGCCATATAAACTAATAACTTGAAAGGCCAAGCTGTAAATCCTGGGACTCTGCAGTGAAAACCTTTAGGGCTGGTTGTGCCCCTTGAACCTCTGTCCTTTGGAAACATCCAAGCTGAACTATGCAACAAGACTATGCAGTCTCCTCCCTTTAAAAAGCATTATCAGGGCCTGATTTGGGAGCACAGAATTGGAAGGGAGCACAGAATTGGCAAAAAAAGCACCAATGGGATTTTGTCCTGCATCGGTAGGAGTCTAGTGTCTAGATTTAGGGAAGTCATGCTCCCCAAGCACTATTCTGCCTTGGTTAGACTACACCTGGAATATTGTGTCCAATTCTGGGCACCACAATTCAAGAGAGATCTTGACTCTAAGCTGGAATGTGTCCAAAGGAAGACGACTAAAGTGATCAAGAGTTTGGAGAACAAGCCCTATGAGGAGTGGCTTAAGGAGCTGAGCATATTTAGCCTTCAGAAGAGGAGGATGAGAGGAGACATGATGAGAGCCATGTATAAATATGTGAGAGGAAGTCATAGTGAGGAGGGAGCAAGTTTACTTTCTGCTTCCCTGGAGACTAGGAATGGAGCAATGGCTTCAAAGTACAAGAAAGGAGATTCCATCTGAACATTAGGAAGAACTTCCTGACTGTGAGAGCCGTTCAGCAGTGGAACTCTCTGTCCCAGAGTGTGGTGGAGGCTCCTTCTTTGGAAGCTTTTAAACAGAGGCTGGATGGCCATCTGTAGGGGTGCTTTGAATGCAATTTTCCTGCTTCTTGACAGGGGGATGGACTGGATGGCCCATGAGGTCTCTTCCAACTGTATTATTCTAAGGGCCCTCTAAGAGCCATCTAGTCCCACCTCTTTCATAGAATCAAAGAGTTGGAAGAGACCTCATGGGCCATCCAGTCCAACCCCATTCTGCCAAGAAGCAGGAATATTGCATTCAAAGCACCCCCTGACAGATGGCCATCCAGCCTCTGTTTAAAAACTTCCAAAGAAGGAGCCTCCACCACACTCCAGGGCAGAGAGTTCCACTGCTGAACAGCTCTCACAGTCAGGAAGGTCTTCCTCATGTTCAGATGGAATCTCCTTTCTTGTCGTTTGAAGCCATTGTTCTACAGATCCTGGACTTTATTGCCAGTCCAGGATCTGCGCCCAAAGAACCCCTGGTGACCCCTCCCACCCCACTCCCATGGCTTAAAAGGAGGCTCACCTTTTGACCAAACTGATTCCACCAGTTTTGACCAAACTGATTCCACTTACTGGAAGGAAGTGCTTCTTAATTTTTCATTGGGATTGGCTCTGGTCTCTTTGCCTGCGTAAGATCTCTGTATGGGTTATACTACGTCTCCCCCATTTCTGTTGTCATTCTCTGCATTGCATTCTTGGGGTTCCCTCCTCAGTATTCGAGACACTGGTCTTCTCTTCCTAGTTTGGAAATCCTTTTCTTTTACGTAATGGTTAATACAGTGGCAGCAGTTTGTGATGCAGGGTCCAGATCTGAGGGTGGAACCCATGTGGGGGTCTTTGGGTCCTCTGCACCACTCCAGGTGCCCTCTCCCACAAGTGGTCCCTTCCTTCCTTCTTTCCTTCCACCGGTGTGATGCTGCTGCCTCTGCAGTTTGTTTTGTGCATGAGGACCGTACCATTGTGAGCCACAGGTGGGTGGGTTGCATGCACATCGAAGGCAGAAGGGGTCAGACAGCTCCCATCTCCTCCATTTCCATGGACAGAGAAGCAGGGCTCTTTGGAAACACACCAAAAGGACAATGTTGACTTGTTTGGCTGCTCTTTCGAAGGCTATCTTTGCAATAGGCCCCTCCTTTCCCAAATCCCGGAATGGTACAGGCGCAAGAGAAGTGATGGGTCTGAATGTGAGGATGTGCGCCAGTTGCTTCTAAACCCCCTGGGTTTTGGGGGAGAATATCTTCTGGCCCAGAGAACGTATTGCCAGATATGTGGCTTTTCTAGAAAACCCAGGAGGTGGTACAAAAAGACACCGAAGGAGAAGAGGCCAGGTGTCTCAGCTCTGTTTTGCAAGCAGAAGCGCACACTGCAGGCAGAAATGGATACCTGGATCACCCTCCTCTTGCTTTGGAGCTTCCAGAATTAGGAGGGGTGCACTGGCCCAGGAAGGCTTTCCAGTTTGTCCCTGATAATAGTCCCACAGCTCCTGAGAATCCTTTAAGGCAATGGGGCAGTGGGCTTCCCTGGTTGGGGTGTGGGTAAATCAGCTCCAGATCCTAGACCAGATTCAATGGGTCTTGCAGGGAGCTGACTTGGCCATGGTAGTCCACGCTCTTGTTACATCCCGTATAGACTACTGCAATGCTCTCTACATGGGGTTGCCTTTGAAGACTGTCCGGAAGCTTCAATTGGTCCAACGGATGGCAGCCAGGTTGCTAACTGGAGTGGCACTCAGGGAGCATACAACCCCCCTGTGGTGCCAGCTCCACTGACTGCCAGTTTGCTTCCAGGCAGAATTCAAAGTGCTGGCTTTAGCCTATAAAGCCCTAAATGGTTCTGGCTCAACTTACCTGTCTGAAAGAATAGACTACTGCAATGCTCTCTACATGGGGTTGCTTTGAAGACTGTCCGGAAGCTTCAACTTGTCTAATGGACGGCAGCCAGGTTGCTAACTGGAGCAGCTCTCAGGGAGCATACTACTCCTCTGCTGTGCCATCTCCACTGGCTGCCAGTCTGCTACCGGGCACAATTCAAAGTGCTGGCTTTAGCCTTTAAAGCCCTAAACACTTCTGGCCCAACTTACCTGTTGGAACGAATCTCCCCTTACGAACCTGCGAGGACTTTAAGATCATCTGGAGAGGCCTTGCTCTCGGTCCCGCCACCATCACAAGTACGGTTGGCGGGGAAGAGAGACAGGGCCTTTTCAGTGGTGGCCCCTCGGCAACGACAAGAAAGGAGATTCCATCTGAACATGAGGAAGAACTTCCTGACTGTGAGAGCCATTCAGCAGTGGAACTCTCTGCCCCAGAGGGAGTGTGGTGGAAGCTCCTTCGATGGAAGCTTTTAAGCAGAGGCTGGATGGCCATCTGTCAGGGGTGATTTGAATGCAATGTTCCTGCTTCTTGGCAGAATGGGGTTGGACTGGATGGCCCATGAGATCTCTTCCAACTCTTGGATTCTATGGAACGCCCTTCCTAGGGAGATTAGATCGGCTTCTTTGCTCCTATCATTTCAGAAGAATCTGAAGACCTGGCTATTTGAGCAGGCATTTGCGAATACTGAGTAACGGATATAACAACGGAATAACTATATGACGGAACTAGACATTGGTTTAATGAGTATCGATTGAAGTATGTTTTATTATAATGTTTTGATTTTATTGTTGCCGACCTTTTTATATTGTATATTGTATTTGTATTTTTGGTGGCATTGAATTTTTGCCTTGTAAACTGCCTCAAGTCGCCAGAAGGCTGAGAGGCGCGGTATAAAAATATTCTAAATAAATAAATAAACCTATTTGGGGGCAGAACAGAGCACTTCAGAGACTTCCAAGGCTGACTGCGGACTCCTGTATCATTCAGATCTTGGAGTCCTTGTGTACAACAAGTTAAATACGAGTCAACAATGTGATGTGGCAGCTAAAAAAGCCAATGGGATTTTGGCCTGCATCAAGAGGAGCATAGTGTCTAGATCTAGGGAAGTCTACTTTGCCTTGGTCAGGCCTTAGGTGATCCCTCGTAGTCCAAGGATGATGGTCCTCCAAGTGTAGTATCCTGGCACTGGGTCCGTAGGTGACTGTGGAGCCCTATTCTTGACCTGCATCTTCTCCCGCAGAGAGGGCATCGATTTCCAGGTGGAAGCTGGTCTCGGTTGGGGTTGGCTTGATGCGCCTTCCTCTTGGCACATTTATCTCTTTCACCCTCCATTCATGCCTCTTTGAATTCTACAGCACTGCTGGTCACAGCTGACCTCCAACTGGAGCGCTCAAGGGCCAGGGCTTCCCAGTTTTCAGTGTCTATGCCACAGTTTTTAAGGTTGGCTTTGAGCCCGTCTTTAAATCTCTTTTCCTGTCCTCCAACATTACGTTTTCTGTTCTTGAGTTCGGAATAGAGCAACTGTTTTGAGAGACCATGGTCGGGCATTTGGACAATGTGGCCGGTCCAGTGGAACTAATAGTGGAGGACCATCGCTTCAATGCTTCTTCCAGCACACTGACATTTGTCCGCTTGTCTTCCCAAGAGATTTGCAGGATTTTCTGGAGGCAGCACAGATGGAATCGTTCCAGGAGTTGCATGTGATGTCTGTAGACAGTCCACGTCTCGCAGGCGTATAGCAGGGTTGGGAGGACAATAGCTTTATAAACAAGACCCTTGGCATCCTTACGGATGTCCCGGTCCTCAAACACTCTCTGCTTCATTTGGAAGAATGCTGCACTCACAGAGCTCAGGCGGTGTTATATTTCAGTGTCAATGTTGACATCTGTAGACAGTCCATGTTTCGCAGGCATATAGCAGAGTTGGGAGGACAATAGCTTTATAGACAAGCACCTTGGTATCCCTATGGATGTCCTGGTCCTCAAACACTCTCTGCTTCATTCGTAAGAATGCTGCACTTGCAGAGCTCAGGCGGTGTTGTATTTCAATATCAATGTTGACTTTTTTGGAGAGGGGGCTGCCAAGGGAGCGGAAATAATAAATTAAGCTCTACTTCTGGCATTGCAGATGGGTTGGCTGGTGACTGCTGGAAAAGGACTTTGGTTTTCTTGATGTTCAATGACAGGCCGAGCTTCTCGTATGCTTCTGCGAAGGTGTTTAGAGTGAGTTGTAGGTCTTCTTCTGAATGCACACAGACGACATTGTCATCAGCATATTGGAGTTTTATAACAGATGCTGTTGTAACCTTGATTTTAGCTTTCAGTCTGCTGAGGTTAAATAGCTTGCCCTGAAGAAGAGAAGGCTGAGAAGAGACTTGAGGAGGGCCTTGTATAAAGATGTTAAGGGAAGTCATAGAGAGGAGGGAGCAAGCTTGTTTTCTGCTGCCCTGGAGACTAGGATGCGGAACAAAACCTGGCTCTTCCGTTGTGCCTTTGGAGAGTGACCATTTATCCCACTTTTTGTTGCCCCTATGATGCACTTTCCCTTGCCCTAAACTGAAAGCCTCACCCCACTGTTTTTATTCTTCTTGGGCTCCCCTCACTTAAACTTTTTCTACTCCTACCTCACCCAGGGCTTTATCATTTCATCTCGCCCATTTGGCCTGCCCATCCTGTTCCATTTTATATTGTGTTAATTTGCTTTATTGTTTGTTTGCTCCTGTAATCTATTTTCTAGATTGAGAAGCTGGAATGTGTCCAGAGGAGGGCGACTAAAATGATCAAGGGTCTGGAGAACAAGCCCTATGAGGAGCGGCTCAAAGAGCTGGGCATGTTTAGCCTGAAGAAGAGAAGGCTGAGAGGAGATATGATAGCCATGTATAAATATGTGAGAGGAAGCCACAGGGAGGAGGGAGCAGATCAAGGGTCTGGAGAACAAGCCCTATGAGGAGCGGCTCAAAGAGCTGGGCATGTTTAGCCTGAAGAAGAGAAAGCTGAGAGGAGATATGATAGCCATGTATAAACATGTGAGAGGAAGCCACAGGGAGGAGGGAGCAAGCTTCCTTTCTGCTTCCTTGGAGACTAGGACGCAATGGAACAATGGCTTCAAACTACAAGAGAGGAGATTCCATCTGAACATGAGGTAGAACTTCCTGACTGTGAGAGCCGTTCAGCAGCGGAACTCTCTTTGAAGCAGAGGCTGGATGGCCATCTGTCAGGGGTAGTTTGAATGTGATTTTCCTGCTTCTTGGCAGGGGGTTGGACTGGATGGCCCATCAAGTCTCTTCCAACTCTACGATTCTATGAGTCTATGATTCTATGAGACGGCACTCCATGCAGTCATGCCAGCCAAATGACCTTGGAGGTGTCTATGGACAACACTGGCTCTTCGGCTTAGAAATGGAGATGAGCACCAATCCCCAGAGTCGGACACGATTGGACGTAATGTCAGGGGAAAACGTTTACCTATGATTCTATGAGAGGGTCCACTGAGATCCTTGGATACGGCTTCGCTTTTGCCTTTCTGCTGCTCCTTCTAGGATGCTCGTCTACAGCTGTAGTCAAAAGCTCAGGTAGCTCCAAATCTGGGTTTAATTGCTGTTAGCCTTGGCAAAGCTGAGCCCTCCGCACATTTGCGCCGAAGCTGCATTCTCTGGCAAACCAGCAAAAGCTGTTCAGACCCCAAAGACAGAACAAAGCCAAGATTTCAGATGCCCAAACACGACGATGCCAAGGTTGATAGTTAGGATGCTCATTCCCTGGCAGGGTGTGATCACCATGATACAAGAATGGAGGTTCCTGGAAGATGTATTGTGGAAGGTGTATTGCCGAAGGCTTTCATGGCCGGAATCACTGGGTTGTTGTAGGTTTTTTCGGGCTATATTGCCATGGTTTAGAGGCATTATCTCCTGTCGTTTCGCCTGCATCTATGGCAAGCATCCTCAGAGGTGGTGAGGTCTGTTGGAAGTAGGAAAAGGGGTTTATATATCTGTGGAATGACCAGGGTGGGACAAAGGACTCTTGTCTGCTGGAGCCAGGTGTGAATGTTTCAACTGACCACCTTGATTAGCATATAATGGCCTGGCAGTGCCTGGAGCAAACTTTTGTTGAGAGGTGATTAGATGTCCTTCTTTGTTTCCTCTCTGTTGTTGTGCTGTTGTAATTTTAGAGTTTTTAAATACTGGTAGCCAGATTTTGTTCATTTTCATGGTTTCCTCCTTTCTGTTGAAATTGTCCACATGCTTGTGGATTTCATTGGCTTCTCTGTGTAGTCTGACATGGTGGTTGTGAGAGTGGTCCAGCATTTCTGTGTTCTCAGATAATATGCTGTGTCCAGGTTGGTTCCTCAGGTGCTCTGCTCTGGCTGACTTCTCTGGTTGAAGGAGTCTGCAGTGCTTTCCATGTTCCTTGATGCATGTTTGGGCAACGCTGATGCGTTTGGTGGTCCCGCTGTAGACTTCTTGTCCACAGCTGCATGGTACACGGTAGACTCCTGCAGAGGTGAGAGGATCCCTCTTGTCCTTGGCTGAATGTAGCTTTTGTTTGATTTCCTTGGTGGGTCTGTAGATCGTTTGTATGTTGTGTTTCCTCAACAGCTTCCCTCTGCATTCAGTGTTTTCCTTGATGTCTGGCAAGAACACTTTTCCTCAGGGTGGGTCTCTGTCTTGACTTTCGTGGCTTCTTCCCGGTAGTCTTGCATCTCTTCTGATGTCTGAGGTGGGGTCTCCATTGGCCTGGAGAGCCCAGTTGAGGTGGTTCAGTTCATCTTGCAGGAGGTGGGCAATTGAACCCCATTTTGGGTTGTTGTAGGTTTTTCAGGCTATATGGCCATGTTCTAGAAGCATTCTCTCCTAACGTTTTGCCTGCATCTATGGCAAGCATCCTCAGAGGTAGTGAGGTCTTCACATCTTGAGGATGCTTGCCATAGATGCAGGCGAAACGTCAGGAGAGAATGCTTCTAGAACATGGCCACATAGCCCGAAAAACCTACAACAACTCAGTGATTCCAGACATGGAAGCCTTTGACAATATATTGAACTTCATTTTGCCACACAGGTTGGCACAATCAAAGCTCTCCCAACAGATGACCATCCAGCCAGCTTAAAACCCTCTAGAGCAGTGGTTCTCAACCTGGGGTCCCCAGATGTTTTTGGCCTTCAATTCCCAGAAATCCTAACAGCTGAGAAACTGGCTTGGATTTATGGGAGTTGTAGGCCAAAAACATCTGGGGAGCCCAGGTTGAGAACCACTGCTCTAGAGAAAAGGTTTTTAAACCTCTCTGGATGCAAAATGGTTCTGATCAGAGGCTGGATGGCCATCTGTCAGGGGAGATTTGAATGCAATATTCCTGCTTTTTGGCAGAATGGGGTTGGACTGTCATGGCCCATGAGGTCCCTTCCAACTCTTGGATTCTATGATTCTATGATCAGTTAGCAATAATTTGCAAGTGAGGGATGAGCAAAGCAAGTAAGGGAATGTAAACACAAGCATTCAAGACCATAGCAGGAATTTGGGATCCAATAGTATACGTTCTTTTGATATTTGATGGGGCAGTGCTCTCCTTGTCTCCCCATAGATATACTCCTGCAGCAGGAAGAACTGAATAAGGGGGCTCTGCTTGAGTTTGGGGTTCTTGATTCTTAGTTGCAGCAAAGCAATTAGTATGCCTTATAGGAGTGGGTGCAACGCTCCCTACAGAAGTGTGCTTTTTTGTGCGGTGTCTGCTTTGCTTCCTATCTCCTGGCTGCTCCTCCCTCCCTCCCTCCTTCCCTAATTCTCCTTTTGCCAATATTTTGGTCTTCCTTTCCTTCCAACCTTTGCTGCGAACCTTGTGGGCAGGAGGGGTTCTTTAAACAGATTGTGCCACGTTTGCTTTTCACTGCTGCTGCTGCTGATGTTGGATGATGAGGCATCAGACCTCCTACTCGCTTAGCATTTGTCTGCGATCCGAAGGCTGGCAGGTGATGCACAGAATGCACAAGTCAGGCACAGCCCACAATCCTGTACACACACACACAGAGGATGCTTTGCAAAGGCAAGGGAAGGGGAAGGAAGGCACATCGGGATCGTAGTATCTCGTCTGGAGGCTAAGTAGGGCCAATCCTGGCTAGTACTTGGATGAGGTTCATCTATTGTAAGGAATGGCAGCACAAGGAGCATCTAGTCCAACCCCTTCTGCCAGGTAGGAAGACATACTCATCCAAAGACCATCACGCAAGCAAATTCAGAATCTTTGAACTGGAGGCCATCTATTCCAATCCACTTCTGCTGGGCAGAAAGACACAGTCCAAGCCCCCCAACAGACGGCCATCCAACTTCTGTTTAAAATCCTCCAGGGAAGGACGGAGACTCTACTGAATTCCAAGGCAGTTTGTATTCCATTAGAATGGAAAGTTAGGAACAAGAGAGGTTCTATAGGTTTGTTTTTAAATTGAGTTTGTTTGTAAGAGGGGCATTTTAAAAGTATAACTCCTCTCATACGGAATGGTGTAACTCAGGGACAGCCTGTAATGCTGTTTAACTGCATTGTACTGCTTTATCTGTGTCTAGAATCCTAGAGTTGGAAGGGACTTCGTGGGCCATCCAGTCCAACCCCATTCCGCCAAGAATCAGGAAATTCGCATTCAAAACCACATTCCGGGGCAGAGAGAGAGTTCCTGTGTCCCGGATTGTGATGCAATGTGATGCTGCAGCTAAAAATGCCAACGGGATTTTGGCTTGCAACAAGAGGAGTCTAGTGTCTAGATCTAGTGAGTTCATGCTCCCCATGCTCTATTCTGCCTTGCTTAGACCACACCTGGAATCACACTGTCCAATTCTGGGCACCACAATTCAAGAGAGATATTGACATGTTGGAAAGTGTCCAGAGGAGGGCGACTCAAAGGATCAAGGGTCTGGAGAACAAGCCCTATGAGGAGTGGCTTAAAGAGCTGGGCATGTTTAGCCTGCAGAAGAGACGGCTGAGAGGAGACAGGATGAGGGCCTTGGATAAATATGTGAGGGGAAGTCCTAGGGGGGAGGGAGCAAGCTGCCCTGGAGACTAGGACACAATGGAACAATGGCTTCAAACTACAAGAACATTAGGAAGACTTTTCTGACTGTGTGAGAGAGCTGTTCAGCAATGGAACTCTCTGCCCCGGAGTGTGGTGGAGGCTCCTTCTTTGGAAGCTTTTAAACAGAGGCTGGATGGCCATCTGTCAGGGGTGCTTTGAATGCAATATTCCTGCTTCTTGGCAGAATGGGGTTGGACTGGATCGCCCATGAGGTCTCTTCCAACTCTAGGATTCTGTGATTCCACTGCTGAACAGTTGTCTCTCACTGTTAGGAAATTTTCCCCTCATGTTCAGACAGAACAACAACAACAACAACAACATCAACAACAACACTTTATTTATATTCCGTCCTTCTCACCCCAAAGGGGACTCAGGGTGGATCACCGCACACATAACACAGCAATCATTCAATGCTGCTTTTGTATAGACAATACACAGACAGACGGAACAGAAAGGAGGTGTTGTTGAGTCAGTGTCCAGCTGTTTTTTCGGTGCCAAAGAAGGTGAGTCCAGTCACAGGGGATGCTGATGCTCCATTCTGTATGACAAAGAGCCATCAGGACTCCCTCCTTCCTTTTTGTTCACCTAGAATTTCTGATCTTCTTTGTTTATGGTGTCGTAAAACACCGTCCTCGTTTTTAGCGGTACCTAATTTCTCTAATTACAGCTAAAGATGTTTTCGAACTGCTTAGGTAAACAGTGAGCAGGGTTGACAGTCCACCGCTCATGCCGACCCAGGGCTTCAAACTTGCAACCTTTTGGTTGACAGATCTTATAGTTGCTGGTGATATCAGCTGTGCTAAATCCCCCTTCCTATAGTTTGAAGCCATTGTTCCATTGCGTCCTAGTTTCCAGGAGATCGGGACTATGGCGCAACTGGCCGTGTCAGCTGCATTAAGAGCAATTCTGACCCAAAGGTCATGTGTTCGAAGCCAGCCTGGGTTGGAGTGAGCTTCCGACCAATTGTGTAGCTGGTTGTCAACCTTTGCAACCTGAAAGACAGTTGCATCTGTCAAGGAGGAGAATTAGGTACCACCTATGTGTGGGGAGGCTAATTTACGAGGCCATAAAAAAGACTCCAGCAAAAAAGCATGCGGGGAATGCAGAAGTACTTCATCAGTGTCACAGTTGGACAATGAAAGTGACAGCTCCCCTGGTGGCCAGAAAAAGTTAAATAGCCTCTGATTGTCTGTCTATGTTGTGGGTCTTGACATTGAACATTTGCCATATATGTGTATGTTGTAATCTGCCCTGAGTCCCCTGCAGGGTGAGAAGGGCAGAATATATAAATACTGTAAATAATAAATATAAATACTGTAAATAAATCTATCTATACACATAATAAAAGTGAAAATCTATATGTGGCACAGGTATCTGTTCACACAGAGAGCCTCCAGTCTCCACAAATAGGCTATTGTTTCCAGTACTGAGAAGACAGTAAATCACTCTCTCAAAGGACATTGCAGGTTATAGCAAGCACATCCCAGTGTTCCTTTCTCTCTTCATTTGCATGACCCCACCCACTGCTTCTCACTTATCCCATTCCAACCCTTTCCTATGGCACACAGCAGAGGAATTGATCAACAACTGAACATACTGGAGAGGTTTGGAGAGAATTCACAATGATTTATAGGAGTTGTAGGGACTGGGATGCATAGTTCACCTGCAATCTAAGAGCACTCTGAACTGCACCAGTGATGGACCTGTAACCCACTTGGCACACAGACCCACCATGGGCAATTGTCCATACTTGCAGAGTTTAGGGGTTATTACCCAGAGAGTTGTAGTTCACCCTTATTCAGAGAACACTGATCTCAGCCAATGATGGATTGGGACCAAAACTTGGCACACAAAACAAACATGGCCAATTGTGCATACTGGCTGAGCTTGGGGGTGATTGCCTTGGGAATCTGGGAGTTGTAGTTCACCCCTACCTAGATATTCACTGAACCCAGCTGCTGTCGGATCTGGACCAAACTTGGCACACAGATCCATCATGGCCAACTTTAAGTAATGGCAGGGTTTGGGAATGACTGACCCACAATTCTGGAAATTGTAGTTCACCCACATCCTTATGCATTTTCTAATGGGGGCATTAATTAAAAACAGGAAGAAAGAGTGCTTCCCCCCCCCCCCCCAATAAATAGTATTACACATTACCAAACTGATATTACCAAACTTCACAAAACAAACAATGCCTTCTGAAATAACCCGGGCACCGCCGGGTCCCCAAGCTAGTAAATAATAAAAGAAGTCTACATTGACCTTATAATGCAGTTTCAGATTACATCATATAGCAGTATAGATGAGGCCCTAGCTAACATCCATCTTTTTTGCTTGATCCTCATAATGCTGGATTTCCAGGCTTTCGCCTCTCTTGTTCCCATATTGAGGAAAAGGCAGCTTGTGAAGGGACATGCTTTCCCATCATCCACCCTTTTCATCTTGCCCTGGCCTCCCTCGCAGGGTTGCTGCCCTTGAGCTCCACATGGGAAGGACATAAAGGCAGCACATCCTTCCTTCTTGAGACTGGTAGCTTATATATATAGATATATATCTCAAGGGTGAGATGCGTCTGTGGCCCATAAATTTTTCCAGACCATTGGAAATCCCTATCCTTGCAAGGCAGAAGATAGAAGAGCAATTTGCCGGTTCAGATTTGTCTCTTTCGGTCGTTTCCTAAGACGGAAGGGCTGAGCAGGGGATGAATGGCTGTCAATCAGGAGAGGAAGCATCGCAGAGCCCTCAGCGTGGCATTTTATCAACCAAAGAAAAGGCCAGCAAGCAAGTGCAGTTCTGCAAAATCAGAGGATATTGACCGCGTCAACCTAGTGCTGCGGAGGCAAAAGGGAAAAAGGATCCCTTTGTTTCAGTTCAGCAGTGTGCAGGAGGCAGGCACTTGATGGAGAGATTGATGACAATATATATGTGTGTGTGTGTAGAGCAGACATGGGCAAACTTGGGCTCTCCAGGCGTTTTGGACTTCAACTCCCAGCATTCCTAACAGCCTCAGGCCTTTGCCTTTTCTCCCTCAGCTGCTTAAGCTGATTGTCTGTCGTGCGCTGGGCCTGTAACAGCTGTACTTTTCTATAGGACGTATACTTTAAGCCCAGCAGGAAGCCGGGGCGCCTCAAAGAGAGGTTCTCAGGGATTTTTCTGAAGTGATGGTCTTTAGAGTCTTTAATGATACAACAAAGTCTTTATTATGGAACAAACCACAAATCTTCAATGGTTCAAACAACACTTCAAGGCTTTCTTAGTCTAGACCTTAATGGACTAGTACCTGACTTTGAGTAACTGTACTTTGTAGGAAAAACCTTATTTAACCTCTCCCAGGCTGTTTACTATCTATTCCTCATTGATGTGGGTCCTACTACCGATTCCAAATGCGTCTGGGTATTGAGTAGACCTACCAGCCGGGGCTTGTAGATATTTCAGCTGGAGTTCAGTGGATCTGTAGTGCTGTCCTCCCTCAGAGAATTCTTTGAAACCTCAGGGTTGTTTTCTCTCTGGTTGCTGTGAGGCTGAGAGGCTGTGAGCTCTCAGCCAGAGCCTTGGGACCTTTTCCCTGGAATTTCTGTTTCTGTTTCCCCGGATTTTCTGTTTCCCTGGATGCTCCTTTTCCCTGGATAGTCTTGAGAGAAGAAGCTTTTCTACGGGACGAGCTGGTCTACGTCCTATAGTTTAGCTTCCTTATGTGAGACTGCCCAAAAAATGGCTCCTTTCCCTCCCAGAGCCCTGAACAAGGGGCGGAACCAAAGCTTAATTATGATGGACAGGAGGCCTGCCCTATGACTGCAAACAGATAACAGAAAGAAAATAAAGCTGGAGCTCCTGGTACAGCCGTACCAGCACACTGAACATGACTCCAAGTTGCTCATAAGATCAAATATTTGGGAGTAAATATTTCTACCAAAAGTTCTAACTCAGGCCTCATATTCAGAAAATACAGATTATTTGATCTGAACTGGATTACATGGCAGCGTAGACTCATACAATCCAGCTCAAAGCAGATAATGTGGATTATCTGCTTTGATCATTGGAGCTGCGGTGGTGCAGTATGTTAAACTCTTGTGCTGGCCAAACTGCTGACTTGCACGTTGGGTTGCTGACCTGATGGTTGTCAGTTCGAATCCGTGAGACAGAGTGAGCTCCTGTCTGTCAGCTCTAGCTTGCGGGGACATGAGAGAAACCTCACCGGTAGCACATCCAGGCGTTCCCAGGCAACATCTCTGTAGATGGCCAATTCTCTCACACCAGAAGCAACTTGCAATGTGTTCTCAGGCCACTTCTGACATGGATTATATGGAAGTATAATTCGGATAATGATAATTATGGTGAAATATGTAAGGAAATTACAAAAATGACTTGTAGAGGTGGGACAGCCTGAAACTGTTTCTTATGGGCAGACTTTCAGTCATTACAATGGATGTGTTATCAGTGATTTTATATATATATATATATATATATATATATATATATATCTTTATCAATGATAGTAAATGCTGTTCCAGAAAAATACAATTTTTTTTATCTAGCAGGGAAAGAGACTGAGAGATATTTTCAAGATATGCCAAGAGGATAAGGAAAAAGATGGGTTTCTTCAATATGAAAATGTGATGCTTCTTGTCTGACTTGGTTGAAGGATTGATTAACATTGAAAAGCCAAGGATTATTGCAACTAGAAGGTGCTGTTTTGAAATCTGGGAGACATGACTACAAAAACAATGAAGTTTCTGGAGTATAACTACTACTTTCAAAGTAACTATAGGGCTAATTAAACAGGAATAAAACTTTCAAACCAGGAACAGATCCCCCCACCTATGTTTGTTACATAGCGTTATTGAAATACCATGGTTCTGTGCTACGGATTTAAGGGAGGAGTAATTTGCATCAGCACTTTTTTGGCAGAGAAGGCGAAATACCTTGTGAAATTGCAACTCCCCTGATTCCATAGCATTGAGTCATGGCAATTCAAGTCAACCACGTTCATTTTACAGTGTGTAGGTACAGCCTTGGATTGCTTTTTAATGGAATCATGAGAGTTCGGTCGAAGTGGTAGGATCCTTAGGGGCAAGGATCCTACCACTTCGACCTGCAATTTGAGGTACAAAGGAAGGCCGAAACTAAGACAAGTCAAACCCGCATTTTGGACTTTAGGAGAGCTGATTTCCAAAAAATGAAGGAAACACTGAGCAGCATTCCGTGGACACAGATACTAAAAGACAAGGGAGTTACGGATGGATGGGAATTTCTCAAGAGTGAAATACTCAAGGCGCAATTGCAAACCGTGCCAACAAAGAGAAAAAATAGGACAAGTGCAAAGAAGCCAGAATGGATGTCCAAAGAACTTCTAACTGTGCTAAGACACAAAAGAGACATGCACAAGAAGTGGAAAAAGGGAGAAATCACCAAAGAAGAATTCAAACAAATAGCCAACACCTGTAGGGAAAAGGTCCGCAAGGCTAAAGCAAAAAACGAGCTCAGACTTGCCAGGGACATTAAAAACAATAAAAAGGGCTTCTATTCTTATGTCAGTAGAAAAAGGAAAAACAAGGAGGCGCTAGGACCTCTTCGCGGAGAAGATGGGGCAATGCAGACAGGGGATAGGGAAAAGGCAGAACTACTTAATGCCTTCTTTGCCTCGGTCTTCTCACAAAAAGAGAGTCTTCAACCTCAGCAAGATGGAGTGGATGAGGGATTGGAGGACATCCAACCCCAAATTGGGAAAGAAGTCGTCCAGGAATACCTGGCCGCTCTTAATGAGTTCAAGTCCCCAGGGCCAGATCAACTACACCCCAGAGTATTGAAGGAACTAGCGGAAGTCATTTCGGAACCATTGGCAACCATCTTTGAGAGTTCTTGGAGAACGGGAGAAGTTCCAGCAGATTGGAGGAGGGCCAATGTGGTCCCAATCTTCAAGAAGGGAAAAAAGGATGACCCAAACAACTACCGTGCGGTCAGCCTCACGTCGATACCGGGCAAGATTCTGGAAAAGATTGTTAAGGAAGCGGTCTGCAAACACTTAGAAACAAATGCAGTCATCGATAATAGTCAACATGGATTTATCAAAAACAAGTCATGCCAGACTAATCTGATCTCTTTCTTCGATAGAGTTACAAGCTGGGTAGATGCGGGAAATGCCGTGGATGTAGCGTACCTGGATTTCAGTAAGGCCTTCGACAAGGTCCCCCATGACCTTCTGGCAAGGAAACTAGTCCAATGTGGGCTAGGCAAAACTACGGTGAGGTGGATCTGTAATTGGTTAAGTGGACGAACACAGAGAGTGCTCACTAATGCTTCCTCTTCATCTTGGAAAGAAGTGACAAGTGGAATGCCTCAGGGTTCCGTCCTGGGCCCGGTCCTGCTCAGAATCTTCATTAATGACTTAGATGAAGGGCTAGAAGGCATGATCATCAAGTTTGCAGACGACACCAAATTGGGAGGGATAGCCAATACTCCAGAGGACAGGAGCAGAATTCAAAACAGATTAGAGAGATGACTGGCCAAAACTAACAAAATGAAGTTCAACAGTGACAAATGCAAGATACTCCACTTTGGCAGGAAAAAAGAAATGCAAAGATACAGAATGGGGGACGCCTGGCTCGAGAGCAGTACGTGTGAAAAAGATCTTGGAGTCCTCGTGGACAACAAGTTAAACATGAGCCAACAATGTGATGTGGTGGCAAAAAAAGCCAATGGGATTTTGGCCTGCATCAATAGGAGCCTAGTGTCTAGATCTAAGGAAGTAATGCTACCCTTCTATTCTGCTTTGGTTAGACCACATCTGGAATATTGTGTCCAATTCTGGGCACCACAATTCAAGAGAGATATTGACAAGCTGGAATGTGTCCAGAGGAGGGCGACTAAAATGATCAAGGGTCTGGAGAACAAACCCTATGAGGAGCGGCTTAGGGAACTGGGCATGTTTAGCCTGAAGAAGAGAAGGCTGAGAGGAGATATGATAGCCATGTATAAATATGTGAGAGGAAGCCACAGGGAGGAGGGAGCAAGCTTGTTTTCTGCTTCCTTGAAGACTAGGACGCGGAACAATGGCTTCAAACTACAAGAGAGGAGATTCCATCTGAACATGAGGAAGAACTTCCTGACTGTGAGAGCCATTCAGCAGTGGAACTCTCTGCCCCGGAGTGTGGTGGAGGCTCCTTCTTTGGAAGCTTTTAAGCAGAGGCTGGATGGCCATCTGTCAGGGGTGATTTGAATGCAATATTCCTGCTTCTTGGCAGAATGGGGTTGGACTGGATGATGGCCCATGAGGTCTCTTCCAACTCTTTGATTCTAGGATTCTATGATTCTATGATTCTATGAGTTTGTTGTTTTGCACGGAGCCATGGCAGTTCGAGCGGTACCAAACTGGATCAGTTCTGCAGTGCAAACACACCCACTTCTCCGTTATGTCCCTGAAGGACCGTTTACCTTCCAGACTCCCATAGATTTCCCTGTTGTGCCCCATTGCCTTTTCTTTGGGATTCATTTCTCTTGCACGGACCCCTTTTCCTGACCTCAAGGGATCCCTCAGAGCGCCTTCTCCTTGCTTGGCTTCGGCTCAGACTTGCTGATGGGAAACACAGGAGGGCTGAGCATGCATTTGCAGCCGGCTGAGGCTGCAAGAAACACTTTTTTCCCCTGGAGAAAGAAATAAAAGGGAGTCTCTGTTCGCTCATCACCCTTGAGAGGCAAAGGAAGGGCAAAGGCCAGGAGTGGGAATCGTATTGCATTGCTTTTAGTCTTGGGAGCTGCTTTTTGATGATGACAACAACAACACTTGGTTTCCATTGTTGTTTGGGTTCACAGTGGGGGAACTATAACTCCCAGAACTCAATGTCAATTCCCTCCAAATCCTGACAGTATTCAAAGTTGGTCATGTTGAGTCTGTGTGCCAATTTTGGTCCAGAGATTCACAGATGGTTTGGTTCACAGTGCTTTCTGGATGTGGGGTGAACTATAACTTCCAGAATTCAGGGTCAGTTATCATCAAATCCCAGCTGTATTCAAAGTTGGGCATGTTGTGTATGCCTTCCAAGTTTGGTCCAGATCCACCGTCGGTTTGGTTCACAGTGCTTTCTGGATGTGGGGTGAACTATAACTTCCAGAATTCAGGGTCAGTTATCCCCAAATCCCAGCTGTATTCAAAGTTGGGCATGTTGTGTATGCCTTCCAAGTTTGGTCCAGATCCACCCTCGGTTTGGTTCACAGTGCTTTCTGGATGTGGGGTGAACTATAACTTCCAGAATTCAGGGTCAGCTATCCCCAAATCCTAGCTGTATTCAAAGTTGGGCATGTTGTGTATGCCTTCCAAGTTTGGTCCAGATCCACCCTTGGTTTGGTTCACAGTGCTTTCTGGATGTGGGTGAACTATAACTTCCACGGTCAGTTATCCCCAAATCCCAGATGTATTCAAAGTTGTGCATGTTGTGTATGCCTTCCAAGTTTGGTCCAGATCCACCCTCGGTTTGGTTCACAGTGCTTTCTGGATGTGGGGTGAACTATAACTTCCAGAATTCAGGGTCAGTTATCCCCAAATCCCAGCTGTATTCAAAGTTGGGCATGTTGTGTATGCCTTCCAGGTTGGTCCAGATCCACCCTTGGTTTGGTTCACAGTGCTTTCTGGATGTGGGTGAACTACAACACCCAGAATCCAAGGTCAATTCCCTACAAACTCTTCCAGTATTCCAAGTGGGATCTAGTATTCTAGATGATGGATCTGGACCATATTTGGCACACATCCCCTAACATGGCCAACTTTGAATATGGGCAAGGTTGGAATACTAACTGATGATAATGGGAGTTGTAATTTGCTCACATTCTTATGCATTTTCTAATGAGTCCATTCTTAAAATTCAAAGCCCAACAGTGAATACTTTTTATGTTTATCATTATAAAAGACCTACTATGGGCATTGCCCGATACCTAATTATACCACCACCACCACCACCACCATCATCATCATCATCATCATCATCATCATCGCCATCCCACCAAAAACTCCCCAAAATAAGGCCTATCCAGAAAACAAGCCCCTGTTAAGACAGTCAGCCAAACGGATGCAGTTACCAGTAATACATCCATTGCAACGCATGATGGACATATTGAAAACGGTATTGTTCCAAATATTGTCTTAAATGTAGGAATAATAGATCATACATCTATATATATAAAAATGTAATGTTCGTTTGTGGAATTAACAGAACTCAAAAACCACTGTATGAATTGACACCAAATATGGACACAAGACACCGATCAGGCCAGTGTATGTCCTTCACTCAAAAAAATTGATTTTGTCATTTGGGAGTTGTAGTTGCTGGGATTTATAGTTCACCTACAATCAAAGAGCATTCTGAACTCCACCAACGATGGAATTGAACCAAACTTGGCACACAGGACTCTCGTGACCAACAGAAAATACTCCCGGGTTTGGTGGGCATTGACCTTGAGTTTGGGAGTTGTAGTTCACCTACATCGAGAGATCATTGTGGACTCAAACAATGATGGATTTGGACCAAACTCAACACGAATACTCAATATGCCCAAATGTGAACACTGGTGGAGTTTGGGGAAAATAGAATCTTGACATTTGGGAGTTATAGTTGCTGGGATTTATAGTTCACCTACAATCAAAGAGCATTCTGAACTCCACCAACGATGGAATTGAACCAAACTTGGCACACAGGACTCTCGTGACCAACAGAAAATACTCCCGGGTTTGGTGGGCATTGACCTTGAGTTTGGGAGTTGTAGTTCACCTACATCAAGAGATCATTGTGGACTCAAACAATGATGGATCTGGACCAAACTCAACACGTATACTCAATATGCCCAAATGTGAACACTGGTGGAGTTTGGGGAAAATAGAATCTTGACAATTGGGAGTTATAGTTGCTAAGATTTATAGTTCACCTACAATCACAGAGTTTTCTGAACCCCACCAACAATAGAATTGGGCCAAACCTCCCACACAGAACCTCCATGTGGGCCACAGCAATGCGTGGCAGGGGACAGCTAGTAATGCATATAAAGGACAATATTTGTGGTTTTAATAAGCAAATCCTGATATAGCTATCTTCTTTCATTCTAGATCATTCTCATGTAGGGTTCCCATTCTTCTTGATTTTTCTTTAGCCAAAGTCCTGTAGTCGATCCATAGTCGTTCAAAGCTATATTTTCTTGTAATCCATTTTTACTGGCCCTTCCAGTTGCCATCTGGGAATGAAGCCTCTCGATTTGCTCTTGAATATCATAACTGCATCTCTAAGAATTGTACTCTCAGTGTCACATTTAGACTTTTGGTTATGGTTATTCCAAGGTATTCATGCATATTTTCCTATCTTGTATATCCATTTGATTTTTAAACTCTTCTTCCTCCTGCTTAGTATACAAAAATATTATTAAATTATGGAGTCATTGGAGAGATAAAAATATCACAAGGCACAAGGCAAGGATGTCCTATGTCTCCCGTCTTATTTGTGATGGTAATGGAACTATTGGCCAATGTAATAAGGAAAGGTAATGACTTAGAAGGTATAGGACAGCGTTTTTCAACCTGGGGGTTGGGACCCCTGAGGGGGTCACAAGGGGTCATCAAAGACCATCAGAAAACACAGTATTTTCTGTTGGTCATGGGGGTTCAGTGTGGGAAGTTTGGCCCAATTCTATCATTGCTGCGGTTCAGAATGCTCTTTGATTGTAGGTGAACTATAAATCCCAGCAACCACAACTCCCAAATGTCAGGGTCTATTTTCCCCAAACTCCACCAGTGTTTGCATTTGGGTATTTTGAGTATTTGTACCAAGTTTGGTCGAGATCCATCATTGTTTGAGTCCACAGTGCTCTCTGGATGTAGGTGAACTACAACCCCCAAATCAAGGTCAAGGCCCACCAAACCCTTCCAGTATTTTCTGTTGGTCATGGGAGTTCTGTGAGCCAAGATTGGTTCAGTTCCATCGTTGGTGGAATTCAGAATGCTCTTTGATTGTAGGTGAACTATAACTCCTTATCAACTACAACTCCCAAATGACAATATCAATCCTCCCCAAACCCCAACAGTATTCAAATTTGGGCGTATCGGGTATTTGTGCCAAATTTGGTCCAGTGAATGCAAATACGTCCTGCATATCAGATATTTACATTAGCAAAATCACAGTTATGGAGTAGCAATGAAAATAATGTTCTGGTTGGGGGTCACCACAAGAGAGGAACTGTATTTAGGGGTCACGGCATTAGGAAGCTTGAGAACCACTGGTATAGGAAGAAAGTTAGGAAAATTAGCTTATTTGCGGATGACATGTTGATAACTATTAAGGAGATAACGAAGGAAATTGAGATAATTAAGAAACATTTAACAGAATTTGAACGGGTGGCTGGATTGAAGATAAATTGGAATAAATCAGAAGCAATGCTACTTAAATTTCAAAACTCTTGTTGAAGATTGCTTCCGGTCTGATGTTTTAAGCCAAATGGGATCCTGGCTATTCCCAAGTTGGGGCAGAAAGTGCCTCGAACTGGACTTTGATTTCCATCAGGATATCCAAAGTGCAGTCTGGACACTTCTGAAACTGCTGCTTGTAATAGCATTGCATATTGAATCACTTTTGTAACATTTGTACATGACATTGTTTTTTAGCTGTATTTTGCTTTAATCACTGTTGCAAGCCAAATCCTGTGCTGTTTCGGGAGAAAGAAGGGCATGGAAATGAATTAAAAGGATGGCATTAATTGGACAGGCACGTCTAGCAGGAGGATTTATGGAGAGCCAGGCATAGCGCTGAATGTTTCATTGACACAATAGGGATCTCTGTGTATATTGTGTTAGTGCCAGCTGTGCATTTTCTTTCCTTTTCGTATTTGCTTTATGTGGAGCATTTATCTGCCGTCTCTCGGTTCTCCAGGTATTGTCCCCTGAGGCATTGTACTACAAACCATTTGAAACATTAAATATGCAGATATAAATATATATTCATATACTGTATATATCAGGGGTCCTCAAACTTTTTAAACAGAGGGCCAGGTCACAGTCCCTCAAACTGTTGGAGGGCCGGATTATAATTTGAAAAAAATATGAATGAATTCCTATGTACATGGCACATATTTTATTTGTAGTGCAAAAACACTTAAAAACAATACAATAATTAAAATGAAGAACATTTTTAACAAATATATATTTATTAGTATTTCAATGGGAAGTGTGGGCCTGCTTTTGGCTGATAAGATAGGATTGTTATTGTTGTGTGCATTTCAGACTTAGGTTGACCCTGAGCGAGGGCCAGATAAATGACCTTGAAGGGCTGTATCCGGCCCCTGGGCCTTAGTTTGAGGACCCCTGGTATATATGAGGTATTGGCAAACTCCGTTCCTCCATGTTTTTTGGACTACAACTCCCACTATTCCTAACAGCCAGTGCCTGATATATACAGTATATGAACATATATTTATATTTGCATATTTAATGTTTCAAATGGTATTTATTTATTTAGAACTTTTATATACCGGTCTTCTCGACCTCTAGAGAGGGACTCAGGCCGGTTTACAACAAGATTCATAAACAGTTGTTTAAAAACATCACACCATATAACACACTAATACATAAAATACATTAAAAGCAATCATATAGTTACATAAAGCCAAGTCGTCCAAAAAGAAATCACAATACATTACCATCTGTCTGTGTAGTCAGAAGTTCTTGACTCACTCATCAAATGCTAAATTCCAGAGCCAGGTTTTCACCAATTTTCTAAAAGAAGGGGCAGTTCTAATCTCCAGTGGGAGAGAGTTCCAGAGCCGAGGGGCCACCACCGAGAAGGCCCTGTCCCTCGTCCCCACCAGACGCACTTGCGAGGATGGTGGGACCGAGAGCAGGGCCCCTCCAGAAGATCTTTTAACCTTGATGGTTCATAGGGGAGAATCCGTTCGAACAGGTAAACTGGGCCGGAGTCGTTTAGGGATTTATAGGTTAGCACCAGCACTTTGAATTGTGCTCGGAAGCTAATTGGCAGCCAGTGGAGCTGGCGCAACAGAGAAGTAGTATTCTCCCTGTACCCCGCTCCTGTTAGTAATCTGGCTGCCGCTCATTGGACTAGTTGAAGCTTCCGGGCAGTCTTCAGAGGCAACCCCACATTGTACATAGCATATCCCTCAACATTCCCAGTTTGTCGGGAACAGCCAATACTATGGTAGCAGGCAGGAGTAGTTTTAGGAAGTCTCCAGCCTTCTTTAGCAAACTACAAGTCCAAGGATTGCATAGCTTTGAGTCAGGGCAAAGTACTGTCTAACTGCACCAATTCTACATTGTAGGCACCACCCCGATTTCTCTCCCTTCTCCTCCAGTTTGGTCATCTACTGACTTCATTTGCTGCAAACTGAGTCCAGAGTGCAAGAGTGGAAGCAAGGGAGGAGAAAACTAGAACCTTAGAATTGGAAGGGATCCCAAGGGGCCATCTAGACCACTGCTTTTTATGCTGACTCTAAATGGGGTTCCCAGAGGTCAACTGGCCACAGTAAAAGATTTCTGAATGCCACCTAGTGGCTGTTGAAGACATTTACATGAATCTGTTGTGCTGCCTTTACAGTGGACTTATAGCATCATAAAATCATAGTTGGAAGAGACCTCATGGGCCATCCAGTCCAACCCCCTGCCTAGAAGCAGGAATATTGCATTCAAATCAACCCCGACAGATGGCCATCCAGCCTCTGTTTCAAAGCCTCCAAAGAAGGAGCCTCCACCACACTCTGGGGCAGAGAGTTCCACTGCTGAACAGCTCTCATAGTCAGGAAGTGTTTCCTAATGTTCAGGTGGAATCTCCTCTCTTGTAGTTTGAAGCCATTGTTCCATTGTGTCCTAGTTTCCAGGGCAGCAGAAAGGAAGCTTGCTCCCTCCTCCCTATGACTTGTAGTGGCAGAGGATTTTTTTTCTGATGTTTCAGAGGACTAGAGGCTTGATGGGTTTTAAACTGAGGAGTCTGGTAGTGATTGGAGAGAACTGCAAGCAGATGAGGCTGATGCTTTGGATTTCTGTGCTTCTTCCAGACAAAAGAAAATGAAAGTCCCAGTTCCCTTGTGAAACGGCCTTGGGTTGATGGAGAGTTTTCTTGGGAAACTAGATTAGGTCTGAGAAGGCAAGGAGTGAAAAATAGACAAATGAGATGTCCTCAGAAAATTTGAAATAATACCTTGAATGCCCGGGTTGTTTGTCATGATCTCATGATCACCTGGATGGGTTTCAATTAGATGGTTTGGGCTTCAAGCTTCTCAGAGGAGACAACTTTGCCATAAAGGATGGCTTTCCTGTCTTTGCTCTGAAGTTCTTGATTCAAGTTTCCTGATCTGGTCCATGTCTTTGTTCCTTGGAGGGTTTAACTTGGAAAAAGTTCCTGTTTTCTTGTTTATGGAGTTATGTTTGAAGTGCTGCTGTGGATTTTGGTTCTCTTGTCGTTATGTACTTTGTCATTTTTGGATGACTGCTATTTTGTATTTTCTATTACTGAGCTTTTTGGAAATGCCATTTCCCATCCATTTTACCTGCTTTCTTTGATAAACATTTTTAGATAGTACTACTGGGCTCTGGTATGATATATATAGGTATGTAAGGGTCACATTAAAATGTCAAAACGAGTCGAAAAGGGGTCACGAGTGGAAATGTTCTAGTGTTTCTCAACCTGGGGGTCGGGACCCCTGAGGGGGTCGCGAGGGGGTGTCAGAGGGATCGCCAAAGACCATAAGAAAACACAGTATTTTCTGATGGTCATGGGGATTCCATGTGGGAAGTTTGAGCCAATTCTATTGTTGGTGGAGTTCAGAATGTTATTTGATTGTAATGAACTATAAATCCCAGCAACTTCAACTCCCAAATGTTAGGATCTATTTTTCCCAGACTCCACCAGTGTTCACATTTGGGCATATTGAGTATTCGTGCCAACTTTGGTCCAGATCCACCATTGCATGAGTCCACAGTGCTCCCTGGATATAGGTGAACTACAACTCCCAAACTCAAGGTCAATGCCCATCAAACCCTTCCAGTGTTTTCCATTGGTCATGGGAGCCAAGTTTGGTTCAAATCCATCACTGGTGGAGTTCAGAATGTGCTTTGATTATAAGTGAACTATAAATCCCAGCAACTACAACTCCCAAATTACAAAATCAATCCTCCCCAAACCCACTAGCATTCACATTTGGGTGTATTGGGTATTTGTACCCAGTTTGGTCCAGTGAATGAAAATACATCTTGCATATCTGATATTTACATTATGATTTATAACAGTAGTAAAATGACTGTTATGAAGTAGCAACAAAAGCAATGTTATGGTTGGGGGTCACCACAACATGAGGGACTGCATTAAGGGGTCACGGCATTAGGAAGGTTGAGAACCACTGTTCTAGACTAACCATTTCCCCTTCCCTGTGGACTCAGGTAAAAGCAAGCCACTTTTGCTTGTTCTTGCTTGCCTGTCCCTCTTCATTAGCATCTTTTGAAGGAGCTACAAGAGGTTACGAAGCACCTCCAAGGTGGCTCTGCAACTGCAGCATTGGGAACTGCGTCCATCCGCGTGGCTTCGGCATGCATGGGCGCTTCCATCCTCCTCCTTCTCACAGGAAGCAATGAGGCATCTGAGCCCAGTGACCTTGGGAGAAGGATAGTGTTGCATGAATAATACAATCCTAGAGCTGGAAGGGATCCCAAAGGCCATTCAGTCCAACCCCCTTTTGCCATGGAGGAAGACACAATACAAGCCCTCTTGACAGATAGGGCTTATTCAACAATAGAGTCCAGCAGAATTTCCATCTCTGGGGGTTTCTAATCAGAGACTGGATGGCTCTTACTGTCGAGAAGTTTTGTTGAAGGCTTTCATGGCTGAAATCACTGGTTTGTTGTAGGTTTTTTCGGGCTATATGGCCATGTTCTAGAGGCATTTTTTCCTGATGTTTCGCCTGTATCTCTGGCAAGCATCCTCAGAGGTAGTGAGGTCTGTTGGAACTAGGAAAAAAGGGTTTATATATCAGTGGAATGACCAGGGTGGGACAAAGAACTCTTGCCTGTTGGAGCTAGGTGTGAATATTTCAACTGACCACCTTGATTGGCATTTGATTGCCTGGCAGTGCCTGGAGCAATCTTTTGTTGAAGAGGTGATTAGATGTCCTTGTTTGTTTCCTCTCCTTGATGTCCTTGTTTGTTTTTCTGCTTCCCTGGAGACTAGGAACAATAGCTTCAAACTACAAGAAAGGAGATTCCATCTGAACATGAGGAAGAACTTCCTGATCTGAGAGCCGTTCAGCAGTGGAACTGTCTGCCCCGGAGTGTGGTGGAAGCTCCTTCTTTGGAAGCTTTTAAACAGAGGCTGGATGGCCATCTGTCAGGGGTGATTTGAATGCAATATTCCTGCTTCTTGGCAGAATGGGGTTGGACTGGATGGCCCATGAGGTCTCTTCCAACTCTTTGATTCTATGATTCTATGATTCTCTCTGTTGTTGTGCTGTTCTAATTTTAGAGTTTTTTTAATACTGGTAGCCAGATGTTAATTTTCATGGTTTCCTCCTTTCTGTTGAAATTGTCCACATACTTGTGGATTTCAATGGCTTTTCTGTGTAGCCTGACATAGTGGTTATTGGAGTGATCCACCATTTCTGTGTTCTCAAATAATAGGCTGTGTCCAGGTTGGTTCATCAGGTGCTCTGCTATGGCTGACTTCTCTGGTTGAAGTCTGTCGAGAAGTTCTTGCTAATGTTTAGGTGGAATCTCTTTTCCTGCAGTTTGAGTCCAGTCTGCCATTGTGTCCCAGTCTCTGGAGCAGCAGAAAAAAAAATGGGGCATCCTCTCACATATTTAAACCTGCCTATCAAAGTCAAAAGAGGGGTGAGCATGCTTAGGAAACAAACACAATACCCCAAAAGGCAAAATAAAGGCAATATTCCTTTTACATTCCAGCCTCAGTTAATGAGATTTGCATCTATCTATTTATTTACTATATTTGTATACCGCTTTTCTCAGCCCTTGAGTGACTCAAAGCGGTTAACAGTAGCAAAATTCAATGCTCAAAACATCATAAAACAGTTAAAAACAATTCAAACAATCATTATAAAACAATAAAGCATCTCATTAGTGTCTCATTGTTAAAATCAAGATCCAGTCTCATCATCCAGTTGTTCCATATTCCTATGTTCATTATGTCAGTGTGTAATTCATGTATGATGTGTGTTTAAATGTAATTTTATGTGATAGGATTGTGATTGTAATAGAATTGTATTGCCAGGATGTAGTTTGACACAGAAGGGTTAAAACAGCAAAGTATACAAGCTGTGAGAATGTGACCCTGAGTTCTTGCTCTGTCAAAGATTAGGGAGTGCCAGAGACAAACTTCCTTCCAGCTGCAGGTTGTATTAGTTCCTATCTCTTTTGGTTTGGGTTCTACACGTCTGTCCATTGATGGCGTATGTTGTCTATTTTGAGCTGCTTAAGTAAAGCTGACAAACCTGCTTTTACCGGAGACTCCAGAGTCCATTATTCTGAGCTTCTGCGATACTCTGCTACATGCTAACACAATTACACTGCCTTTTCAAATGCCTGCTCGAACAACCAGTTCTTCACTTTCCTCCAACATGTCAACAGGGAGGGGGGCGAACTAATATCTGTAGGAAAGTGTTCCATAGCTGAGGGGCCACCACTGAGAAGGCCCTGTCTCTCATCCCTGCCAAATGTACTTGTGACGCAGGTGGGACTGAGAGCAGTTAATGCATTAATGCAGTTTGATCCCACTTCAACTGCCATGGCTCAATGCTGTGAAGTCCTGGAATTTGTAGTTTGGTGAGGCACCAACCCTCTTGGGAGGAGAAGGCGAAAGACCCTGTGAAACTACAACTCCCAGGACTCTGTAGCACTTAGGCACCGAACACCTTCCTCTGCTGACAGGCTTCTAGGAAGCGATGGCAAGGCTCTTTGGCAGCCTGTTGTTCTATTGATTTTTTGAAATGTCTTTTCCCTTTTAATGGATGTACTTTAAATGGTTTGAGTCCTTGTATTTTAACGAGAAACACTTTGCATGTTTAAAATGATCTTCGTCCTGAGTTTAACTGTCCGGAGGAAGTTTGTCTTGCTTTTCCCTGAGGCTGAGAGAGTGTGCCTTGCTCTCGGTCGGCCAGGTGAGGTTTCATGGCTGAGTGGAGATTCGAACCCTAGTTTCCAGAGCAATGAGATTTCCCTGTGGGTTGACCCACCTCTCCGCAGTTCAGACTCAGAGAATGTTTTCAATCAAATCCAGGAAAAACCAACTCTGCAAAAGTCAGAAATGCAAATGGGGAGGGTTGGCTATCCTCTCACTTTGAACCCGCTTCCTTCTTTTTACAGGGTGACCCTTTTTTAAAAATGCCACTCTCCCAGAGACCTTTGCAGAGCCTGGATAGGGCACATTGCCAATTTGGCATGGAAGGTCCTAATTATTCCTCTCACATATTTATACATGGCTATCATATCTCCTAGGATCATAGAATCCAAGAGCTGGGCCATCCAGTCCAACCCCATTCTGCCAAGAAGCAGGAATATTGCATTCAAATCACCCCTGACAGATGGCCATCCAGCCTCTGTTTAAAAGCTTCCAAAGAAGGAGCCTCCACCACACTCCGGGGCAGAGAGTTCCACTGCTGAACGGCTCTCACAGTCAGGAAATTCTTCCTCATGTTCAGATGGAATCTCCTCTCTTGTAGTTTGAAGCCATTGTTCCCTTGCGTCCTAGTCTCCAAGGAAGCAGAAAACAAGCTTGCTCCCTCCTCCCTGTGGCTTCCTCTCACATATTTATACATGGCTATCATATCTCCTCTCAGCCTTCTCTTCTTCAGGCTAAACATGCCCAGCTCCTTAAGCCGCTCCTCATAGGGCTTGTTCTCCAGACCTTTTATCATTTTAGTCGCTCTCCTCTGGACACATTCCATCTTGTCAATATCTCTCTTGAATTGTGGTGCCCAGAATTGGACACAATATTCCAGGTGTGGTCTAACCAAAACAGAATAGACGGGTAGCATGACTTCCCTGGATCTAGACACTATGCTCCTATTGATGCAGGCCAAAATCCCATTGGCTTTTTTTGCCGCCACATCACATTGTTGGCTCATGTTTAACTTGTTGTCCACGAGGACTCCAAGATCTTTTTCACACGTACTGCTCTCAGCCAGGCATTCCCCCATTCTGTATCTTTGCATTTCGTTTTTCCTGCCAAAGTGGAGTATCTTGCATTTGTCACTGTTGAACTTCATTTTGTTAGTTTTGGCCCATCTCTCTAATCTGTCAAGATCGCTTTGAATCCTGCTCCTGTCCTCTGGAGTATTGGCTATCCCTCCCAATTTGGTGTCGTCTGCAAACTTGATGATCCTGCTTTCTAGCCCTTCATCTAAGTCAGCCTGCTCTTCTTCAGGCTAAACATGCCCAGCTCTTTAAGCCACTCCTCATAGGGCTTGTTCTCCAGACCCTTAATCATTTTAGTCGCCCTCTTCCTCTGGACACATTCCAGCTCAGTGTGGTCAGTGTGGATTCATATAATGCACTTTAGCTGCATTGAAGTGGATTATATGCTCCTATAACACAGTTCAATCGGCATCATAATGGCATCATCATCATCATAATTCATAATGGCAGTGTAGCTGGGGCTTGGGAAGTTGTCCCTTTTGCACTTGGTTTGCAGCAAGTGAAGGAAAGAAGCTGGGGACAACGGGGAGAAGCAGGGGGAGGGGGAGAGAGAAACCAGGACATTTTAAAAGCTGTTGCAAAGGGAAGATATGGGAGCTCACCTCGTTCCCCGGATTTGAACCACCAACCTTTTGGTCAGCAAGTACAGCAGCTTAGTGGGGTAACCTGCTGCTCCACCATGGGGGCCATGTAATCCCGTTTAATGTATTGTCGAAGGCTTTCATGGCTGGAATCACTAGGTTCTTGTGGTTTTTCGGGCTATAGAGCCATGTTCTAGAGGCATTTCTCCTGACGTTTCGCCTGCATCTATGGCAAGCATCCTCAGAGGTAGTGAGGTCTGTTGGCATTAGGACAATGGGTTTATATATCTGTGGAATGGCTGGGGTGGGGCAAAGAGCTCTTCTCTGCTGGAGCTAGGTGTGAATGTTTCAACTGATCACCTTCATTAGCATTTGAAGGCCTGGCTGAGCCTGGGAAAATCTTTTGTTGAGAGGTGTTAAGACCTCCTTCAACAGATTTTCCCAGGCTCAGGCAGGCCCTCAAATGCTAATGAAGGTGATCAGCTAAACATTCACACCTAACTGCAGCAGGGAAGAGCTCCTTGCCCCACCCCAGCCATTCCACAGATATATAAACCCATTGTCCTACTTCCAACAGACCTCACACCTCTGAGGATGCTTGCCATAGATGCAGGCGAAACGTCAGGAGAAATGCCTCTAGAACATGGCTCTATAGCCCGAAAAAACCCACAAGAACCTAGTAATCCCGTTTAGTTTGCATTATAGTGGCAGTGGAGATAGGGTCGTAGTTTGATTGGGCAAAAGCAAACTGCCGCAGTCTCTCCTAGCTTGTATATTTTTCCACATTTGGATGAGATCGGACCTAATTTCCATCTGTAAAATGTTTATTTATTTTATCGTGTCATCAGCAACCATACCATTGTGTTACAATTCTAACAGAACAAAACAAACACACAGATTAAAAAAAAAAAAAAAAAACAGATTTTGCAAACTTGGTAGTTGGTTAAATGTCCTTTGACCAGTATCTGGCCACTTGGAGTGCCTCTGGTGTTGCCGCAAGAAGGTCCTCCATTGTGCATGTGGCAGGGCTCAGGTTGCATTGCAGCAGGTGGTCAGTGGTTTGCTCTTCTCCGCACTCGCATGCCGAGGATTCAACCCTGTAGCCCCATTTCTTAAGATTGGCTCTGCATCTCGTGGTGCCAGAGCGCAGTCTGTTCAGCGCCTTCCAAGTCGCCCAGTCTTCTGTGTGCCCAGGGGGGAGTCTCTCATCTGGTATCACCCATGGATTGAGGTGCTGGGTTTGGGCCTGCCACTTTTGGACTCTCGCTTGCTGGGGTGTTCCAGCGAGTGTCTCTGTAGATCTAAGAAAACTGTGTCTTGATTTAAGTCGTTGACGTGCTGGCTGATACCCAAACAGGGGATGAGCTGGAGATGTCTCTGCCTTGGTCCTTTCACTATTGGCTGCTACTTCCCGGCGGATGTCAGGTGGTGCAATACCGGCTAAGCAGTGTAATTTCTCCAATGGTGTAGGGCGCAGACACCCGTGATAATGCGGCATGTCTCATTAAGAGCCACATCCACTGTTTTAGTGTGGTGAGATGTGTTCCACACTGGGCATGCGTACTCAGCAGCAGAGTAGCATAGTGCAAGGGCAGATGTCTTCACTGTGTCTGGTTGTGATCCCCAGGTTGTGCCAGTCAGCTTTCGTATGATGTTGTTTCTAGCGCCCACTTTTTGCTTGATGTTCAGGCAGTGCTTCTTGTAGGTCAGAGCACGGTCCAAAGTGACTCCCAGGTATTTGGGTGAAATGTTGGAGGATCTTTAAATGACTGCTTTTTTCCCCAAACCAAAAATCTGAAGATGTGCTTTCCGGTGAGGTTTGAGTAGCGAGAATATACATTCACGGCACACACAGAGAGAGCGTCAGGAAGAGCGAGAGAGAAAGAAATATAAATTTTTCATTCAGAGGCCTTTCTGCAGCACTTCGCAGGGAATTTGTTATGTCATAAACCGCCGTGTCATGAGCGGTGTTTTGGGAAGGAAGGCGGAAAAGAAAAGCGGAGACGGGCTTTCTCTTAGATCGAGAGAGATGGCGATGGTTTAGGACGCAAGGCCACACAGGGGACGAGAGCCAAACCCACCGAGATGGGAAGGGAAAGCAAGGCCCAGAGTCCATTAGACGGCTATCACGTTTGCTTTGCTTTTCATCCTTCATTTATGGTCCACAAGCAGCACTTCCAGGAGGGACTGAGAGAATAAAAGGAATCCTAGTTGCAGTAGTAGTAGTAGTAGTAGTAGTAGTAGTAGTAACAACAACAACAACAACAACAGAAGATGCCCACTGGTTTTGTCCTATTTGATTATCCTTGTTTGGAATTTGCAAGTGTTCTTCTTGAACTTGCTTACTTACTTAGGCGATCCCTTGTTTTCTGAATAGGATTGTCCTCCATGTTCAATGTCCTGGTGGTGGGTCGGTACGTGGCTGTGGAGCCCTATTATTGTTCTCCCGCAGTGAGGACACTGGTTTCCAGATGGAAGGTGGTCCTGGTCAGGGTTGGCTTGACATGCCTTCCTCTTGGCACATTTATCTCTTTCACCCTCCATTTCTACCTCTTCAAATTTTACAGCACTGCTGGTCACAGCTGACCTCCAGCTGGAGTGCTCAAGGGCCAGGGCTTCCCAGTTCTCAGTGTCTATGCCATAGTTTTTAAGGCTGGCTTTCAGCCCATGTTTCAATCTCTTTTCCTATCCTCCAACATTCTGTTTTCCATTCTTGAGTTTGGAGTAGAGTAGCTGTTTTGGGAGACAGTGATCGGGCATCCGGACAACATGTCCGGTACAGCGGAGTTGATGGTGGAGGACCATCGCTTCAATGCTGGGGGTCTTTGCTTCTTCCAGCATGCTGACATTTGTCTGCCTGCCTTCCCAAGAGATTTGCAGGATTTTTCAGAGGCAACGCTGATGGAATCGTTCCAGGAGTTGCATGTGACATCTGTAGACAGTCCACGTTTCGCAGGCATATAGGAAAATTGGAAGGATAATAGTTTTATAAACAAGCCCCTTGGTATCCCTACGGATGTCCCGGTCCTCAAACACTCTGCTTCATTCGGAAAAATGCTGCACTTGTAAAGCTCTTTTTGAACAAGGAAGCTCAAATCGGGTAAAATCCAAACACAAAGGCCTATGGAGAAGGGTTGAAGAAGTGGGCCTTCTTGCCATGGAGAAGGATAATAGAACCTCAGGCTTGGAAGGGATCACCAAAAGTTGATCCAACCCAATCTTGTCCTGCTACACTGGGAGACCCAATCCAAGCCCTCCTGACAGATGGCTATTCAGCCTCTGCTTAAACACCACTGGATTCCCAGGCAGTCCTAACCATCAGTTGGCTTGGCAACCTTAAAATCTCTGGCATAGACCCTGAGAACTGAGAAGCCCTGGCCCTTGAGCACTCCAGCTGGAGGTCAGCTGTGACCAGCAGTACTCCAGAAATCGAGGAGGCACAAGTGGAGGGCGAAAGAGAAAAACGTGCCAGGAGGAAGGCGCGTCAAGCCAACTCCGACCGGGACCGCCTTCCACCTGGAAACCAATGCCCTCACTGCGGGAGAAGATGCAGAGCAAGAATAGGGCTCCACAGCCACATGCGGACCCACAAGGAAACCCATCATGGAAGACCATCTTACTCATCCAATGAGGGATCACCTAAGTAATAAGTAAGTAACTATCTGTGAGTTCTTCCCAATATTTAGGTGGAATCTCTTCTCCTTTGGTCTGAATCCACGCATTTACTGTATAATATAAAGAGCTTTGTGAATGCACAATGCATTATTTTTTTAAATTGCTGCTTGGGAGTTCCAGTTAACTGATTAATAATTGACAGTTTCAATAATTAATGGTTAATTATTAATGCCTTAGAGGAAGGGTTAGATGGCATGATCATCAAGTTTGCAGATGGGACCCAACTGGGAGGGATAGCCAATACTCCAGAAGACAGGAGCAGAATTCAAAACGATCTTGACAGATTAGAGAGATGATGGGCCAAAACTAACAAAATGAAGTTCAATAGGGACAAATGCAAGATACTCCACTTTGGCAGGAAAAACCAAATGCAAAGACACAGAATGGGGGATGATGCCGGGCTCGAGAGCAGGACAGGTGGAAAAGATCTTGGAGTTCTTCTGGGGAGGAAGGGGAACATGAGCCTGAAATGTCTTGCAGCAGCTTAAAAAGCCAGTGGGATTTTATCCTGTATCAATAGGAGCCTAGTGCCTAGATCCAGGGAGGTCATGCTACCCATGCTCTATTCTATTCTGCCTTAGTCAGACCACTTTACCTGGAATCCCACTGTGTCCAATTCTGGGCACCACAATTGAAGGGAGATGTTGACTCTAAGCTGGAATGTATCCAGAGGAGGGTGACTCAATTGATCAAGGGTCTAGAGAACAAGCCCCATGAGGAGAGGCTTAAAGAGCTGGGCATGTTTAGCCTTCTGAAGAGAAGGCTGAGAGGAGACATGATAGCCATGTATAACTATGTGAGAGGAAGTCCTAGGAAGGAGGGAGCAAGCTTGTTTTCTGCTGCCCTGGAGACTAGGACGCAATGGAGCCATGGCTTCAAACTACAAGAAAGAAGATTCCACCTGAACATGAGGAAGAACTTCCTAACTGTAAGAGAGAACTATTCAGCAGTGGAACTCTTTCCGGCCCAGAGTGTGGTGGAGGCTTCTTCTTTGGAGGCTTTGAAACAGAGGCTGGATGGCCATCTGTCAGGGGTGATTTGAATGCAATATTCCTGCTTCTTGGCAGAATGGGGTTGGACTGGATGGCCCATGAGGTCTCTTCCAACTCTTTGATTCTAAGATTCTAAGCATGGGTCCTTCTTGAACAGGCCAACTTAGGCCCTCCTGTTCTGTCGCTTTGATTCTATGATTCTATGAGAGAGCTGTTCAGCAGTGGAACTCTCTGCCCCAGGGTGTGGTGGAGGCTTCTTCTTTGGAGGCTTTGAAACAGAGGCTGGATGGCCATCTGTTGGGGGTGCTTTGATTGCGATTCCTGCTTCTTGGCAGAATGGACTGGATGGCCCTCAAGGCCTCTTCCAACTCTATGATTCTAGGAGAGTCTACTGTGATTTACATACAATGCACAAAATGCAAATAAGATGCCCAGATTGGAGACCTGGGATGAGGCAAGCCTGCTCCTTTCCTAGCTTTTCTTCAACAGGATCAATGCCTCTCCATCTGCACAAGCGGTTTCTCCAGTTGTTCTTTCTTGCACCCGTTGGGCATAATGAGACGGCAAACATCTAGCAGGCCTTTGAATTGAAGAGCCAGCTTTTGAGGGACTCATTTGGTTCCAGGATGGCTTGTTGCCTGCGCTTTCCTCGTGTTGTGAACCTACAGTCATCATGAAAGGAAGGCAAGATGTACCCATTTTGTTACTTCTCTATATGGAAAATGGCACATTGGTGATGATGCTAAAAGGGGACCTAGAGTGGCCTCCAACGTGCCATCGCTGCCCAGATCTCCATGCGAACAGGACGGAATTAGACTCTGGCACTACCGGCTGGCTTGAGAGCCATTTCCAGAAACATGTTCCAAAGTTATTCTATATATGGATCTGGATGTCCCTGGATTTTGTACCAATTATTTATACCATGGAAAGGCTTGCGACTTCCATTTGGAACATGGACAGAGATAGTCAGATGCCCAGATCTCCAAACTGGCCACCTTATTCGCATCTTATGCAAACGTGTCCTTGGAACACGCACAAAGAAGCCTAGAATCAAATTTTGGAAGGGTTCCCATGGGACTTCTAGTCCAACCTCCACTCACTGCAGGACTCCAGCAAAAGCCACAGCAGCAGTTGGTGCCCAGAGAAAGAGACGTCTCTTCCTGAAGACATCTAGAGAAGGAGGCCACCGTATCTCCCTGGGACCTGGGCCCATTGCTGGACTTCTCTCATTGTCAGAATGTTCCTCCCAATGCCTAGCCAAAATCTATCATCCTATAGCTTTAAACATTTCAATTTGGTCCTACCTCTGGGCCCCTCCTTCTTTTCTTAGGTAGTTCTTGGGTTATTTAAAGAGGTCCATCATGTCCCAATTAGGTCTTCCTGTGACCAAACTGAATATGCCCAGTTCCTTCTCCTAGTCATTCTCTTCTTCATCTCTCCTATCATCTTCATGGTCCTTCCCAGAACCTGCCCCAACTTATCTCTTACTTCCTAAAATGTCATTCCTTCATCTTCTTCTCTTCACCAACATCCAAGCCCCTCAACCTTTCCTCATAGATTTCATTCTCCATCCCTCTTCATCTTCATTGTCCTTCTCTCAACCCACTTCAGTTTGTCTCTTCCTTCTTAAAATGTCACCCCTCTTCCTTCTCTTACCCAATGTCCAAGACCCTCAACCTCTCTCTTCATAGTTGAACATGACCAACTCCTTCAAGGTTTTCTTCTTCATCCTTCTTTTTGTCTCTGTTGCTCTTATCTGAACCCACTTTGTTTCTTCCTTCCTAAGATGTCATCACTCAATCTTCTCTTTACCAATGCCCAGGTCCCTCAACTCTTGTTTTCCATCCCTCTTAGTATTTTCATCACCACGCTCCGGGGCAGAGAGTTCCACTGCTGAATGGCTCTCACAGTCAGGAAGCTCTTCCTCATGTTCCGATGGAATCTCTTCTCTTGTAGTTTGAAGCCATTGTTCCATTGCGTCCTAGTCTCCAAGGAAGCGGAAAACAAGCTTGTTCCCTCCTCCTCCCTGTGGCTTCTTCTCACATATTTATACATGGCTATCATATCTCCTCTCAGCCTTCTCTTCTTCAGGCTAAACATGTCCAGCTCCTTAAGCTGCTCCTCATAGGGCTTGTTCTTCAGACCCTTGATTATTTGAGTCGCCCTCCTCTGGACACATTCCAGCTTAGAGTCAACATCTCTCTTGAATTGTGGTGCCCAGAATTGGACACAATATTCCAGATGTGGTCTGACCAAGACAGAATAGAGCATGGGTAGCATGATTTCCCTAGATCTAGGCACTAGACTCCTATTGATGCAGGCCAAAATTCCATTGGCTTTCTTTGCCGCCACATCACATTGTTGGCTCATGTTTAACTTGTTGTCCACAAGGACTCCAAGATCTTTTTCACACGTCCTGCTCTCAAGCCTCATCGTCCCCCATTCTGTCTCTTTGCATTTCGTTTTTCCTGCCAAAGTGGAGTCTCTTGCATTTGTCACTGTTGAACTTCATTTTGTTAGTTATGGCCCATCTCTCCAATCTGTCAATATCGTTTTGAATCTGAAATGCCTTCTTCATAGGTTTCATTCTCCATCCTTCTTCTCATTTTCATGGTCCTTCTCTTGAAACTTGTCGGCCAAAGAATGCACAAACTAGAAAATCCACCACATTAAGCCTTGGCAGGGAAAACAGCACCAAAGTGCATTCATTCTACAGTATTCTTTGCATTTCATGCCTCAATCCCATCACCCCCAGAGCCACATTTAGTGGCAATGTGGCTCAGGATATCCTAATCATGGTGGAGAAGACTTCTTGCTCCCAGAGACTGAACCTCCCTCCTCTCTCACTGTTCCTTCCTCAACCGGTGGAGACCTTTCTATCGGAGGACTCTTTGGGGAATTGACTCTTTTGCCGCCCCCCTTTCATGTTCTGTACTATTTTTATCCTTTGCCTTTTAAGTGCATGCAATGTATTTTTATTCTTTGCCTTTAAATGTATGAAATGGCTTCAATTCTGCTGACAGTTCAATGCTATTTTAATCATGACTCTGTGTATGTGTGTGTGTGTTGTGTGGCGCATGTGCTTTTATTTGTAACTAGCCGTCCCCTGCTACGCATGGCTGTGGTCCACATGGGGGTTCTGTGTGGGAGTTTTGGCCCAATTCTGTCGTTGGTGGTGTTCAGAATGCTCTGTGATTGTAGGTGAACTATAAATCCCAGCAACGACAACTCCCAAATGTCTAGATTCTATTTTCCCCAAACTCCACCAGTGTTCACATTTGGGCATATTGAGTATTTGTGTAGAGTTTGGTCCAGATCCATCATTGTTTGAGTCCACAGTGATCTTTGGATGTAGGTGAACTACAACTCCAAAACTAAAGGACACTGCCCACCAAACCCTTCCAGTATTTTCTGTTGGTCATGGGAGAACTGTGTGCCAAGTTTGGTTCAATTCCATCGTTGGTGGGGTTCTGAATACTCTTTGATGGTAGGTGAACTATAAATCCCAGCAACTACAACTTCCAAATGACAAAATCAATTTTTGAGTGAAGGACATACATTGGGTTGATGGTTGTATTGTGTCCAAATTTGGTGTCAATTCCCCCTATGGTTTTTGAGTTCTGTTAATCCCACAAACTAACATTACATTGGTGTTGGAGGAAAGTTCTGAGAGTGCCTTGGACTGCAAGAAGATCCAACCAGTCCATCCTCCAGGAAATAAAGCCTGACTGCTCATTGGAGGGAAGGAGACTAGAGACAAAGTGGAAGTCCTTTGAATGCCACATCATGAGGAGACAGCAAAGCCTAGAGAAGACAATGATGCTGGGGAAAGGGGAAGGCAAAAGGAAGAGGGGCCGACCAAGGACAAGATGGATGGATGGCATCCTTGAAGTGACTGGACTGACCTTGAAGGAGCTGGGGGTGGTGACGGCCGACAGGGAGCTCTGGCGTGGACTGGTCCATGAGGTCACGAAGAGTCGGAGACGACTGAACGTCCGAATGAACAACAACAACATTACATTTTTATTTATATAGACTAGCCATCCCCTGCCACGCGTTGCTGTGGCCCAGTCTGTGTATGTGTGTTTTGTGTGTATATATGTTTATGTATATATTTGTGTATATGTGTTTTTGCATATATATATATATATATATATATATGCAAACCAAAAATATATAACCCAAAAATTACATCACAATGCATCACAATGCATGCCCAAAACCACATATATATATATATATGTGGTTTTGGGCATGCATTGTGATGTAATTTTTGGGTTTTTTTGGCTTTCTAAGTCTCTTCTGCTGTGTTTTTCAGTGTTTTTATGAGTGATGGTCACTTGTTGGCTTGAGAGGTGTCTTGTGTCCAAATTTGGTGTCAATTTGTCCAGTGGTTTTTGAGTTATGCTAATCCCACACACAAACTTTACATTTTTATTTATATAGACTAGCCGTCCCCTGCCAGGCGTTGCTGTGGCCCAGTCTGGTGATGTGGAAAATAAAGTAATGAGAAAGTGTTGGTTTCTAATATATGTAATTTCTTTCTGCTTGTGGGTAAACAGTATTTTTTGCTGTTTCTTTGTCAGTGTTGATGTAGATAGAGATCGTCTGGTTTGCCTACTCTGGAACATGCAACATCTAATTGTCCTTCATTAGGGGTCTCTTTCAAATCTATGATACTATATCTCTCTGTGTGAATCATATCCTATCTATCTCTATCTATGGCTGGATGGCTCTTTGTCAGGAGGGCTCTGATTACGTTTTCTAGTCCTGGTGAAAGAAATTGGACTGGGTGGCCTTAAGTATTGTCTGTTGGTCATGGGGGTTCTGTGTGGGGAGTCATTGGTGAGGTTCAGAATGCTCTTTGATTGTAAGTGAACTATAAATCCCAGGAACTACAACTCCCAAATGTCAATGTCTACTTCCCCCAAACTCCATCTGTGTTCACATTTGGGCATATGGAGTATTCTTGCCAAGTTTGGTCCAGATCCATCATTGTTTGAGTCCACAGTGCTCTCCGGATGTAGATGAACTACATCTTCCAAACTCAAGATCAGTGCCCACCAAATTCTTCCAGCATTTATTGAGGGGGTGGCTTTGAATGGTGAAATTACGACCAAGTTCTGCAATGGATGCAGGGTTTGGCTGAGGTTGTCTTCCTGATCCAGCTTTGGATCTTGCCAGGAAAAGATCTCAAGAATCAGCTAGGGTTACATCTTCATTGTAGAATGGATGCAGTTTGCCCAGATTTGAACTGCCTTGGCTCAAGGCTATAAAACCCTGGGAGTTGTAGTTTTGCAAGGTCTGTAGCCTTCTCTGGGTGCATCCACACTGCAGAATGAATGCAGTTTACCCAAATTTGAGCTGCCTTGGCTCAAGTCCATGGATTCCTGGGAGTTGTAGTTTTGCAAGGTCTGTAGCCTTCTCTGCATGCATCTACTGTACAGAATGGATGCAGTTTGCCCAGATTTGAACTGCCTTGGCTCAAGGCTATAAAACCCTGGGAGTTGTAGTTTTGCAAGGTCTGTGGCCCTCTTTGAGTGCATCTACACTACAGAATGGATGAAGTTTGCCCAGATTTGAACTGCCTTGGCCCAAGTCTATAGAATCCTGGGAGCTGCAGTTTTGCAAGGTCTGCAGCCTTCTAGGGGTGCATCTACACTGTAGAATGGATGCAGTTTGCCCAGATTTGAACTACCTTAGTTCGAGGCTATAAAACCCTGGGAATTGTAGTTTTGCAAGGTCTGTAGCCTTCTCTGTATGCACCTGCATTGCACAATCAATGCAGTTTGCCCAGATTTGAACTGCCTTGACTCAAGGCTATAGAATCCTGGGAGCTGCAGTTTTGCAAGGTGTGTAGCTTTCTTCGGGTGCACCTACACTGCAGAATAAATGCAGTTTGCCCGCACTTGAACTGTCTTCGATCCAGGCTATGGAATGCTGGGAGTTGTTGTTTGGTGATGCACCAGCCCTCTTGGGCAGAGGAGGCTCAAGACAATGCAAAACTACAACTCCCAGGATCCTATAGCACGGAGCCAAGGCAGTTCAAGTGGTGCCAGGCTGCATTCATTATCCAGCGTAGATGCACCCCATGTCTTCTTCCTCCTCCTCCTCCATCAGAACCAAATCCAGGGAAAGGGGAGATCTCAGATCTCTTGCTCATTTCGGCATCTTCGCTGTTCAGGTTTTAGCAGGGATTTTCAAGCAACGGGGGATGAAGGCAATGAGCCCGGATCTCTGCAGGTGGGCGAAGCGCCATCGTTCTTATGACCAGGTTTTTCAAAAGAAATATTTCCTGTCTCTCTTCATTTTTGGATCTTGAGGCTGAAAGAGGCCCGGATGAACACTTTGGGACCACGAGTCTGAGTCACGGAATCAAAGGCTGTATCCACACTGCAGAATGCGAACAGTTTGACACCCTTTTCACAGCCTATGGAATGCTGAGATTTATAGTTTGCTGTGGCCCCACCTCTCACCAGACTCCAAATCTTATCATTCCATTGCATTGAGCCATAGCAGTTAATGTGGAGCCCCCGGTGGTGCAGTGGGTTAAACCCCTATGCCGGCAGGACTGAAGACCGACTGGTCACAGGTTCGAATCCGGGGAGAGGCAGATGAGCTTCTTCTATCAGCTCCAGCTCCTCATGCGGGGACATGAGAGAAGCCTTCCACAAAGGATGATAAAAACATCAATTCATCCGGGCATCCCCTGGGTAACGTCCTTGCAGACGGCTAATTCTCTCATACCAGAAGCAACTTGCAGTTTCTCAAGTCGCTCCTGACATGACCAAAAAAAAAAAGTTAATGTGGTATGAAACCACATTAATTCTGCAGAGTGTATCTTGTGACCCTCTTTAAGAGGGAGTTTTGGGTGCTTTTATTTTCAAGTTTTGAATCCCAGGAGAGAAAGTTGACATATAAATAGAGAATGTGCTAAACTAATATTATTAATGAAGGTGACGATACATTCTATGCCAAGGATTCTATTATTCAGCACCTTGGAGAGTTCCTTGCATGCCATTTGTTCATTTTCAATGTTTCGAGGAGCTTTGTGTTGTTTCAGTGATGAAAAAAGCATTGTGATGATTATGATGATGAGGAGGATGATTTTATTTATTTTATTTATCGTGTCACGAGCGAACCAAACAGTTGTATTGCATTAAAAACAAACAAACAAACAAAACACAAAGTTTGCAGACTTGGTATTCCATTAAATGTCCTTTGACCAGTAGCTGTCCACTTGGAGTGCCTCTGGTGTTGCTGCAAAAAGGTCCTCCAATGTGCATGTAGCATTGCAGCAGGTGTTCAGTGGTTTGCATGTCGTGGATTCCACTTTGTGGCCCCATTTCTTAAGGCTGGCTCTACATCTCGTGGTGCCAGAGCGCAGTCTGTTCAGCGCCTTCCAAATCGCCCAGTTTTCTGTGTGCCCAGGAGGGAGTCTCTCATTTGGTATCAGCCATTGATTGAGGTTCTGGGCTTGAGCCTGCCACTTTTGGACTCTGGCTTGCTGAGGTGTTCCAGCAAGTGTTTCTGTAGATCTTAGAAAACTATTTCTTGATTTAAATCGTTTACGTGCTGGCTGATATCTAAACAGGGGGTGGGCTGGAGAAGTCACCGCCTTGGTCCTTTCACTATTGGTTGCTACTCCCCAGCGGATGTTGGGTGGTGCAATACCGGCTAAACAGTTTCAAATAATAATAATAATAATAATAATAATAATAACTTTATTTGTACCCCGCTACCATCTCCCCAAGGGACTCAGTGCGGCTTACATGAGCCCGAACCCACAATACAACAATAAACAATAGCAGCAGTAATACAAAACAATAAATAAACTCATAAGCAGAAAATAAGCAATAAACATTCACAATAACACGACGCATTTAAAAACCTATGGCTGGGCCAAATGTAATAATTAAATTTAAAAAAATGCTGGGCCTGACCAGGTGGCATATAACAAGGATAGAAGTTTTGGAGAGGGATGAAATGTGCAGACAAACCTAGATCACTAATAAGTGCGTTTAGGGACATATTGCTGGGAGTTTCCTTATTCTGGGAAGGCACACTGAAACAACCACGTTTTCAGGCGCCTCCTAAAGACTGCCAGAGTTGGGGCATGCCTAATGTCCTTTGGGAGTGAGTTCCAGAGTCAAGGGGCCACCACCAAGAAGGCTCTTTCCCTTGTCCCCACCAATCGCGCTTGCGATGGTGGTGGGAATGTGAGCAGGGCTCTCCAGATGATCATGTTGTAATCATAAGAGGAAAGAGCTGTAAGGGACCCCAAAGGCCAACCAATCCATCCTTCTTTCTGCCAGGCATGAAGACACAATAAAAGCACTCCCAACAGGTGGCCATTCCATCTCTGCTTCAAAATCCACCTATATGGTTCCCTGACAGAGTGATCTTTGCTTTTTTACGCTTGTTCTACAGGCATATTGTGTATAAAATTACCTTTAATATGTGTGTGTGTATGTATGTATGTGTGTGTGTTTGTGTGTGTATATATATTACAGAGAGAGGTCAACCCTCCTGTTTAAGGAGCTCCACTGGCTGCCGTTTATTTTCTGAGCCCAATTTAAGGTGCAGGTGCTTACCTTCAAAGCCCTGAACGGTTTGGGACCATCCTACCTGCGTGACCGCATTTCCATCTATGAACCCACACGCTCACTCCGATCATCTGGAGAGGCCCTGCTCGTGATCCCGCCTGCGTCGCAAGCGCGCTTGGTGGGGACTCGAGACAGGGCCTTTTCCGTGGTGGCCCCCCGTCTCTGGAACGCCCTCCCGAAAGAGCTTAGACAGGCCCCTTCGCTGGCAGTCTTCAGAAAGAACTTGAAGACTTGGCTGTTCCGATGTGCCTTTTCAGATTAGGAACCCCAGTACTAAGTCTTAGAAGCACTTTAGTAACTGAGATCACTACACACCACACATTGCACTTACTTATAATCCTACATACCTCCTGCCACATCAGCACTTTTAATCTTGCACCCACTTCCTGGCCTGGCCCAGTTTTATAGTGTCTTGACGTCTCGATGTATTGTTATTGTTATTGTTTATTCTGCTTAACTGTTTTTAATTTGCTTTAGATATTGTATTGTTGTATTGTGTTTGAGGCCTTGGCCTGTGTGAGCCGCATCGAGTCCTGCGGGAGATGCTAGCGGGGTACAAATATAGTTATTATATATATATATATAATTGTATCACATTAACAAGGGTTAAACTCTTGTGCCGGCTGAACTGCTGACCTGAAGTCCTGAAGGTCAGTGGTTTGAATCCACATGACGGGGTGAGCTCCTGTCTGTCAGCCACAACTTCACTTGCGGAGACATGAGAGAAGCCTCCCAGAGGATGGTAATGCATCCAGGCATCCCCTGGGTAACGTCCTTGCCGACGGTTAATTTTCTCACACCAGAAGCGACTTGCAGTATATTCTCAATTTGCCTCTGACACCATTAAAAAACTCCTTCAGTTTATGTATATAGGAAACATCAGTTAATCTCTTGTTTAGACTTGGGTGTCATCTCCAAGATGTCTCTTGATGCATGCATATGCAAATAGAGGTATTCCAAAATCCAGACACACCTTGTCTCAAGCATTTTGGGAAAGGGACGCTCTACCAGTATTTATCTATATTGGCTGTGTTGATGTATCACATAATTCCATGCGTAATGAACTGTGTAGTAGAAGTGGTCAGAACTCTTCCTAATAATTGGCAAAGATTCCTACTGGCTATTAGGAATTGTGGGAGTTAAAGTCCAAAACATCTGGAGGGCCAAAGTTTGTTGATGCCTTCTCTATAGGCTTTGGTGTCTGTAATTCCAACTGGAGCAGAACCATTGAAATGAGATGAAGTCCTCCTATTTTGGGGTCACGGAGTAGAGACCATCCATCATCAATATGTCCTTTTTGAACATGAGGAAGAACTTCCTGACTGTGAGAGCCGTTCAGCAGTGGAACTCTCTGCCCCGGAGTGTGGTGGAGGCTCCTTCTTTGGAAGCTTTTGAACAGAGGCTGGATGGCCATCTGTCAGGGGTGATTTGAATGCAATTTTCCTGCTTCTTGGCAGAATGGGGTTGGACTGGATGATTGCCCAGGAGGTCTCTTCCAACTCTTGGATTCTATGATGCCTTCCGCACATGTGTCCTGGCCACCTCTACTGCATAGATCAGTATGTATAGAATTATGTGATTTCACAATCATGGCCAGTATAGATAAATTACTTACTTACTTAGGTGATCCCTCGTTGGACGAGTAAGATGGTCTTCCATTATGGGTTTCCTTGTGGGTCCGCATGTGGCTGTGGAGCCCTATTCTTGCTCTGCATCTTCTGTAGACAGTCCACGTTTCGCAGGCATATAGCAGGGTTGGGAGGACAATAGCTTTGTAGACAAGCACCTTGGTTTCCCTATGGATGTCCCGGTCCTCAAACACTCTCTGCTTCATTCGGGGAAAATGCTGCACTCGCAGAGCTCAGGCGGTGTTGTATTTTGGTGTTGATGTTGACTTTGGTGGAGAGGTGGCTGCCAAGGTAGATAGAATCATAGAATCATCGAATCAAAGAGTTGGAAGAGACCTCATGGGCCATCCAGTCCAACCCCCTGACAAGAAGCAGGAATGTTGTTGTTCATTCGTTCAGTCGTCTCCGACTCTTCGTGACCTCATGGACCAGCCCACGCCAGAGCTCCCTGTCGGCCGTTACCACCCCCAGCTCCCTCAAGGTCAGTCCAGTCACTTCAAGGATGCCATCCATCCATCTTGCCCTTGGTCGGCCCCTCTTCCTGCCTTCCACTTTCCCCAGCATAATTGTCTTCTCTAGGCTTTCCTGTCTCCTCATGATGTGGCCAAAGTACTTCAACTTTGTCTCTAGTATCTTTCCCTCCAGTGAGCTGTCGGGCTTTATTTCCTGGAGGATGGACTGGTTGGATCTTCTCGCAGTCCAAGGCACTCTCAGAACTTTCCTCCAACACCACAGCTCAAAAGCATCGATCTTCCTTCGCTCAGCCTTCCCTAAGGTCCAGCTCTCACATCCGTAGGTGACTACAGGGAAGACCATGGCTTTGACTTTGTTGCCAGTCTGATGTCTCTACTCTTTACTATTTTATCGAGATTGGACATTGCTCTCCTCCCAAGAAGTAAGCGTCTTCTGATTTCCTGGCCACAGTCTGCACCTGCAGTAATCTTTGCACCTAGAAATACAAAGTCTGTCACGGCCTCCACGTTTTCTCCCTCTATTTCCCAGTTGTCAATCATTCTTGTTGCCATAATCTTGGGTTTTTGACGTTTAGCTGCAACCCAGCTTTTGCGCTTTCTTCTTTCACCTTGATTAGAAGGCTCCTCAGCTCCTCCTCGCTTTCGGCCATCAGAGTGGTGTCATCTGCATATCTGAGGTTGTTAATGTTTCTTCCAGCAATTTTCACCCCAGCTTTGCATTCATCCAGCCCCGCACATCGCATGATGTGTTCTGCATACAAGTTAAAAAGGTTGGGTGAGAGTATGCAGCCTTGCCGTACGCATTTCCCAATCTTGAACCAGTCTGTTGTTCCGTGGTCAGTTCTGACTGTTGCTACTTGGTCCTTGTACAGATTCCTCAGGAGAGAGACAAGGTGGCTTGGGATGCCCATCCCACCAAGAACTTGCCACAATTTATTATGATCCACACAGTCAAAGGCTTTAGAATAGTCAATTCTAAACCCCCTGCCAAGAAGCAGGAATATTGCATTCAAATCACCCCTGACAGAAGTCCTTCCTAATGTTCAGATGGAATCTCCTTTTTTGTAGTTTGAAGTCATTGTTCCATTGCATCTTAGTCTGCAGGGCAGCAGAGTTCCACTGCTGAACGGCTCTCACAGTCAGGAAGTTCTTCCTCATGGTCCACATTTTCTAATGCTACACCATTAAGCTGTATTCCTGGCATTGGGGAGGGGTTGGCTGGTGACTGCTGGAACAGCACTTTGGTTTTCTCAATGTTCAGTGACAGGCCAAGCTTCTTGTATGCTTCTGCGAAGGTGTTTAGAGTGGCTTGTAGATCTTCTTCTGAATGCGCACAGACGACATTGTCATCAGCATACTGGAGTTCTATAACAGATGTTGTTGTAACCTTGGTTTTGGCTTTCAGTCTGCTGAGGTTAACCAGCTTGCCATCTGTCCGATAGATTATTTCCACTCCGGTGGGAAGCTTCCCGTCAACAAGGTGAAGTATCATGGCAATGAAGATGGAGAATAGAGTTGGGGCAATAACACATCCCTGTTTGACACCCGATTCCACCTTAAATGGGTCACTTTGGGAGCCATTGCTGTCCAAAACTGTTGCCATCATGTCATCATGGAGGAGCCGCAGAATCTATATGTGGCTGCAACATATAGATAAATACAGGTTGTGTGTCCCTTATCTAAAATGCATGTGACCCAAAGGAGGGGGAGGCTGCTTGCAAAGGGCATCCTGTCCTAGTTCCTTGTGGCTTTCTCCCCCAAAGATCTTCTTGGCATAAATGGGGAATGGTTGTCCTTGTGATTCATGTGTCATTTCCCATCATGGAACCGTCATACCTTTGCTGGAATCAGGCTGCAAAAGGAGGGCCGTTAAAGGACCGTTGTGGTGCAGAAGAAGGAGTCCCAAGGCCTGCGTCTTCCCAGGGAAAGGGCTCTCTGTCAGAGCCACTTGGGAAGGAAGGAAGGAGGAGAGAAAGAGAAATGGTACCTTTGGCAGCAGTAACTCCTTCAAGGGGTATGCTGGAAGAAGCAAAGACCACCAGCACTGAAGCGATGGTCCTCCGCCATCAACTCCGCTGGACCGGCCACGTTGTCTGGATGCCCAACCACCATTGTCTCCCAAAGCAGTTGCTCTGCTCCGAACTCAAGAATGGAAAAGGGAATGTTGGTGGGCAGGAAAAGAGATGGGCTCAAAGCCAACCTTAAAAATTCTGGCATAGACACTGAGAACTGGGAAGCCCTGGCCCTTGAGCGCTCCAGCTGGAGGTCAGCTGTGACCAGCAGTGCTGTAGAATTTGAAGAGGCACGAATGGAGGGTGAAAGAGAGAAACGTGCCAAGAGGAAGGCGCGTCAAGCCAACCACGACCGAGACCTCCTTCCACCTGGAAACTGATGCCCTCACTGAAGAAGAAGATGCAGATCAAGAATAGGGCTCCACAGACTCACAAGAATCATAGAATCATAGAATCCTAGAGTTGGAAGAGACCTTATGGGCCATCCAGTCCAACCCCATTCTGCCAAGAAGCAGGAATATTGCATTCAAATCACCCATGACAGATGGCCATCCAGACTCTGTTTAAAAGCTTCCAAAGAAGGCGCCTCCACCACACTCCAGGGCAGAGAGTTCCACTGCTGAACGATTCTCACAGTCAGGAAATTCTTCCTCATGTTCAGAAGAATTCCGATCCTGGAAGACTATCCTACTCAGCCAAGTAAGTAAGTAAGTAATCTGCAAAAAAACTATTTTTTTAAATGCAATGAAATTATGTATTAAATCAAAACAATATACACAGAATGGTAAAAAAGCATGTAAAAGCTCATATTCAAATACAAGGAGAACTAAAACATTAAGCACTGAATAGTGAAAATATACAAAAAAGTTACTTTTAAAAACACAATTCAGTTTTCCATTAATTTAAAATATTAAAGTAAATATGTGGAAAAATAACTATTATTAAAATGCAGCTAAATTATGAATAGAATCAAAACACGATCCATAGAGTAGTAAAAGCAGTCCAATGTTGTTATTAAAATGCAAGCGTCCATAGAATTACAAGAATGATCCGTTGTATACTGAAAAGGTGCCAAAAAGGCTATTACTCAAATGCAGTTGAATTATTTATGGAAATAAATCAGGCCGTTTTCTCTCCAGATTGCCTTCCTCTTGCCTCAACGGCAGAAGGGTTGCCCTCCAAACTGGTTCCCCTCCAAATTGGGCATTTTCAGGGCCAGGCGCTGATTTATACCCAGATTGGCTGCCATATTGCCTTGAGTGCCTCTTGGCAGGGAAGCAAGGAGCAGGTCTTTCGGAATGAATGATTCATAAAACAGAGGAAGAATAAGCAAAGTGTATCCCTGGCTGAGGTTTCGAAAGGGTCATTAGAAGGCAGGGATGGGGCAGGTGAAGGGATGGATGGAAAGGACCAGCTCCAATGCAAAGTCCTGGTGGAGAACTACCAATCCTTTATGACTCGGGTTCCCATTGCTTGAAGAAAAGCTGCCTGTCCACGTTTGGGGATTTGGTGGTTGTGAGAGTGGTCCAGCATTTCTGTGTCCTCCAGTAATACTCTGTGTCCAGGTTGAAGTAGTCTGCAGTGCCTTTCATGTTCCTTGATTCGTGTTTGTGTGCTGCATTTGGTGGTCCTTATGTAGACTTGTCCACAGCTGCATGGTATCTGGGAGACTCCTGCAGAGGTGAGAGGATCCCTCTTGTCCTTTGCTGAACATTTGTATGTTGTGTTTCTTCATCACCTTCCATCCTTATTCAGTAAGTGTTGGGAATCAGGAGATGTTAGGTTCAAAATAACCCTCTCTGGGGGTGGTGTTGTTGTTCATTCGTTCAGTCGTCTCCGACTCTTCGTGACCTCATGGACCAGTCCACGCCAGAGCTCCCTGTTGGCCGTCACCACCCCCAGCTCCTTCAAGGTCAGTCCAGTCACTTCAAGGATGCCATTCTCCTAATAGGGAGAGCGCAGGGAGCATACAACGCCTCTACTGCACCAGCTCCACTGGCTGCCGATCTGCTACCGGGCTCAATTCAAAGTGCTGGCGCTGGCCTTTAAAGCCCTAAACGGTTCTGGCCCAACTTACCTATCCGAACGTATCTCAGCCTATCAGCCCACCAGGACCCTAAGATCTTCTGGGGGGGCCCTGCTCTCCATCCCGCCTGCTTCACAGGTGCGACTGGCGGGGACGAGAGACAGGGCCTTTTCTGTGGTGGCCCCGCGGCTCTGGAACGCCCTCCCCATGGGGGTAAGATCAGCCCCCTCATTGATGGTTTTCCGGAAAAGACTAAAAACCTGGATGTTCTTCGAGCAGGCATTCGGTTAACTCAGTGCAATAAGTGTAATGACTGAAGGACTGGCAATTTGGACGACGAAACTGGATCGCGATTTTAGTCAAGAGATGAATTGGATTGTTTATTGATATATGTATTGTGGATCGTGTTTTTATGCTTTTAAACTGTATACTGTTGTTTGTTATAAGAAGTTGTAAACCGCGTTGAGTCGCCGGCTAGGCTGAGAAACGGCGGTATACAAGTATAACAAATAAATAAATAAAATAAATAAGGTCAGTCCAGTCACTTCAAGGATGCCATCCATCTTGCCCTTGGTCGGCCCCTCTTCCTTTTGCCTTCCACTTTCCCCAGCAGGGGAGTGATTCCACCAAAAATATAGCAGAGTTCCAGATGCAAAGTACATAAGCAGCAGAAACTTACATGTAGTGAGCAAGGATTGGCTTCCATTCAACAGGATGGAACACGATTGCAGATCCACAACTTCATAGGATCAAAACAAGAGCTTCATTTGTTGAGTTCCAGGGCCAGAGAAGCAGATGGCGGAAACAGAAGAACGGCCTGCCTCAGGGGAGTGTGCTTGCTCCATCCATGTTCAACATCTACACAAATGACCAGCCACTGCCAGAAGGGACAGAGAGCTTCATCTATGCTGATGATCGTGCCATTACTGCCCAAGCAGGGAGCTTTGGGATGGTTGAACAGAAGCTCTCCGAAGCTCTAGGTGCCCTTACTGCCTATTACAGGGACAAGGCAAAGGAAAAATATAAAGATAAGAAATAGGAAAAATAATGTAATAACTGTCGAAGGCTTTCATGGCTGGAATCACTAGGTTCTTGTGGGTTTTTTCGGGCTATAGAGCCATGTTCTAGAGGCATTTCTCCTGACATTTCGCCTGCATCTATGGCAAGCATCCTCAGAGGTAGTGAGGTCTGTTGGAAGTAGGACAATTGGTTTATATATCTGTGGAATGGCTGGGGTGGGGCAAGGAGCTCTTCCCTGCTGCAGTTAGGTGTGAATGTTTAGCTGATCACCTTCATTAGCATTTGAAGGTCTGCCTGAGCCTGGGAAAATCTGTTCCTGGGAGGTGTTAATCTGTGCTGAGAACACAGAAATGCTGGACCACACCAACAACCACCATGTCAGACTACACAGAGAAGCCATTGAAATCCACAAGCATGTGGACAATTTCAACAGAAAGGAAGAGACCATGAAAATGAACAGAATCTGGCTACCAGTATTAAAAAACTCTAAAATTATAACAGCTAAACAACAGAGAGGAAAAAACCAGGCACAGATTAACACCTCCCAGCAACAGATTTTCCCAGGCTCAGGCAGGCCTTCAAATGCTAATGAAGGTGATCAGCTAAACATTCACACCTAACTGCAGCAGGGAAGAGCTCCTTGCCCCACCCCAGCCATTCCACAGATATATAAACCCATTTTTCCTACTTCCAACAGACCTCAACCTCTGAGGATGCTTGCCATAGATGCAGGCGAAACGTCAGGAGAAATGCCTCTAGAACATGGCTCTATAGCCCGAAAAAACCCACAAGAACCTAATGTAATAACTATATCTACAACATCTTGCCTGGACAATGGCAAGATGCCTCCTCACTCTAGAGAAAGCAAAAGGGAAGAGCAAGGCTAAGATGGAGAATTGACCACATGACCTCACCAGGGCAATAAACATACCTTTAAAGAGGAAGCTTCCAAAGAAGGAGCCTCTACCACATTATTTATTTATTTATTTATTTACTGCACTTGTAGACCGCCGTTCTCAGCCCTAGGGCGACTCACGGCGGTGTACAACACGTAAAAACAGGTACAATTTCCAGCATAAGAAATAACACAACAACATTAAACAACATCACTATCAATAATACCATTACACTAAATCATTCGCGCCGTCTCATTGTTGAATCACAATCCAATCTCGTTATCCATGTTCCGTTCCAATCGTCATTGCCAGTTATTGCAGCACTTACTCAAACGCCTTCTCAAACAACCACGTCTTTAGTCTCTTGCGGAATGACATAAGGGAGGGCGCCAATCTGATGTCCACAGGGAGGGTGTTCCACAGCCGGGGGGCCACCACCGAGAAGGCTCTATCTCTAGTCCCCGCCAGGCGTGCCTGTGAGGCAGGCGGGATCGAGAGAAGGGCCTCCCCGGACGATCTCAAAAGTCCTCGTGGGCTCATAGGCCGAGATGCGGTCAGACAGGTATTTTGGGCCGGAACCGTTTAGGGCTTTGTAGGCCAACACCAGCACCTTGAATTGGGCCCGGTAGCAGATCGGCAGCCAGTGGAGCTGGAACAACAAGGGCGTTGTGTGCTCCCTGCGTCCCGCTCCTGTTAGTAACATGGCTGCCGCGCGCTGGACTAGCTGAGCTTCCGGGCCGTCTTCAAGGGCAGCCCCACGTAGAGAGCGTTGCAGTAGTCAAGGCGGGATGTGACCAGAGCGTGTACTACCGTGGCCAAGTCAGACTTCCCAAGGTACGGGCGCAGCTGGCGCACGAGCCTGAGCTGTGCAAATGCTCCCCTGGTCACCGCTGAGACCTGGGGATCCAGGCTCAACGATGAATCCAGGATCACACCCAAGCTGCGAACCTGCGCCTTCAAGGGGAGTGCGACCCCATCCAGCACAGGCTGTAACCCTATACCCTGTTCGGCCTTGCGACTGACCAGGAGTACCTCTGTCTTGTCTGGATTCAATTTCAATTTGTTCGCCCTCATCCAGACCGTCACAGCGGCCAGGCACCGGTTCAGGACCTCGACAGCCTCCTTAGTAGCAGGTGGGAAGGAGTGACAGAGTTGGACATCATCTGCGTACAGATGACACCGCACCCCGAAACTCCAGATGATCTCACCCAGCGGCTTCATGTAGATATTAAATAGCATGGGGGACAGTATAGAGCCCTGTGGAACCCCACAAGTCAAAGGATGTGGCGTTGAACAGGTGTCCCCCAATAACACCTTCTGGGTGCAGCCCTCCAGAAATGACCGGAGCCACTGTAAAACAGTGCCCCCGAGGCCCATTTCTGCAAGGCGCCCCAGAAGGATACCGTGGTCAACGGTATCGAAGGCCGCTGAGAGGTCCAGGAGCACCAACAGGGACACACTCCCCCTGTCTAGCTCCCGGCGCAGATCATCCACTAAGGCGACCAAGACCGTCTCCGTTCCATGTCCCGGTCTGAAACCAGACTGTGCCGAATCCAGATAATCCGTGTCTCTCAAGAATACCTGGAGTTGTGAGGCCACCACGCTTTCCATGACTTTGCCCAAAAAGGGGAGATTGGAAACAGGCCGAAAGTTGTCAAATTTAGTGGGGTCCAGTGATGGTTTTTCAACAGCGGTTTTATAATAGCTTGTTTTAAGCTCGCTGGAATTTGCCTTCCCGAAGGGAGGCGTTAACCACCACCGTTACCCACTCAGCCAATCCCCCTCTGGCCTCCTTCAGAAGCCAGGATGGGCAGGGGTCTAGGATGGACGTAGTAGGCCTCATTCCTCCAAGTATCTTGTCCACATCCTCGGGTTTCACCAATTGAAAAGAATCCATCAAAATAGGACAAGCAGGTGCTCGTGTCACATCCTCAGAGACTGCATTTAATATGGTGTCCAGACCGGAACGGATCAAAGCGACTTTGTCTGCAAAGAACCGAGCAAATGCTTCGCAGCGCGTGGCCGAATTGTCAGGGCTCCCGCCTGAGGTGGCGGGAGTTAAAAGACCTCTGACAATCCGGAACAACTCGGCCGGACGGTTCCTTGCAGACGCAATAGCCGCAAAGAAAGTTTTCTTTGCGGCTTTTATTGCAGCGGCATATGCCCACATTCCGGGGCAGAGAGTTCCACTGCTGAACGGCTCTCACAGTCAGGAAGTTCTTCCTCATGTTCAGGTGGAATCTCCTTTCTTGTAGTTTGAAGCCATTGCTCCATTGCGTCCTAGTCTCCAGGGAAGCAGAAAACAAGCTTGCTCCCTCCTCCCTGTGGCTTCCTCTCACATATTTATACATGGCTATCATGTCTCCTCTCATCCTTCTCTTCTTCAGGATAAACATGCCCAGCTCCTTAAGCCACTCCTCAAAGGGCTTGTTCTCCAGACCCTTGATCATTTGAGTCGCCCTCCTCTGGATACATTCCAGCTTGTCAAAATCTCTCTTCAATTGTGGTGCCCATTGAGAGCTGGAGACTTGTGTAATGAATCTGTAGATTGTTTGTAGGTTGTGTTTCCTCATCAGCTTCCCTCTGCGGTCAGTGGTTCCCTTGATGTCTGGCAAGAACCCTTTCCCTCTGGGTGGATCTTGGTCTTGACTTGTTCTCGGTTGTCTTGCAGCTCTTCTGATGTCTGAGGTGGATCTCAATAGGCTCATCGAGGCCAGTTTAGGTGGTTCGGTCCATCTTGGAGGAGGTGGGCTTCGCAGATTCTTTTTGCACGGTCTCACCACAACCCAGTGATTCCTGCAGCTCTTCTGATGTCTGAGGTGGAATATCCATTGGCCTGGAGAGCCCAGTTGATGTGGTTCAGTTCATCTTGGAGGAGGTGGGCTTCGCAGATTCTTTTTGCACGGTCTCACCACAACCCAGTGATTCCTGCAGCTCTTCTGATGTCTGAGGTGGAATATCCATTGGCCTGGAGAGCCCAGTTGATGTGGTTCAGTTCATCTTGGAGGAGGTGGGCTTTGCAGATTCTTTTTGCACGGTCTCACCACAACCCAGTGATTCCTGCAGCTCTTCTGATGTCTGAGGTGGAATATCCATTGGCCTGGAGAGCCCAGTTGAGGTGGTTCAGTTCATCTTGGAGGAGGTGGGCTTTGCAGATTCTTTTTGCACGGTCTCACCACAACCCAGTGATTCCGACAATGGAAGCCTTTGACAATGTAAAAAGCGACTGCAAAATGAAAATTAATAGGCTGTGTTCATTTGTTGTGCAGCGAAGCGTCTCCTTCCCTCCCTCCTTCCTTCCCTCTTTCTCTTTGTATGCACGAGAACCGAAAACTCTTCCTCGAAGACAAATATTTGAAACAATTGGGCTAAAAAACAGCAGAAGGAAACACTTTCACTCAGAGCAGAGACTAATTATTCCCCGTTTGCTGTTGGGAAGGAAAAGTGTTTGCTTCAGGAAAATTACTTCTCGTTGGAGAGCGGACTTGACTGGCATTAGCACCATCTTTTTAATTGCGGACTTCCAAGCATAGGCTCGGCTCACTCATTTCAATAACTATATAGATTTCTTCCTTGGCTTATTATGGCAGAGACTCAGCAGAGAGGGGTGTCCAGACCAAATGGGCATGGTGTGTGTCCTCATTGCAGCCCTGCGAGGAAGGCCAAACTGAGAAGGAGAAGGAAGAGAAAGGGAATGGAAGGAGGGAGAGACAGGGGGAAAAAAGAAGAGGGAAGAAAGAATTAAGGAAGAGGAAAAAAGAATCAGGACAGAATGGAGGAAAGAGAAGGAAAAAAAGGAAGGAAGTTAAGGAAATGAGAGAGAAAGAAAGAAGAAAGGAAGGAGGGAGAAAAGGGAAAGGAAGGGAAAAAGGAAGGAAGGAAAGAGCAAATGAGAAAAGAAGAGAGGAAAGAAGGAAAAGAAAGAAGGTAGGGAGGAAAGAAGGAAGGAAGGAAAGAATTAAGGAGAGAAGGAAGGAGAAAAAGAGAAATGGGAAAGAAGAAGGGAGGAGAAGTGGGGGAGAATGGAAGGAAGGTATGAAGGTGAGGCAGAGAAAGAAGGAAGGAGGGAAGTAGATGAGAGAGAATGAGGAAAGAAAAGGAAGTAAGGGGAAGGGAAGGGGAGAAAGGAAAGTAAGAAAAGAAGGAAGGGGGAGGGGGAATGAGGAAAAGGGAGAGGAAAGAAGGAAAGAAGGGAGGGAGGAAAGAAGGAAAGAATTAAGGAGAGAAGAAAGGAGAACAAGAGAGAAATGGGAAGGAAGGAAGGAAGGAAGGAAAAGTGAGGGAGGTGGAGGGAAGGTGAGGCAGAGAGAGAGAAAGAAGGAAGGAAGGTAAGGTAAGAAAATGAGGAGGAGAGAGAAAAGGAAGAAGCAAAAGAGGGAGGGAAAGTAAAGCAAGAAAGGAAGGAGGGAGGGAATGAGAAAAAGAAAGAAAGAGGAAAGAAGGGAGGAAACAATGAAAAGAATTAAGGGGGAAGGAAGGAGAAAAAACGAGAAACTGGAAAGAGGGAAGGAGAAGTGGGGGAGAATAGAATGGTCTTGGCCTACAAAGCCCCAGCTTACTTGTCCGAATGTATCTTCCTCTACGTTCTGCCTCATAGTTTAAGATCCACTGGGAGGCCCTGCTCTCGGTCCCACCAGCCTCGCAAACACTTCTGGTGGGGACGAGGGACAGGGCCTTCTCGGTGGTGACCCCCTTCTTGTGGAACTCACTCCCCAGTGAGATTAGATTGGCGTCCTCCCTCCTTTCCTTTAGGAAAAAAACCTGAAATCATGGTTTTGGAAGCAGCCCTTTGGCTAGCAGATATAACGGCACTTTGGACACTGAACTGGACCGTATGATTGTTATAATAATGGAAACGGCTATATGATTGTATAACTAATGTTATTGTTTTTAATCTATTACGTATTTATGGTTTTATATTGTTATTATATTGTGATTTGCAGCATCGAATTGCTGTCAGTGTTAGCTGCTCTGAGTCCCCCCTCGGGGGTTGAGAAGGGTGGGGTAGAAATGTTGTAAATAATGATGATGATGATGATGATGATGATGATGATGATGATGATAATAATAATTGGCTGGTGCTTCACTTTCATAGCATTGGGGTTTTGCAGTTCAAATGGCACCAAACTGCCTAGATCAGTGTTTCTCAGCCTGGGGGTCGGGACCCCTGTAGGGATCGTGAGTGGGTCTCAGAGGGGTCGCCAAAGACCATCAGAAAACATAGTATTTTCTGTTGGTCATGGGGGTTCTGTGTGGAAAGTTTAGTCCAATTCTATCATCGGTGGGGTTGAGAATACTATTTCATTGTGGGTGAACTATAAATCCCAACAACTGCAACTCCCAAATGGCAAGGTCTATTTTCTCCAAACTCTACCAGTGTTCACATTTCGGCATATTGAGTATTTGTGCCAAGTTTGATCCAGATCCATCATTGCTTGAGTCCACAGTGTTCTCTGGATGTAGGTGAACTACAAGTCCAAAAACTCAAGGTCAATGTCCACCAGACCTTCCCAGTATTTTCTCTTGGTCATGGGAATTCTGTGTGCCATGTTTGATTCAATTCCATCATTGGTGGAGTTCAGAAGGCTCTTGATTTAATCCCAGCAACTCCAGCATTACCAAATGACAATCACCCCCAACCCCACCAGTATTCAAATTTTGGGCGTTTTGGGTATTTGTGCCAAATTTGGTCCAGGGACTGAAAATACATCCTGCATATCAGATATTTACATTACTATTCATAACAGTAGCAAAATTACAGTTAAGGAAGGAGCAATGAAAATAATGTTATGGTTGGGGGTCACCACAACATGAGGACCTATACTAAGGGGTCGCGGCATTAGGAAAGTTGAGAACCACTGGCCTAGATGCACTTTTGGAAAGTATCCGCGTTGCTCTCCATCACTTTTCTCCTTGAAGGAGAGTTCATAGAATCATAGAATCAAAGAGTTGGAAGAGACCTCATGGGCCATCTACTCCAACCCCATTCTGCCAAGGAGCAGGAATATTGTATTCAAAGCACCCCTGACAGATGGCCATCCAGCCTCTGCTTAAAAGCTTCCAAAGAAGGAGCCTCCACCACACTCCAGGGCAGAGAGTTCCACTGCTGAACGGCTCTCACAGTCAGGAAGTTCTTCCTCATGTTCAGATGGAATCTCCTCTCTCGTAGTTTGAAAGAAGAATGCGCAGGAACACTTTCCTGCAACCATTCCTGCCTCCCCAGGCTTTCAGGTCTTTCCTTGCACCTGCACTGTAGGATTAATGTAGACTCACGCTGCTTGGGAGGGATAGCCAATACTCCAGAGGACAGGAACAGGATTCAAAACGATCTTGACAGATTAGAGAGATTAATGGCCAAAACTAACAAAATGAAGTTCAACAGTGACAAATACAAGATACTCCAGTTAGGCAGGAAAAACGAAATGCAAAGATACAGAATGGGGGATGCCTGGCTCGAGAGCAGTACGTGTGAAAAAGATCTTGGAGTCCTCGTGGACAACAAGTTGAACATGAGCCAACAATGTGATGTGGCGGCAAAAAAAGCCAATGGGATTTTGGCCTGCATCAATAGGAGCCTAGTGTCTAGATCTAGGGAAGTAATGCTACCCCTCTATTCTGTTTTGGTTAGACCACATCTCGAATATTGTGTCCAGTTCTGGGCACCACAATTCAAGAGAGATATTGACAAGCTGGAATGTGTTCAGAGGAGAGCGACTAAAATGATAAAATGTCTGGAGAACAAGCCCTACGAGGAGCGGCTTAACGAGCTGGACATGTTTAGCCTGAAGAAGAGAAGGCTGAGAGGGGATATGATAGCCATGTATAAATATGTGAGAGGAAGCCACAGGGAGGAGGGAGCAAGCTTGTTTTCTGCTTCCCTGGAGACTAGGACGCAAGGGAGCAATGGCTTCAAACCACAAGAGAGGAGATTCCATCTGAACATGAGGAAGAACTTCCTGACTGTGAGAGCCGTTCAGCAGTGGAACTCTCTGCCCCGTAGTGTGGTGGAGGCTCCTTCTTTAGAAGCTTTTAAACAGAGGCTGGATGGCCATCTGTCAGGGGTGATTTGAATGCAATATTCCTGCTTCTTGGCAGGGGGTTGGACTGGATGGCCCATGAGGTCTCTTCCAACTCTTTGATTCTATGATTCTATGCTTTAACTCAACACTTTGGAATCCCAAGAGTTGTAGTTTTACAATGTCTTTTGTCTTCTCTGCCAAAGAGTGCTGGTATTGTGACTCAGCTGGAATCTCAGAGTGATAGTGTCAATGATTCTTTTGAGGATGATGGGATTCAGATTCACAGTCAGATGCAAAGTGATGTCCCTGTGATAGACGAGGAAGAACAGTGTTGTGGCTGAGCTATTTTCTGACGATGAGGATGATGGGATTCAGATTCCTGCTGGGATTCAGCTTCCTGGCTCTTTGTCTGTGTCTCAAATCTCTGGGCCTGCTTTTGAGGCTCCCACAGACAGTGCAGTGTCAACACAGCCATTCCCACCACCAGAAAGGAATTTTAATAGCGAGATAGCGGAGCAGGTGCCTTCCCATGCTGATACCGAAAGTGTAGATAGTGACTTGACCCAGCAAGCTCGTCTTGATCTCTGGATCAGGCAGAGTTCTCGTCTGACCAGCAGACAAGACGTGAGCTCGGTGAAAGGTTGTCGCAATGCTTTTATGATGATGAGAGCCTAATGTTTTCATGTTAGAAAGGTATTTAGGCCTATTGCAAACTCTGAGAAACCGTCAGTTCAACATAGCTTACTAGCCTGAAAGCTTCATGCAATAACCTTAGCCTGGAAAGCAGTACGCTTGGGATTTCTTGCATTGTGATTCATGGGGCAATTGTTTCATTGCTTGTACCTGGGACTCTGGTTTGAACTTTGCCACTAGGATTATGTCTCCGGTTTTTACCTGAAGATCTTTGGAACCATATTCTGCTTTTAACCTTAATCTTTGGAATTTTGCCATGCTTATTCTTTATTTTGACTTGGATTTTCTCCTCAATAAAATATAAAACTACAGTTCTTGTGTGGTGGTGTTTGGAAGCAAGGTGAAGCTTACTCTGGGTTGCAACAAACAGAGTGCAGAAGTTCAGTTGTTTCCCACAGCAAGGGATGACGCGGTTGATAATGAAACTACAGAGAGCCAGGTGCATTCTGATTCAGGAAGGGAGGACAGTTGTTCTGAGCCAGATAATGAGCAAGAAAGCACTAATGAACAGATTGACCTTGATGAGGCTGGAGCTTTAGATCGAGCTGGTCGCTTGGAATTTAAGGTTCGAAGGAGAGTGAGAATCGCTAACAAGAGAGAGAGGGAGGCCAAGGGCCAGAGGAACGCCTTCATGTTTTCCAAAGGGTATTAAACAGGCTGTTTGAAAATACCCTAGTGTCAGAGCTACTTCTGGCTTCAGCCAAGGGGCTTGGGATTTATCTTGTAGTTTTCATGTTCATGGTTTCAGGACTTTGTCATGTTCTCATGGGACTTTGCCTTCCTGGTGTCTCCATGTTACCTTGTATTGAACTTCAGAACGATACTTTTGCCTTTTTGAATTTGTTATCTTTTACTTTAATAAACCATAAAAACTATTGCCTGTGTGCTGTTTTGTGTCTTATGCAAGGTGATTCTACTCAGAGGTGCGACAGCTCGTACCTCACTAAACTATCAATCCCAGGATTCTGTAGCATTGAGCCATGGCAGGCAAAGTGGTGCCAAACTGCATTAAGTCTACAGTATAGATGCATTTCTGTTGACAGGTAAAGACCTTGTTATTTAGGGAAGCACTTGGTTTTTAATATGTCTGTCCTCCAAGCTCTGCTCAGAGAATGGGCCTGCTTTTCCTAAGTTATGGATTCTGGACAAAGTCAGTCTGAAGGGAAGGAGAGACAGTTGGAGCAGTGGTGTCCCAATCCTGACTAAGTAACCATCCTGAATATGAAACAGTTACAGATCAATGAATCTGTGCAACTCTTTTGCATTAATGATCACTATGTAGATCGAGCCCCCAGTGGTGCAGTGGGTTAAACCCCTCTGCCGGCAGGACTGAAGACTGACAGGTCGCAGGTTCGAATCCAGGGAGAGGTGGATGAGCTCCCTCTATCAGCTCCAGCTCCTCATGCGGGGACATGAGAGAAGCCTCCCACAAGGATGATAAAAACATCAAAATCATCCAGGCGTCCCCTGGGCAACGTCCTTGCAGACGGCCAATTCTCTCACACCAGGAGTCACTCCTGACACGACAAAAAAAACCCTATGTAGATCACTATCTAGTCCCCGCCCCCAACCTATTTTGCCAACATCAGCTCCATGTTGATGCTGCACCTGGTGTGCACCGGAGTCCCCGGTGGCGCAGTGGGTTAAACCCTTGTTGTAGCAGGACTGAAGACCGACAGGTCGCAGGTTCGAATCCGGGGAGAGTGCGGATGAGCTCCCTCTATTGAAGAAAGCATAAACCTAAGAAATATTAAAAATGAAAAGCTTTAACCGAAATGTTAGTATAGAGGTCATACAAAGTTCAAGGTTTTGGCTTTTTGAAAAGTTGGTATATTAGCGAGCTTACATAGGAAATTGGTTTGTGGTTAAGCACAAAGTCTGCAGGTGTGAGAAGGTACTTTCCATCAAGAGGTTGATGGGAGGGGAAGATAAAGGTCAAGGTACTTTCCATGACAAAAATATTCTTGGGTTGTTGTAGGTTTTTCTGGGCTATATGGCCATGTTCTGGAGGCAATTTTTCTCCTGACGTTTCGCCTGCATCTATGGCAAGCATCCTCAGAGGTAGCGAGGTCTGTTGGAAGTAGGAAAAATGGGTTTATATATCTGTGGAATGACCAGGGTGAGACAAAGGACTTTTGTCTGCTGGGGCTAGATGTGAATGTTTCAGCTGATCACCTTGATTAGCGTTCAATGGCTTGGAAGTGCCTGGGGGGGATCTTTTGTTGAGAGTGATTTGATGTGCCTGATTGTTTACTCTCTGTTGTTATTGCTGTTGTAATTTTTGAGCTTTTTAATACTGGTAGCCAGATTTTGTTCATTTTCATGGTTTCCTCCTTTCTGTTGAAATTGTCCACATGCTTCTTGTGGATTTCAATGGCTTCTCTGTGTAGTCTGACATGGTGGTTGTGAGAGAGGTCCAACATTTCTGTGTTCTCAAATAATATGCTGTGTCCAGGTTGGTTCATCAGGTGTTCTGCTATGGCAGATTTCTCTGGTTGGAGTAGTTTGCAGTGCCTTTAATGTTCCTTGATGCGTGTCTGGGCAATGCTGCGTTTGGTGGTCCCTATCTAGACTTGCAGGCGAAACGTCAGGAGAGAATGTCTCTAGACCATGGCCATATAGCCCGAAAAAACCTACAACAACCCTGTGAGAAGGTACTTTCCATCAAGAGGTTGATGGGAGGGGAAGAGTAAAGGTCAAGTTACTTTCCTTGATGAAAATACTCTTGTTTACCTGAGGGTATATAAAAGTTTGCAAAAACAGAGGAGGGGGCGGCAGTCATTCACAAACGTTGATACCTGTGTGCACTTAACGTGGCTGTCCAACTTCTTAATGAAGAAACTAAAATGAACCTTGTTTTTGATATTTTTTGGGACTGTCTCCTTCCTTACGTGCTCCCGTGATGTGAACCTAAGAAGACCTAATTTAGGGTCTCTAACACTATCAGCTGCAGCTCCACATGTGGGGACATGAGAGAAGCCTCCCACAAGGATGATAAAGCATCCAAGCGTCCCCTGGGCAATGTCCTTGCAGACGGCCAATTCTCTCACACCAGAAGCAACTTGAAGTTTCTCAAGCCGCTCTTATCATGACAAAAAAAAAAAAAAAGCTCCATGAGGAGAACAAGGTCTATTTTCCGAGATTGGAGCCCCAAGCCATTAATTAAGGCTGCATCCACACTGTGCAATTAATAGAGTTTGACCCCACTTGACCTGCCATGGTTCAATACTGTGGAATCACTGGAGCTGTAGTTTCACAAGACCTTTCTTTGCCTTCTCTGCGCAAGAGTGCTGGTGCTTCGCCGAATGTCAGCTCCCAGGATTAGACAGTGACATGAATCTCTTGCTCAGCGTTTGCAGCGCACTCTGCAGAAGAGGCTACTGCTATACTCCTTTTCAAAAAGGAGAAACAGCTTGCATTGCTGTGAGTTTTCTCAAGTTGTTTGGCAGCACTCTCTCCTGATGTTTCACCTGCATCTGTGGCCAATGGCATCTCCAGTTGGAAGTGAGGCAAGTAGAGTGTGTATATATACATATCTGTGGAATGTCCAACAAGGTGAGAGAAAGACCTCTGAACAATCCTCTGAGTATGCTGGCCACAGGTGCAGGTGAAATGTCAGGAGAGAATGCTACTGGTGAAAGGGTCTTTGAAATTTGCAAATGCTAAGCAAGGGGCTTTGAATGAAATTAACAACAAAAGAGAAATATACCCTTTCTCTGTAGAAAAGGAGCAACACGGATGAAGATGTTTTTAAGAAAGAAGATGTGACATGTAGAGGTCATACAAAGTTCAAACTCACATAGGAAGTTGTGGTTAAGCCAAAGGTTGTGGTTAAGTGCAGAGTCTGCAGGTACAAGAAGGTATTTTCCATCAAAAGGTCAAGGGAGGGGGGCTGGAAAGAGAGTACTTTCCGTGACTTATTACTTGAGTATAAAGGTCAGCAGAAACAGAGGAGGGGCGCGGCAGTCACTTGAAGGGTAGCATCTGCGTATGCTGCCAGGTTGTCCGTCTTCTTCATGAAGAAACTAAAATAAACCTTGTTTTTTGATCTTTTTTTGGGACTGTCTCCTTCCTTATGTGCTCCCATGATGTGGACCTAAGAAGACCCAATTTAGGGTCTCTAACACTGGGACAAGGCCATACAGCCTGAAAACTCATAGCAATCCCAATAATTCTGGGTTGTTGTAGGAGCATTCTCTCCTGACGTTTCGCCTGTTGCGTCTTTGAAGTTGAAGTTGCCCATCTACTCTCCCTTAAAAACTACCCAAGATGAGTATTTCTGATATGATATGGAAGGACTTGGTATTCCTTTCATGCTTTCATGATTGAATAAGAGGTGCTGAGGTTACAAATACTGAATGATGTGATCGGAAAGGCTGCTGGCTTCATTGATCCGGTGGCGCTTTGGCAAGAAATCAAGGAGCATTGCACTTTGCCCAGAAGTCCTTGAGTATCATGGCTTAGGATCAAGATTATCACCCTGCCTGCTCTTAGAAGGGACTAAACCCCAGTGGGTTTACTTCTGAGTAAATGAATTATTGCAATATTGCATTTGATGCGGCTGCAAAATCTCATTCCCTTTCTGATTCTTATTTGGAGAAGTGCTTAGCAGGCAAACCGGGGGACGGGGGGGTGGCGGCTGTTGTCTTAATCTGTTTGCATTTTGGCTAATTTACTCCCCTCCAGCTGCCAATTCATCTATTGATTTAAAAATATACTTTCTCTTAACCCTTCCCAATGGGATAGCTAAAAGGTTTGAATGATTTAGCGGTGCGTTTCTGCAAAGTGTGCAGCGCAGTTGCAACCCTGTTCCCGGTCCTTTGGGAGCCAGCGGGACTGGATTTATTCGAATTCTCTTCTGAGTAGGTGGGCATTTCGGATTAGGCATAGCTGTATGTCTCTTAATTTACGAAGACTCCCTGCATTTCATAGTATTTTCAAAAGCCAGGAATCCTCAGTATTGGCTGGTGGTCTCCCATCCAAGTCCTCACCAAGGTTGACCCTGCTTAGCTTCCCATTTCAGCTGGATCTAATGCCTTGAGGGTATTCCTAGCCAAGGATTCCCTAGAGATGGTTTTGCCAGTTCCTTCCTCTCAAATGGACCCAACAGCACTTAATACCAATTTCTGGTCTCCCATCCAAATTCTCACCAAGGTTGGCCCTGCTTAGCTTCCCATTTCAGATGGATCTAATAATGCCTTGAGGGTATCTCTAGCCAAGGAATCACCAGAGATGGTTTTGCCAGTTCCTTCCTCTGAAATGAAGCCAACAGAACCTAATATCCATTTCTGGTCTCCCATCCAAATCCTCACCAGGGTTGGCCCTACTTGGCTTCTCATTTCACATAGTTCTAATGCCTTGAAGGTATTCCTAGCCAAGGAATCTCCAGATATGGTTTTGCCAGTTCCTCTGTAATGGAGCCAACAGCACCTAATACCAATTTCTGGTCTCCCATCCAAATCCTAACCAGGGCTGACCCTGCTTAGCATCCAGTATCTGATAGAATCTGGTTCCTTGTGGATATTTGAGTTAAAATGCATTATTGGAGTATGCTGCCAGTGGGTTAGATTGCTGGGATATCAGGCATGATCAATTATCAACATATCAACATTGAGCTGTATGTCTCTTGATTTACGAAGGCTCCCTGCATTTCATAGCATTTTCAAAAACCAGGAATCCTCAGTGTTGGCTGGTGGTCTCCCATCCAAATCCTCACCAAGGTTGACCCTGCTTAGCTTCCCATTTCAGATGGATCCAATGCCTTGAGGGTTTTTCTAGCCATCAAATCTCCAGAGATGGTTTTGCCAGTCCCTTCCTCTGTAACAGCACCTAATATCCATTTCTGGTCTCCCATCCAAAACCTCACCAAGGTTGACCCTGCTTAGCTTCCCATTTCAGATGGATCTAATGCCTTGAAGGTATTCCTAGCCAAGGAATCCCCAGAGATGGGTTTGCCAGTTTCTTCCTCTGAAATGAAGCCAACAGCACCTAATAACTATTTCTGGTCTCCCATCCAAATCCTCACCAAGGTTGACCCTGCTTAGCTTCCCATTATCAGATGGATCTAATACCTTGAGGGTATTCCTAGCCAAGGAATCCCCAGAGATGGTTTTGCCAATTCCTTCCTCTGTAATGGACCCAACAGCACCTAATGCCAATTTCTGGTCTCCCATCCAAATCCTCACCAGGGTTGGCCCTACTTAGCTTCCCATTTCAGCTGGATCTAATGCCTTGAAGGTATTCCTAGCCAAGGATTCCCCAGAGATGGTTTTGCCAGTTCCCTCCTCTGAAATGGACCCAACAGAAACTAATATCCATTTCTGGTCTCCCATCCAAATCCTCACCAGGGTTGGCCCTACTTAGCTTCCCATTTCAGTTGGATCTAATGCCTTGAAGGTATTCCTAGCCAAGGAATCCCCAGAGATGGTTTTGCCAGTTCCTTCCTCTGAAATGGAGCCAACAGCAATAATACCAATTTCTGGTCTCCCATCCAAATCCTTACCAAGGTTGACCCTGCTTAGCTTCCCATTTCAGCTGGATCTAATGCCTTGAAGGTATTCCTAGCCAAGGAATCCCCAGAGATGGTTTTGCCAGTTCCTTCCTTTATAATGGACCCAACAGCACCTAATACCAATTTCTGGTCTCCCATCCAAATCCTCACCAGGGTTGACCCTGCTGTCATTTCACCGTCCATTTGTGACACCAATGGAGTACTTTCTCATTCTTTGCATGCTTGCTGGAGATTTTTATGGCGTCGTAAATTATCCTCCCAGCATAAGCGGTACCTAAATTTCCTACTTGACAGATGCAACTGTCTTTTGGGCTGCAAAGGTCAACAGCGAGCTACACAATGGTCGGAAGCTCACTCTGACCAAGACTGGCTTCGAAATCATGACCTTTCAGTCAGTAGTGATCTTAATGCAGCAGACTCCCAGACAGCTGTGCCACAGTCCCAGTGTTGTTGTGTTCCTTCAAGTCAAACCTAGAGCAGACTTGTCATGAGGATACTTGAACATGTTTTCCCCCATTGCCTAACTCTGAGATGGAAGTATAACTTGCTGAGTGGGGGATTGTGGGAGTTGCAGTCCAAAACAGGACATTTCCACAGCTCTTTGCTTGACTTTTGGAGAAAACCCGAAGCTGTGCGCATCTGATGCCACAAAAGCCAACCGAGCTGTGCTCCTCCGACATTAATGAAGACGCTGCATTCTGCAAGCAGAATATTTTCTGCTGTGGAAGGAAAACCTAATGTTTTTATTATTACCAAGAGTGCGATTCTTGCTGCTGAGCTTTGCATCTCCCGTCCTTGCGAGGGAAAATTGCAGATGACTTTAATAAAGACAGACAAATGAGAGCGAAAAAGGGCTTCTGCAAATAATCTCCCCGTCTGCTTTTTCTTCTAGGCATCTCGGGGTGCATCTATGCAGTGGAATTAATCCAGTTTGATGCCCTTTTAGGTGCCGTGGCTCAATGCTGTGAAATCCTGGGAGTTGTAGTTTTGCATCTACAGCAGGCATGGGCAAACTTGGGCCTTCCTCCAGGTGTTTTGGACTTCAACTCCCACAATTCCTAACAGCCTCTGCTTGGAATTGGGAGTTGAAGCCCAAAACACCTGGAGGTACCAAGTCTGCCCATGCCTGATTTACACTATAAAATGAATGTAGTTTGGCACCACTCACCAAACTACATCTTCCAAGATGCCATAGCATTGCACCATGGCAGTTCAAGTGGTGCCAAATTGCATTCATTCTACAGCTTAGATGCACACTTATTTCGAACTAGCTGTACCTTCCTTACGTTGCTGTGGCCAACCTCCCCTCCCTCTTTCCCTCCTTCCTTCCTTCCTTCCTTCCTTCCTTCCTTCCTTCCTTCCTTCCTTCCTTCCTTCCTTCCTTCCTTCCTTCCTTTTCTACCTCTTTCCTTCCTTCCTTCCTTTTCCTTCTATCCTTCCCTAATAGAATGTAGGGCAGAGCAAACAAGAGTAGAATTGAAATACAATCTTGATCTCATTTCTTAGGGCAGAACAAACAAGAATGTCGTTCACCCTTCTCTTCTTCCTTACCTTCTCCCTTTCCTTCTTTCTTTCCTTCTCTTTCCTTTCTTCTTCCTTCTCTCTTCCTTCCTTCCTTTCCTTCCTTCTCCTTCCTTCTTTCCTTCCTTCCTTCCCCCTTCCTTCTTCCTTTCTTCCTCTTCCTCTGTCTATAAATCCTGTAACTACAACTCCCAATGCAAAGGTCTATTTTCCCCAAACTCCACAGTGTTCATATTGTCTGTGACCCAAGTTTGGTCCAGATCCATCATTGTTTGAGTCCACAGTGCTCTCTGGATGTAGGTTGAACTACAACTCCAAAACTCAAGTTCAGTGCCCACTAAACCCTTCCAGTATTTTCTGTTGGACGTGGTGGTTCTGTATGGGAAGTTTGGCCCAATTCTATCATTGGTGGGGTTCACAATGCTCTTTGATTGAAGGTGAACTATAAATCCCAGCAACTACAACTCCCAAATTTCAAGGCCTATTTCCCCTAAACTTCACCAGTCTCCACATGGTGGGCATATTGATGATTTGTACCAAGTTTGGTCCAGATCTGTCATTGTTTGTATCCACAGTGTTCTCTGGATGTAGGTGAACTACAACTCCCAAAACTCAAGGTCAACGCCCACCAAACCTTTCCAGTATTTTCTGTTGGTCATGGGAGTTCTGTGTGCCAAGTTTATTATTTATTTACTTCATTTATATACTGCTTTTCTTAGCCCTTGGTTCAATTCCATCTGTGGTGAAGTTCAGCATGCTTTTTAATTGTAAGTGAACTATAAATCCCAGCAACTACAACTCCCAAATGACAAAATCAATACCCCCTCAACCCCACCAGTATTCAATTTATGGATGTACATATTGGGTATTTGTGCCAAATTTGGTCCAGTGAATGAAAATATACCCTACATATCATATATTTACATTACGATTCATAACAGTTGCAAAATTACAGTTGCAATGTAAATAATGTTATGGTTGGGGGTCACCACAACATGAGGAACTGTCTGAAGGGGTCGCAGCATTAGGAAGGTTGAGGACCACTGCTCTAGATCAAACAACGTCAAACCGTACCTGGAATAATCCTGTGTCCACTTCTGAGTAATACAACTCAAGAAGGATATCGACAAGAGGGAAGGTGTGCCAAGAAAGTCCACCCAAATGGCCAAAGGTCTGGAAACAATGAATTCCTTGGAGGAGCATTTTAGGGAGCTGGAGATGATTTGCTTGGAAATATTTGGAAGGGTGTCAAATTAAAGATGGGGTGAATTGAGGATGCTGAGAGTTCAACAGCATCCAGAAACAGTTTTGGGTTTTCAGCTGTTATCCATCAGCTGGCTCTGCTTTTCCTTCTTATTCTTCAGCAAAACAATGCAGCATTTCTGGCCAGGCAGGAGGACCATAACTGGATTTCTTGGCATCGTCGCCATCTCTTGTGTGTGTCCCCTCCCACTGCACTACTATAATACTTCATCACAAAAGCAATTCCATCTTAATGGGCTAATATTTTGAAAATGTTTAAATATTTGAAAGGAGGTGCCATTGAGGAAGGGCTAAGCTAGGTTTCTGCGCCTCCGCAATGGAGACATAGACTCAAATTGCAAGGGAAACAATTCCAACTAAACATTAGGCGAAAGCTCCCTAGAGCTTTTGGGCACTTGCATCTTGACTGCCTTGAAGTTAGGTGAACTTTCCTTCTCTTTCCTTCCCTCCCTTTTTTCTTTCCTTTTCTCCTTCTCTACCTCTTTCCTTCCTTCCCCCCTTTTCTTTTCATTTCTTCCTTCTCTGCCTCTTTCCTTCCTTCCTTCACTTTGTGCTTCCATCCTTCCTTCTCTCTTTCCTTCTTTCCTTCCCTCCCTCATTCTCCCCTTTCCCTTCTTCCGTCCCTCCCCTTTTCTTTCCTTCTCTCCTTCTCTACCTCTTTCTTTCCTTCCCCACTTTTCTTTTTCCTTCCTTTTTCTCTCATTTCTTCCTTCTCTACCTCTTTCCTTCCTTCCTTCACTTTCTGCTTCCTTCCTTCCTTCTCTCTTTCCTTCTTTCCTTCCCTCCCTCATTCTCCCCTTTCCCTTCTTCCTTCCCTCCCCTTTTCTTTCCTTCTCTCCTTCTCTACCTCTTTCTTTCCTTCCCCACTTTTCTTTTTCCTTCCTTTTTCTCTCATTTCTTCCTTCTCTACCTCTTTCCTTCCTTCCTTCACTTTCTGCTTCCTTCCTTCCTTCTCTCTTTCCTTCTTTCCTTCCCTCCCTCATTCTCCCCTTTCCCTTCTTCCTTCCCTCCCCTTTTCTTTCCTTCTCTCCTTCTCTACCTCTTTCCTTCCTTCCCCACTTTTCCTTTTCCTTACTTTTCTCTCATTTCTTCCTTCCCTATCTCTCTTTCCTTCCTTCCTTCCTTCCTTCCTTCCTTCCTTCCTTCCTTCCTTCTCTCTTTCCTTCCCTCCTTCTCTTCTCCCCTTTCCTTCTTCCTCCTCCCCTTTTCTTTCCTTCTTCCTTCTCTTTCTTTCCTTCCTTCCTTTTTGCTTCCATCCTTCCTTCTCTCTTCCTTCTTTCTTCTCCCTCTTTCCTCTTCCCTTTCCTTCTTCCTTCCCTCCCTTTCCTTCCCTCCCTTTTTCTTTCCTTTCTTCCTTCTCTACCTCTTTCCCTCCTTCCCTTTTTTCCTTTTTCTCTCTTTTTCTTCCTTCTCTACCTCTTTCCTTCCTTCCTTCACTTTCTTTTCCATCCTTCCTTCTCTCTTTCCTTCTCCTCCCTCCCTCTTCTCCCCCTTTCCCTTCTTCCTTCCCTCCCTTTTTCTTTCCTTCTCTCCTTCTCTCTCTTTCTTCCTTCCCACTTTTCCTTTTCCTTCCTTCTCTCATTTCTTCCTTCTCTACCTCTTTCCTTCTTTCCCTTTGCTTCCATCCTTCCTTCTCTCTTCCTTCTTTCTTCCCTCCCTCTTCTTTCCTTTTCCCTTCCTTCCTCCTTTTTCTTTCCTTCTCTCCTTTCTTCTCTTTCCTTCCTTCCCTTTCCTTTTCCTTCCCTTTTCTCTAATTTCTCCCTTCTCTACCTCTTTCCTTCCTTCCTTCACTTTGTGCTTCCATCCTTCCTTCTCTCTTCTTTCCTTCCCTCCCTCTTTCCCTCCTTTTCCTCCCCTTTTTTCTTTCCTTCTCTCCCTCTTTCCTTCTCTACCTCTTAAGCTGAGGCTAGATGGCCATCTGTTGGGAGGGCTTAAGTGTTGCCTTCTTACATAATAGTAAGGGTGATCTTTGGGGGGATTCCTTCCAATTCTATTGGAATGTAATTCTGCCCTGGAGTCTGGTGGCATTTGCTTCTCTTTAAGCAGAAGCTGGATGACCATCTGTTGGGAGGGCTTAGATGGTGTCTTCCTTCCTGGCAAAAGGGAGTTGGGCCGGATGGCCTTTGATGGTCCCTTTCAGCTCTAGGATTCTGTGATTGTACATGCAACACTGGATCCCTTTGACAGTTTTGGAGATGTAAGGTGTTATAGCCAAACATTGTTGGCTGTGTCATGAATATGTCATGAAAAAATTGCAGATTTGATAAATGTGAATTTAATATGATGTGTGGGAATGAATGGAAGAATGGAAGATTGTATGGATGGAGTTGATAATTTTGGAGACACCAATTCTAAAAGACCAAGGCCTGCAATGATGAACTACCTGCTTGCTGGACTGTAATTAAAAGTTGCTAATAAGAACTGAAAAGTAAACTCTGATAAGAACTGGACAAGTATAAGATAAATGTTTACAATGTTCAGAAGGAAGTCAACATAAGATCAACACCAAGCAAGAAGATCTCTCAGGAAACTGAGATGTGTCCAGGATGGAAGACTTCTATCATTAATTTACAACTTTGGGACTATATCAGCCAAATATTCCTATAAAAGACTCAGTCTAATAATGCTCAAAGTGTGGCAGATCGTGCCGTTACTGCTCAAGCAGGGAGCTTTGAGATGGTTGAACAGAAGCTCTCCGAAGCTCTAGGTGCTCTTACTGCCTACTACAGGGAAAACCAGCTGATCCCTAACCCATCTAAAACACAGACATGTGCCTTTCATCTCAAGAACAGAGAAGCATCCCGAGCTCTGAGGATCACCTGGGAAGGAATCCCACTGGAGCATTGCAGCACACCCAAATACCTGGGAGTCACTCTGGACCGTGCTCTGACCTACAAGAAGCACTGCCTGAACATCAAGCAAAAAGTGGGCGCTAGACACAACATCATACGAAAGCTGACTGGCACAACCTGGGGATCACAACCAGACACAGTGAAGACATCTGCCCTTGCGCTATGCTACTCTGCTGCTGAGTATGCATGCCCAGTGTGGAACACATCTCACCACACTAAAACAGTAGATGTGGCTCTTAATGAGACATGCCGCTTTATCACAGGATGTCTGCGCCCCACACCACTGGAGAAATTACACTGTCTAGCCGGTATCGCACCACCTGACATCCGCCGGGAAGTAGCAGCCAATAGTGAAAGGACCAAGGCAGAGACATCTCCAGCTCATCCCCTGTTTGGGTATCAGCCAGCACGTCAACGACTTAAATCAAGACATAGTTTTCTTAGATCTACAGAGACACTCGCTGGAACACCCCAGCAAGCGAGAGTCCAAAAGTGGCAGGCCCAAACCCAGCACCTCAATCCATGGGTGATACCAGATGAGAGACTCCCCCCTGGGCACACAGAAGACTGGGCGACTTGGAAGGCGCTGAACAGACTGTGCTCTGGCACCACGAGATGGAGAGCCAACCTTCAGAAATGGGGCTACAGGGTGGAATCCTCGGCATGCGGGTGCGGAGAAGAACAAACCACTGACCACCTGCTGCAATGCCACCTGAGCCCTGCCACATGCACCATGAAGGACCTTCTTGCGGCAACACCAGAGGCACTCCAAGTGGCCAGATTCTGGTCAAAGGACATTTAACCAAATACCAAATTTGCAAAATCTGTGTGTTTTCTTTTCCTTTTCCTTTTTAATCTGTGTGTTTGTTTTGCTCTGTTAGAATTGTAATACAATGGTTGCTGATGACACGATAAATAAATAACAGGATGCCGAGGCTGTCTCAGATTAAAGGCCTTTGGATTTCCTTAAAACACAGTCTTTAGATTGCTCAAAGGTTCAACAAAGTTCTTTATTAATGAAAACAAACAGGTACTTTAAGGCTTTCTTAACAGTCTATTGGCTCTCTCTCAATCTTGTCCACAGGGAACAGGCACTATCTTCTTAACTGTAACTAATGGGGAAATCCTTAACTTCTAATCTGGGCAGTCTGTCTTTGCCTCTGTTGGCGTGGAGCCCCTGCACCCGGTACCAACTGCTTCTGGATTCCGCGAGTGACCCTTACCAAGCAGAGCTTTGTAGACTTCCAGGGGAGAAAGAATTCAGGTTTCCGTGATGGCTGACTGAAGTCCTTCAGCAAAGGAGCTGTAGGGGTGTACAACCGCGGCCAAGCTGTAGGCTGTATATCTCCCTGGCCAAGCCGTGGGGCTGTATCTCCCCGGCCAAGCCCAGGAAGACGAAGCTTTCTACAGGAGCTCTTGGTATTATGTCCTGCATGAAAGGCTTCTCTGTGTGGACTGAACCCAAACTGGCTCCTATTCCCTCCAAAACCCAAAAAGGGGGCAGGACCAGGGAACCTAACGATAATTGACAGGTGGCTTGCCCTATGATTGCAGCCAAAAGAAGCCACCTATCTGCAGAGTCCCTGAAACTTAGGACTACAACAAACATTCAATGCAAAACAAACAAAACTGGAGCTCCTGGTACAGCTGTTCCTGCACAAATCATGTTCTGCTATATGCAGAATCGAGCTCTGGTCTTTGGCATTGTGGTTAGGGAAAGGATGCATTTTGGCATTTTGAAGCTATGGAAGTTTTGGAACTATGCGTTTGCAGTCTGCAGGAAAGCAGGGTCTGGCCGAAGAGGTGCTTCTTCAAGGAGGGAGAGAAGGATATGGTTAAATTTGGATGCATGTGGATGAATGCATGTACATGTGTGTAAATGGTGATTGAAAATGTAACTCCCCCTTGTTTGTTTGTTAGGTATGTAATTGTAAATCTGATGTAGTTGCATAGAATCTGTATGTCTGTATGTCCAATGTCATTCTTTGTCTAAATGTTTTTCTGTAATCTGAAATACCCTCTCACACTGGAAATTGCAGTAAAAGAACCTATGCTTTAAAGTTATTGAAAAGTTATTCATGACAAATTGGTGTCAGAAGTGGGATACTCTTTTCCAGTGTGGGAAAAGTTATTCATAACAAATTCATTCATTCATTGCTTAAGTTTTGTTATTGTTCATTCGTTCAGTCGTCTCCGACTCTTCGTGACCTCATGGACCAGCCCACACCAGAGCTCCCTGTCGGCCGTCACCACCCCCAGCTCCTTCAAGGTCAGTCCAGTCACTTCAAGGATGCCATCCATCCATCTTGCCCTTGGTCGGCCCCTCTTCCTTTTTCCTTCCACTTTCCCCAGCATAATTGTCTTCTCTAGATTTCCTGTCTCCTCATGATGTGGCCAAAGTACTTCAACTTTGTCTCTAGTATCCTTCCCTCCAATGAGCAGTCGGGCTTTATTTCCTGGAGGATGGACTGGTTGGATCTTCTCGCAGTCCAAGGCACTCTCAGAAGTTTCCTCCAACACCACAGCTCAAAAGCATCGATCTTCCTTCGCTCAGCCTTCCCTAAGGTCCAGCTCTCACATCCGTAGGTGACTACAGGGAAGACCATGGCTTTGACTAGGCAATGGATCTTTGTTGCCAGTCTGATGTCTCTACTCTTTACTATTTTATCAAGACTGGACATTGCTCTCCTCCCAAGAAGGAAGCGTCTTCTGATTTCCTGGCCACAGTCTGCATCTGCAGTCAACTTTGCACCTAGAAATACAAAGTCTGTCACGGCCTCCACATTTTCTCCCTCTATTTTCCAGTTGTCAATCATTCTTGTTGCCATAATCTTGGTTTTGTTGATGTTTAGCTGCAACCCGGCTTTTGCGCTTTCTTCTTTCACCTTGATTAGAAGGCTCCTCAGCTCCTCCTCGCTTTCGGCCATCAGAGTGGTGTCATCTGCATATCTGAGGTGTTAATGTTTCTTCCAGCAATTTTCACCCCAGCTTTGCATTCATCAAGCCCCGCACATCGCATGATGTGTTCTGCATACAAGTTAAAGAGGTTGGGTGAGAATATGCAGCCTATTGCTTAAGTACAGTAATGCAAAATGGTTCCTACTGGATCTGGGTGCAAATTCCATCTCTTTTCACCTTTACCATTTTCAAAACATTGGTGCTGCAGGTTTGACCTACAAATGGAGCTCACTTTGGCTGCCTTTCCTCTCCTGTCAAAGAGATTGTTCACAAGGACCGCGTTGTTCTCGTATCTGCTGCGACTCTGACCAAAACCGTGCTGCCGTTTCTGCAAAAGCTGAGAATTTGGCTGAAGGAGGACAGCCATTTGGGAAAATTGAACTTTCCCTATTGTCTACAATATTGAAGAGGCAGTCATTTCAAATCCACAGCCAGAAGGCAGGAGAGCTAGAAACAATCAAGAGATGAGCCAACAATGTGATGTGGTGGCAAAAAAAAGCCAATGGGATTTTGGCCTGCATCAATAGGAGCATAGTGCCTAGATCCAGGGAAGTCATGCTCCCCATGCTCTATTCCGCTTTGGTTAGACCACACCTGGAATATTGTGTCCAATTCTGGGCACCACCATTCAAGAGAAATGTTGACAAGCTGGAATGTGTCCAGAGGAGGGCGACTCAAATGATCAAGGGTCTGGAGAACAAGCCCTATGAGGAGCGGCTTAAGGAGCTGGGCATGTTTAGCCTTCAGAAGAGAAGGTTGAGACAAGAGACTGAGACAAGATAGCCATGTATAAATACATGAGGGGAATATGTCATAGGGAGGAGGGAGCAAGCTTGTTTTCTGCTGCCCTGGAGACTAGGATCCAATGGAACAATGGCTTCAAACTATAGGAAAGGAAGTAGATACCACCTGAAACAAACTACAAGAAAGGATATTCCACCTGAATATTAGGAAGAACTTCCTGACTGTGAGAGCTGTTCAGCAGTGGAACTTTGAGTGTGGTAGAGCCTCCTTCTTTGCAGGCTTTTAAACAGAGGCTGGATGGCCATCTGTCGGGGGTGCTTTGAACATGATTTTCTTGTTTCTTGGCAGAATGCGGTTGGAATGGATGGCCCATGAGGTCTCTTCCAACTCTTTGATTCTATGATGATGATGATGATGATATTGTTGTTGTTGTTGTTGTTATAGTAGACTTTTAGTTAAGTGGAGCTCTAGCAACCACCAAAATAAAACAAATTAATAATACTTTAAAGAAAATTAAAATACACATGTAACACAGGAAAACTGGGTTGTGTTGGGGCTTTCTTCATTTGCTTTTAATGGCTGTATTTCAATATGCAGAAAATAGAGAATACTAGAATTCAATGTATAATTCTTATGTTGAGTTGCATATGGATGGCTGTTTCATATGCAACTCAACATAAGAAGACACAACGTTGATACCATTTCAGAGTGACTGTACAAAAACTCATATAATATTGTTTGTGATTACTGTGAAATTGAACAGTTTAACAAGTTTTGTGACGGCGCGAGTGGCACCACCTATATGTATAACTGTTAGTTGCAAGATTTAAACTGTTGTATCATGCTTAATCCTGCCTTTTTACCCTGCCTATGTCTAGTTGGATTGATTGGTTATTTATAGCTGTCAATCAATGTTGTTTTTCACCAGTTGAATTGCTTTCTCAGCTCAGTTGTTTGGCTCCATCTCTTCCTGGAGGAGGGGAGTACTTCTCTTTTTCATTCCACCATCAGATTTTCTATCAGATGGACGTGAGAGAGAGACTTGGCTCTAAAAGCCCCTGATTAAGTTACCTCTCAGCATCAATTCTGAGGTTTTTTACCCTAGAGTTATGCTTCATGTTCAGACCAACCTGAACGACGTTGGGAAGTCTCAAGCGCCTTCAAACCAGTTCTTTTGGCACCAGAGGAAGACCCTGTGTCTTCAAACATAGGCCATTTGGACTGGGGTTGTGGATTGCTCCGGCATTCACAGCCATTGAGAAAGAGGGACCTGGCAAAGCTTCTCAGCTGCAAAACTCCTTGGACCCAAGACAACCAGAGACTGTAATGTATGTTTTCCTTTACCCCTTTGAAACTTCCAGCTTATTGCCTTAAAGAGATAACTCTTTGTGAACAATAAAACCTATTTTGAGTTATCTACAGTGTTTTGGTCTTTGGGAGTTCCAGTTTCCTAAAGGAGAGCAAGAAGCAATCCCCTGGGAAAGATGTCACATCCATGCCTCTTTCACTAAGAGCTATAGCCCCCAGACGCGACAGCACAAGTTTATACAATTATACGTTGAATTCTGTTATTCTCTATTTTCTGTATAAGTGGGATACTTGTTGAGCTTACTAATTCAGGAACCCATTCATATTGTATTTCAATACTAGCTTTCCCTTCCATGCATTGCTGTGGCCCACCTTACCTCCCTCTTTCTCTCCTTCTTTCCCTCATTCCCTTTTCTTCTTTCCTTCTCTCCTTCCTTCCTTCTCTTCCTCTTTCCTTCTTCCTTTTTCTTTTCCTTCCCTTTCTCTTTCTTCCTTCTCTGCCTCTTTCCCTTCTTCCTTCCTTTGGTTTTTGTTTCCATTCTTCCTTTTGTCTGTCCTTCCTTCCCCCCTCTTTCTCTTTCTTTCTCTTCTTCCTTTGCTCCTCTTTCCTTCCTTTTCTTTCCTTCTCTCCTTCCTTCTCTTCCTCTTTCCTTCTTCCTTTTTTCTTTTCTTTCCCTTTCTCTATCTTCCTTCTTTGCCTCTTTCCTTCCTTCCTTCCTTTGGTTTTTGTTTCCATTCTTCCTTTTGTCTGTCCTTCCTTCCCCCCTCTTTCTTTTTCTTTCTCTATTTTCTTCACTCCTCTTTCCTTCCTTTTCTCTCCTTATCTCCTTCCTTCTTTCTCTACCCATTTCTTTCCATCCCTCTTCTTTTCCTCTTTCTCTATTTTCTTCCTTCTCTACCTCTTTCCTTCTTTCCTTCGCTCTTTGCTTCCATGTTTCCTTCTCTGTTTCCTTCCTTCCTTCGATGTTTTTCCTCTTCCTTGATTGGGCCTGCCGCCTAGGAGGCTGCAACCACCGCGTCGCTCGGCGAGGCCTCGGTTGTTATGGCGGTTCCGCCGGAAGTGCTGGGAGCAAGGCTGACAGGCGAGGGAGCAGAAGTGCGGGAAGGGGTGGGGGTGGGGGCGAAGGAAGGGGGCGTGACTTCCCAGAGGGGATGTGGGAGGAGGGAAGGATTGAGTCAGGGCAGGAAGGGGCGGGCAGTGAAGGGAGGGGGCATGGGTTGCGCGGGGGGCATGGGTGGCGGAGGGGGAGGAGGTAAGGATTGAGTCAGGGCGGGAAAGGGCAGGGCGGCGAAGGGAGGGGGCGTGGCTTCCGTGGAGGGGGTGTGGTTGGCACCGAAGGAGGAGCTGAAGGAGGGAAAGAATTGAGTCAGGGCGGGTAGGGGCGGGGTGGCGAAGGGAGGGGGCGTGGTTTGCGGCGAGGGAGCATTGTCCGGCAATGTGCGCGCGGTGGGGGACTTGCGCCGGGGCGCCTCTGTACATGCTCCTTTTGTTTTCGAAATTGTGGGTTTGTTGAATTGTTCTTTACTATTTTGAATCGCTATCTGCATACCTTGCGGGTTGTGGTATGTGCATGCCAAGTTTGGTGTGTTTTGGACCAGGGGTTTTCGCGTTTTGCTGTCCCGTTGAACGCCCTTAACAGATTTATATATATAGATGACTATCAAGTCAATGCAGAGTTTATGGTAATATCAGTGAAGCTTATTTTAGTAGTAACTTTCAAGCAATCAGAAACCGCACTGAACTGGCATCAACTTATCTCCAGGCATGCCATGGGTTAAGTGGGAGTTTTACTGTATCTTCACCCTCCTTTTTAAACCAGATTGTCCTCCAAACAGAAGGATGCTGTGCTTTGGGGCCACTAGGTCACTCTCCCTTTGAATCTTCACACGATCCCTTCTGAAAGGGACGATGGCAAAGCTTTGATCGGGTCCCTTTTGATCAGAGGCAGGGCTTGGCTTCTCCTGGCAGGATCCTTAGTTAAAAGGCCAGGGTCGGAACGGGAGGAACAAATACCTAAACATCCCACCTGCAGAGCCTCTGGGAAAGAGGAATGGATAAGATTAGCTCTTGGGGACAGGAGCGCAAGCAGAGCAGCGCAGCAGCAACCATATTGGGATGCAGGGAAGAAAGAGGGCAGTCTATTGCCATTGGTTTCTGCTTGTAGGAATGCCTTCTACCTGCCCTAGTTTGGCATCAACACTCACAAGTAGCTCTCTATCACCCTAGTTTTCCAGCTTCCTTTAAAAATCCCCAGGCCCTATCTACACTGCCATATAATGCAGTTTCAGAATGCAGATTAAGTAGTGGGTTGCTGGTACACCAAGTCATCTATATAAATAAAAATGTAATGTTTAATGTATTGTCGAAGGCTTTCATGGCCGGAATCACTGGGTTGTTGTAGGTTTTTCTGGGCTATATGGCCATGTTCTGGAGGCAATTTTTCTCCTGATGTTTCGCCTGCATCTATGGCAAGCATCCTCAGAGGTAGTGAGGTCTGTTGGAAGTAGGAAAAATGGGTTTATATATCTGTGGAATGACCACAGTGGGACAAAGGACTTTTGCCTGCTGGGGCTAGGTGTGAATGTTTCAGCTGATCACCTTGATTAGCATTCAATGGCTTGGAAGTGCCTGGGGGGAATCTTTTGTTGAGAGTGATTTTATGTGCCTGTTTTTTTCCCCTCTGTTGTTTTGCTGATGTAATTTTTGAGTTTTTTAATTTCAACAGAAAGGAAGAAACCATGAAAATGAACAAAATCTGGCTACCAGTATTAAAAAACTCTACAATTACAACAGCAAAACAAGAACCCAACAGAGAGGAAACATTCAGGAACATCTGATCACCTCTCAACAAAAGATTGCCCCAGGCACTAACAAATTACAACAGCAAAACAACAGATGGGAAACAAGTAGGCACATAAAACACTCTCAACAAAAGATTCCCCCCAGGCACTTCCAAGCCATTGAATGCTAATCAAGGTGATCAGCTGAAACATTCACACCTAGCCCCAGCAGACAAAAGTCCTTTGCCCCACCCTGGTCATTCCACAGATATATAAACCCATTTTTCCTACTTCCAACAGACCTCACTACCTCTGAGGATGCTTGCCATAGGCGAAACGTCAGGAGAAAAATTGCCTCCAGAACATGGCCATATAGCCCGGAAAAACCTACAACAACCCAATGTAATGTTTGTTTGTGGGATTGACATAACTCAAAAACCACTGGACGAATTGCTGCCAAATTTGGCCACAAGAAACCTACTAACCCATGGAGTGACCATCACTCAAAAAAAATGATGTTGTCATTTGGGAGTTGTCATCATTGCGACATCAAGGACCATCAAACTGGGTTTGGGGATTTCACAAGACCATTGCACATGAGGCTGGATGGCCACCTGTCGGGAGGGTTTGGAATGTGTCTTCCCGTATGATTGAAGTGGGCTAGACTGGATGCCCTTTGGGTGTCCCTCCCAACTCTAGGTTCTTGACCTGTTCCTGAATCCTGGTTTCCTTCCTCTTCTTCTTGGTTTTGACTTCCTTTCCGTGCGTAAGAGCTAAGAACAAAGTGTCACAGGAGCAGATGCGGAGCCCTGTCTCTGGAGATGTGATGCTGTCAGACAGAATGCTTAACCAGGGAAATGTGTCGTTTGCTCAGAACCGACGGGAGGTGCGGCTCTGGCTCAAAAACCATTGGGTCAGCTGCCTGCCATGCAATGCCTTCGGGGAAAAGCAAATGTGGGACCAAACATGCCACGAGCTCAGATGCTATCACATTTGTGAGCAGATGTGGAGCCCTGCTCCATTGAAGTCCCCTTTCAGAGATCCTATAGATTCCCTTGGAAAACATATCTGACTGTATTTCAGGACTTTGGGCCAATGCAAACAACCAGCAATAGAGGCATTGGCAAGTTATAAGTGTGGCTTGTAATGCCTGCGTATGTCTGTCTTGGGGCTTTTGGAAAGGTTGGTACTGTAAACCCACCAACAAGTCACTGATGAAAGCAAGGCTAGACGATGGACCAAGCTAATGAGTGTTTATACACCAGGATTGTGGCACAGCTGGCTGAGTGTCCGCTGCATTAAGATCACTCTGACCAAAAGGTCATGAGTTCGAAGCCAGCCCGGGTTGGAGTGGGCTTCCAACCAATTGTGTGTAGCCTGTTGTCGACCTTTGCAACCCGAAAGACAGTTGCATCTGCCAAGTAGGAAAATTAGGTACCACCTTGTGGGAGGAGGCTAAATTAACTAATTTACAAGGCCATAAAAAAGACTCCAGCAAAGCACTCCAGCAAAAGCATGCGGGGAATGTGGAAGTACTTCATCAGTGTCACAGATGGACGATGAAAGCAACAGCTCCCCTGGCGGCCAGAAAAAGTTAAATAGCCTCTGTGTATGTCAAATTGGCATTGAATGTTTGCCATATATGTGTACAATGTAATCGGCCCTGAGTCCCCTGCGGGGTGAGAAGGGCAGAATATAAATACTGTAAATAAATAAATAATGAATACTTACTTAGGTGATCCCTCGTTGTCCAAGTAGGATAGTCCTCCAAGAACAGTATATTGGTGGGTCCGTAGATGATTATGCAGCCCTATTCTTTATCTGCATCTTCTTCTGCAGTGAGGACATCGGTTTCCAGACAGAAGGCGGTCCCGGTCGGGGTTAGCTTGACATGCCTTCCTCTTGGCACATTTCTCTCTTTCGCCCTCTATTCGTGCCTCTTCACATTCTACAGCACTGCTGGTCACAGCTGACCTCCAGCTGGAGTGCTCAAGGGCCAGGGCTTCCCAGTTTTCGGTGTCTATGCCAGAGTTTTGAGCCCATCTTTGAATCTCTTTCCCTTTCTGTCCAACATCCCGTTTCCCATTCTTGAGTTCAGAGTAGATCAACTGCTTTGGGAGATGGTGGTCGGGCATCCTGACAACATGGCCAGTCCAGCGGAGTTGGTGGCGGAGGACCATCGCTTCAATGCTGGTGGTCTTTGCTTCTTCCAGTACGCTGACATTTGTCCGCTTGTCTTCCCAAGAGATTTGCAGGATTTTCTGGAGGCAGCGCTGATGGAATCATTCCAGGAGTTGCGTATGACATCTGTAGACAATTTATTTATTTTATTTATTTCAGTTACTTCTACCTCGCCCTTCTCACCCCTGAGGGGGGACTCAGGGTGGCTTACAAAAAAGGCACAATTCGATGCCTATATCAAATATACATACATACATACATAAAAGCAATTAAACAGTTAACAGGTTAAAATCATCAGTACAAAGCACAATAGTAAACAATCTCATGCTCAGTGTTCAGAGTTCCATAAATCCATTCCGTTCCGTCAGTTCCTGCCCATCATCAAGGTCTTTTCTTTAGCTGCCAGAATGTCCAAAAGCCTGGTCCCACATCCAGGTCTTCAATTTTTTTCTGAATGAAAAAAGGGAAGTCGCTGATCTAATCTCCCCAGGGAGTGAGTTCCACACGTGAGGGGCTACCACCGAGAAGGCCCTGCTCCTCGTCCCTGCCAGCCTCACTTGTGATAGAGGCGGGGTTGAGAGCAGGGCCTCCCCAGAAGATCTTAAGCTCCGAGGTGGGACGTAGAGGGAGATCCGTTCAGACAGATACAGTGGGCCGGAACCGTATGTTTCGCAGGCGTAGTGCAGGGTTGGGAGGACAATAGCTTTATAAGCAAGCACCTTGGTATCCCTATGGATGTCCTGGTCCTCAAACACTCTCTGCTTCATTCGGGAAAAAGCTGCACTTGCAGAGCTCAGGCGGTGTTGTATTTCAGTGTCAATGTTGACTTTTGTGGAGAGGTGGCTGCCAAGGGAGCGGAAATGATCAACATTTCTAATATTACACCATTAAGCTGTATTTCTGGTATTGGAGAGGGACCTTATATTCTTTACCATATACAAGCATTACTAACACATTAACAAACGAAATTGTCTCTTAAGAAATATGAATGAAATGTTATGTGTTGTACTCCAGGCCTGGAAACACCTATGACCACTGCAACACACGAGTCCAGGAATATTTTAAATACATATAAAAAGTATATAGAATCAGGAATAAGAAAGGAAGATGTTGTTGTTGTTCATGCGTTCAGTCGTCTCCGACTCTTCGTGACCTCATGGACCAGCCCACGCCAGAGCTCCCTGTCGGCCGTCCCCACCCCCAGCTCCTTCAAGGTCAGTCCAGTCACTTCAAGGATGCCATCCATCCATCTTGCCCTTGGTCGGCCCCTCTTCCTTTTGCCTTCCACTTTCCCCAGCATAGTCTTCTCTAGGCTTTGCTGTCTCCTCATGATGTGGCCAAAGTACTTCAACTTTGTCTCTAGTATCCTTCCCTCCAGTGAGCAGTCGGGTTTTATTTCCTGGAGGATGGACTGGTTGGATCTTCTCGCAGTCCAAGGCACTCTCAGCACTTTCCTCCAACACCACAGCTCAAAAGCATCTCTCTTCCTTGCTCAGCCTTCCCTAAGGTCCAGCTCTCACATCCGTAGGTTACTACAGGGAATGGCTTTGACTAGGCAATGGATCTTGGTTGCCAGTCTGATGTCTCTACTCTTTACTATTTTATCGAGACTGGACATTGCTCTCCTCCCAAGAAGGAAGCGTCTCCTGATTTCCTGGCCACAGTCTGCATCTGCAGTCATCTTTGCACCTAGAAATACAAAGTCTGTCACGGCATTTTTTTTTTCAGTTGTCAATCATTCTTGTTGCCAGACAGGAATCCAGATACCAGGATTAAATTACACTCATGCAAGTTAATAGTAACCTGTACTCTTCTTACATGAACGGTACACAGAAACCTTCCAGGATATAATAAATCCAAAATCAAAGCTTGACCTGAACCAGGAACAAGAGAACTCAGGCTAAGCTTCTCACACTAACGCAGTGTGGCCTGAACTGACCTTAAGGTAAACAACTTGTTGTTTAATAGACACCCATAAAATCATTTCGTTTTCCGTGAATTTCTTTCACAATTTTCCCATGTAATCTCTCTGAACTGTGCAAGCTATTTTCGGCTCTGATTTGCAAATGAAGACCTTTGTTGATCTCCATAGCTGCAAGTGGGTACCCTATTTTTTTATGTGTCAGGAGTGACTTGAGAAACTACAAGTAGCTTCTGGTTTGAGAGAATTAGCCGTCTGCAAGGATGTTGCCCAGGGGATACCCAGATGTTTCACACCAATGGCAGTTTCCCTCTCTGTGGCACCACGGAAACGCCATTGGTGTGAGAGAAATAGAAAAACGTCATAGAAAACGAGATAAGCCAAAAAAGGAGAGCACTAATTAACGCTTGCGCTGATTCGATTTGGCGCCTGAGTTGCGATTCATTAGCTGCTAATTGCATTTGTGGGGGGAAAGGGGCTGCCAGTAATTCCTTGTAAGCATTTTTGCAAGCACGCAATGCGAGTAAGTGGGGATGGAAAGAGTATTGAAAAATATCCTCCCAATGGTAAAAAAAAAATGCATTTGGGCAAATCCTGGTTGGAAGAAACCTGGAATGGACTTCTCTGCAGTTTTACTCACCTTTTGCATTTGCCCCAGGAGAGTAGCCTTTTCTAGCATTGTCTGCTCAGAAGGAAGGAAATTAGCAAAATAGCTTCATTTGTCTGCCTGGAAGGTTGGAAGAGGAAAGTCCATTTTTACTTTATAAATTTATTATTATCATTGGAGGGGTAGCATAGAGTAGGGAAAGCTATACTGGTGATATATTGGGCACATGATATTGTTGATGTATTGCTATATATTGGGGATCTAAGCGACGCATTGGAAAATTATTGTCCTTACAAATTGTATAATGATACTTGGAAAAAGTTGGAAAAAAATAAATAAAGCTAGAGCAGGTACGGGAAAAGCCAGGCTGGGGGGCCAGATGAAGCCCCTTGGGCTCTTTTCTCAGGCCCTCCTCTCTGTAATCATCCTATCATCCTTTCTCTTTCCTTCCTCCTTCCCTTCTTTCCATACATCCATCTTTCTTTCTTCTTTCTTTCTTTCTGTCTTTCTTCTTCCTTCTGTCCTTCCTTCCTTCCTTCCTTCCTTCCTTCCTTCCTTCCTTCCTTCCTTCCTTCCTTCCTTCCTTCCTTCCCACCCTCTTTCCTCTTCTTTCTCCCTCCCTTTCCTTTCCTTTTCTTTCCTTTCCTTCTTCCTTCTTTTTCCTTCCTCTTCCTTCCTTCCCTCTTCCTCCTCCTTCCCTTCCTTCCTTCCTTCCTTCCTTCCTTCCCCCTTTTCCTTCCTTCTCTCTTTCCTCCCTCCTCCCTTCCTTCCTCCTTCTTTCCCTTCCTTTCCCTCTTTCCCTCCTTCCCTCTTCTCCTTTCTTTCTTTCTTTCTTCTTTCTTTCCTTTCTTTCTTTCTTCTTTCTCTCTCTTTTCTTCCCTCTTTCTTTTGTCCTTCCTTCCTCTTTTCCTTCCCTCCCTCCTTTTTGCTTCCATACTTACTTCTCTTTCCTTCTCCTTCCCTTCTTTCTCCTCTTTCTTTTCTTTCCTTCCTTCCCATCCTTTTTTCCTTCTTCTCTCCTACTCTCTCCCTCCATTCCCTTCCACCCTTTTCATCCTTCCTTCCCTCCTTATCTTTTTCCTTCCTCCTTCCCTTCCTCCTTCCTTTCTTTCTTTTCACTCCTTCCTTCCTTCCCACCCTTTTGTCCTCCCTTCTCTTTTTCCTCTTTCCCTCCATTCCCTTCCACCCTTTCCTTCCTTCCTTCCTTCCTTCCTTCCTTCCTTCCTTCCTTCCTTCCTTCCTTCTCTTTTTCCTTCTTCCTTCCCTCCTTCCCTCCTTTTCATCTTTTTCTTTCTTTCTTTCTTTCTTTCTTTCTTTCTTTCTTTCTTTCTTTCTTTCTTCCCCTTCCTTCCTTCCTTCCTTCCTTCCTTCCTTCCTTCCTTCCTTCCTTCCCACCCTTTTGTCCTTCCTTCTTTCTTTCCTTCCTCCCTCCATTCCCTACCATCTTTCCCTTCCTTCCTTCCTTCCTTCCTTACTTACTTACTTACTTATCTTTTTCCTTCCCCCTTTCCTCTTGGGGGATACTTAGGTGGGAGAAGAGACGTTCGAGAGGGAACATGAGGACCATTAAGAGTGTCCCATTGAGGAGGAGGAAGAGGGGGAAGTCTGACTTTCTGCTGCTCTAGAGACCAAGGCACAAGAAGGGAGCCATTGGTTCAAATGGCAGGGAAAGAGATTCAACTGAAAAGATGAGGAAGAACTTCCTGAGAGGAAGAGCTGTTGTGAGAGTGGCCTAGGCTGCCTGGGAATGTGATGGAGTCTCCTTCTCTGGAGGTTTTTCCGCAGAGGCTGTCTATTGCCATGTATCATGTTCTGCAGCTGATGGTGGTTGGTGGTGGTAGGCCTAGCAGTTGGTGACGGGAGGGTTAATGTAAGTCTTAGTTATAAAGGGTTGAGTAATCCGTAAGTAAGAGTTCATGGGTGAAAGCAATTAAGTGTGGAGGTATGCAAGAGATAGGCTGCAGCTGGGTGTTTCTGGAAAGAAGGAGTGAGCCTTGGAAATGATCTTCGGGAGAAAAGTATTTGTTTTATTTTGGTGGTAGATGCTGCTGGTTTCCCCCCCCCCCCTCCCCGAGGTATCCTGACCTGTCTCTTGTACTCTTGGAACCTTGAATCTCTGGACTGACTTTGGACTACGGTATAGACTCTTGATCCCTGGACTTTGCTCATTGAACTCTCGGCATTTGACCACTGGACTGAACCTTTTGACTACGGTGTTATCTTGAACCTGCAACAGCATTTGCTATCAGTTTTGTTTTATATTCTGTGGCTGAGTGCTATCTTTATGTTTTATGTTTTGGATTATTAAAACATCCAGAAAGTAAGTGCTGTTTTAATTAAATTGTTTAACACAACCTGGGAGTTTGTTTGGTTCATCTCTACCTGAATAAGGCAGAGCCCTGGCAATGTGACATCTATCAAGAGTGCCTTCTTGCATGGCAGTGGGTTGGACTGGATGGTCTTTGGGGGTCTCTACTAGTTCTATATAAGGAGTAGGCAATACAGGGTATAATGGATAGACTTTTTCTCTTCTGTCCACCATCACTTCCTGACCAAGACCCACCCTTTTGGGATCCAAACGTTTCTTGTCATTCCTTCACTTTCTGCCTCTGAAATGTGATGAGGTCTCCTTCTCTGGAGGCTTTTCCACAGAGGCTGTTTATCAAGTGCCTTCCTGCATGGCAGGGGGTTGGACTGGATGGCCCTTGGGCATCTCTTTTAGCTCTGGGATTCTGTATCTGGAGTAGGCAGTATGGGGTTTAATGGATAGACTTTTTCTCTCCCATCCACCATCTCGTCAAGACCAACTCTTTTGGGATCCAAACATTTCCCGTCATTCCTTCACTTTCTGCCTCCGAAATGTGATGAGGTCTCCTTCTATGGAGACTTTTCCGCAGAGCTGTCTATCGAGAGTGCCTATTGTATTGTCCATGCAAGAGGCTTCTGTTGAGTCCTTTCAGTCAGGGGATTATCTATCCCAGGAAATGAGAAGATTTTCCTGAGATCTTTGGTGTGCTGGGGTCACGAAGAGGTGGCATTTCATATTTTATACAGACACATAAATGGGGTTCATAAGGCATACGTTCATAAAGAGGGGAAAAGAAATCATATCAACGCTCCCCACCCAGATTCCATCTCATAAAGTATGGAGAGCATAATGTTTTTCTTGGCTAACCTTTAGCCTGGATATGTAAATGTTTCTTAGCTCAAAGGGGAGTCCCTTTTGTTTGTGAGTCGGTGACTGAGATGGGGAACCAATTGGAGAGCCATTAATTCTCTAGCCCAGTTGTGTCTCAGATGGAAAAAGTCAAATGACTTTTGTGGCATGGTTTTCAGTAATAAATTTGTTACCTTCTGCTATATATGAAATTCAGGGCATAAAACCTTGATTAAATGTACATGCTATCTGACATGGGAAGGGTCCCTCTTGTTGTTGTTAGTATCTTTGCAAATTGACCAAGACTTGATCCCTATTATCTAGCCTGATGTCTTTGTCCTTAGCAAAACTGTAAGTTACTATCTCTTATGGGGGGGGGGGTCATGTTCGACTTCACACCCATTCCACTCCGGCCCACCATGTGGTCCCCAAGTTAGAAAGTTTGCCCATACCTGTGCTAGAGATTAAACAATCAGTAGTCAGATTAGAGACCTTCTAGGTGATTCTCTCTCAGCCTCAAAGGGAGGAAAAAGCAAATCTGTTCTTGTTGCATCTTTTCTTGTTGCTTTTTTTTGTCATGTCAGGAGCAACTTGAGAAACTGCAAGTCGCTTCTGGTGTGAGAGAATTGGCCGTCTGCAAGGACGTTGCCCAAGGGACACCCGGATGATTTGATGCTTTTATCATCCTTGTGGGAGGCTTCTCTCATGTCCCCATATGAGGAGCTGGAGCTGATAGAGGGAGCTCATCCGCCTCTTCCCGAATTCGAACCTGCGACCTGCCGATCTTCAGTCCTGTCGGCACAGGGGTTTAGCCCACTGCTGATCTGTTGCTGATCTCCCAGAAACCCAAGATCTGCAATGGCATTCAATAGGGAGGCTCACAGTTTCTTCTCTCACATTCTCTCACTCCCTTGTGAAAAGTGCAAGAGAGCAGAAGGAAGGCAGAGATGGTTCACACTTGAACCCTGCAGAGTTCTAAGATTCTCTCCTGGCTTTGCTGCCGAAGAAATGTTTTCCCGGCAACGAGTCCACTCTGCGCTTTGTTTGCTGAACAAAAGGAAGCAGCGAAGTCTGCCGGCAGGAAGGAAGGAAGGAAGGAAGGAAGGAAGGAAGGAAGGAAGGAAGGAAGGAAGGAAGGAAGGAAAAGCAAGGAGCCGTTTCTCTTCTCTTTCCCCCAAAGTTATAAATTGCGGTGGTGAAAGCTGAGTTCGGGTCATTCTATTTTGGGCCGTAATGCAGCTTGAAATGGCTGGAGATGATGAATGGGGCTCGTCTGCAAGGGATGCGGATTCGTTTAAGGCGCCTTTGTGCAAAAGGGCCCCAAAGCGCTGGCTCAGCAAAGCTCCCCTTGGGCCTCGGGAAGGATCAAATGGCAGGCTTGGGAGGGGTGCCAGGGGGCATCTAGTCCAACCCCCCAAACAGCTTATTCTTACTAATATTTCTTATATAGCATTAAGTCTCAGGGATACTTTGATTGGACTTTTTCTGCATGAAGGCAGAAGGGGGTTGGACTGCATAGCCGTGTGGTCTTTTCCAACTCTAGATTCTATTATTCTATATGATGTTATGTATTTTACTAGCTGCCCCCTGCCACGCTGTGGCCCAGTCTGTTGATCTGGAAAATAAAGTAATGAGAAAGTGTTGGTTTCTAATATATGTAATTCCTTGATGCTTGTGGGTAAACAGTATTTCTTGTTGTTTCTTGGTCAGTGTTGATGTGGAGAGTGTCTGGTTTGCCTACTCTGGAATATGCAACATATCATAGTCCTTCTTTAAGGGTCTCTTTCAAATCTGTGATCTGTGTATGTGTGTGTGAATCATATCTATCTATCTATCTATCATCTATCTATATTTATGACTGGATGGCTCTTTGTCAGGAGGGCTGAGATTACATTTTCTTGCCCTGGTGAAGAGAGTTGGACTGGATGGCCTTAAGTATTTTCTGTTGGTCATGAGGGTTCTGCGTGGGAAGTTTGCCCCATTTCTGTCGTTTGTGGATTTCAGAATGCTCTTTAATTGTAGTGAACTATAAATCCCAGTAACTACAAATCCCAAATGTCAAGGACTATTTCCTCCAAACTCCATCTGTGTTCATATTTAGGCATATGGAATTTTTGTGTCAAGTTTGGTCCAGATCCATCATTGTTTGAGTCCACAGTGCTCTCTGGATGTATGTGAACTACAACTTCCAAACTCAAGGTCAATGCCAACCAAACCCTTCTAGTGTGTTCTGTTGGTCATGGAAGTCCTGTATGACATGTTTGGTTCAATTCCATCATTGGTGGAGTTCAGAATGCTCTTTGATTGTAGGTAAACTATAAATCCCAGCAACTACAACTCCCAAATATCAAGGTCTATTTCCCTTAAACTCCGTCTGTGTTCATATTTGGGCATGTTGAGTATTTGTGCCAAGTTTGGTCCAGATCCATCATTGTTTGGGTCCACAGTGCTCTCTGAATGTGGGTGAACTACAATTCCCAAACTCAAGGTCAAGGCCAGTTTTTTCTGTTGGTCATGGGAACCCTGTGTGCTAAGTTTGGCCCAATTCCATCATTGGTGGAGTTCAGAATGTTCTTTGATTGAAGGTAAACTATAAATCCCAGCAATGACAATTCCCAAATGACAAAATCAATTTTTTTGAGTGGAGGACATAAATTGGACTGTTAGGTGTCTTGTGTCCAAATTTGGTGTCAATTCCCCCAGTGGTTTTTGAGTTCTGATGGTAGCACAAACAAACATTACATTTTTATTTATATAGATATAGCATTAAGTCTCAGGGATACTATGATTGCACTTTTCCTGCATGAAGGCAGAAGGGGGTTGGACTGCACAGCTGTGTGGTCTTTTCCAACTCTAAATTCCATTATTCAATATGATATTATGTATTTTATTATATACTAGCCACCCCCTGCCACGCGTTGCTGTGGCCCACATGGGGGTTCTGTGTAGGAGGTTTGGCCCAATTCTATCATTGGTAGGGTTCAGAATGTTCTGTGATTATAGGTGAACTATAAATCCCAGCAACTACAACTCTCAAATGTCAAGATTCTATTTTCCCCAAACTCCACCAGTGTTCACATTTGGGCATATTAAGTATTCTTGTAGAGTTTGGTCCAGATCCATCATTGTTTGAGTCCACAGTGATCTTTGGATGTAGGGGAACTACAACTCCAAAATGGGACCCAGATAAGGGATGGGCCTGCTTCTCCAAACAGGAAGTGGACATTGGACAGCTCCCTGCTGCTGCTGCTGCTGGGGACCGACCCTTTTGCAGAAAGGACGGCCTTGGGCCTCGTTGTTCTGTGTACATGGGCACATTGGAGTTGTGCATTTGGCTTGTGTTTGCACATCTGGCAAGGTTGCAACGCAAATGGATTAGGTGCCATGTAACTCTATGAGCAGAAAGTTATGCGCTCTTTGGAATCCTACTTTGGCAGATGTACACTATATCAGGCACGAGCAAACTTCGGCACTCTGGCTGTTAGGAATTGTGGGAGTTGAAATCCAAAACAGCTGCAGGGCTGAAGTTTGCTTCCCTGGAGACTAGGACACGAAACAATGGCTCCAAACTCCAAGAAAGGAGAGTCCATCTGAATATGAGGAAGAACTTCCTGACTGTGAGAGCCGTTCAGCAGTGGAACTCTCTGTGGAGCAGTGGAGTGTGTAGATAAGGTCAGAAGCTGGCAGTTGGGACTGCTGATAGATGAGCCAAAGCATGTGCTTGCTGTGAAGGGACTCTGTTGTATTGACAAGCTGGAATGTGTCCAGAGGAGGGTGACTAAAATGATCAAGGGTCTGGAGAACAAGCCCTATGAGGAGGGGCTTAAGGACCTGGGCATGTTTAGCCTGAAGAAGAGAAGGCTGAGAGGAGATATGATAGCCATGTATAAATATGTGAGAGGAAGCCACAGGGAGGAGGGAGCAAGCTTGTTTTCTGCTTCCCTGGAGACCAGGACACAAAGGAACAATGGCTTCAAACTACAAGAGAGGAGATTCCACCTGAACATGAGGAAGAACTTCCTGACTGTGAGAGCCGTTCAGCAGTGGAACTCTCTGCCCCGGAGTGTGGTGGAGGCTCCTTCTTTGGACGCTTTTAAACAGAGGCTGGATGGCCATCTGTCAGGGGTGATTTGAATGCAATATTCCTGCTTCTTGGCAGAATGGGGTTGGACTGGATGGCCCATGAGGTCTCTTCCAACTCTTTGATTCTATGATTCTATGACCAAATCAAGCTGTATTTAAAGGATATTCCACCTAAACATTAGGAAGAACTTCCTAACTGTGAAAGCTATTCAGCAGTGGAACTTTCTGCCCCGGAGTGGAGGCTCCTTCTTTGAAGGCTTTTAAGCAGAAGCTGGATGGCCATCTGTCGGGGATGCTTTGAATGCAATTTTCCTGCTTCTTGGCAGGAGGTTGGACTGGATGGCCTACAAGATCTCTTCCAACTCTTTGATTCTATGATTCTATGAGTTGAAATCCAAAACAGCTGGAGGGCTGAAGTTTGCCCATGCTTGTACTATATAGAAGAATTTTGTTGCTTATTGCTCACCCCCAGCACCTTCCTCTTTTTCCTTACCCTTTTCTGCTCCTCTTGTTCTTTTTTGCTTTGTCTTCCTCTTTTTCTTTTTCTTTCTCTTCCTCCTCTTCTTTGTTTTTTCTCCTTCTCATCATCTCCCTCTTCTTCTTTGCTTCCTCTTTTCCTCCTCCTCCTTCTTCCGCCTCTTTTTTCCATCTCCTCCTTGTCTTCTTTTCCTTCTCCATTTCCTCTTGTTCTTTTCCTTCATATTTTTTCCTTGTCTTCCTCTTCTTTTTTTCTCTGCTTCCTCTTCATCATTCTTCTCCTCCTCTTTTTCCTCTTTTTCTTCTTTTTTCTTTTTTTGTTCTTTGTTTTTCTCCTCCTCATCACCTCCCTCTTCTTCCTCCTCATCACTTTTTCCTTTGCTTCTTCTTTTCCTCCTCCTTCTCCTCCTTCTCCCTCTTCCACCTCTTTTCTTCATCTCCTCCTCCTTCTCTCCTTCTCCTTCTCCACTTCTTCTCCTTCTTCCTTTCCTTTATTTTTCCTCCTTGTCTTCATCCTCTTTTTCTTTTCTCTTCTACTTCCTCTTCATTCTCCTCCTTCTGCTCTTTTTCTTCTTTTCCCCTGCTTCCTCTTCTTTTTTCTCTTTCGCTTCTTCTTTTTTCTCCTCCTCTTCTTCTTTTTTGCTTTGTCCTCTTTTTCTTTCCCCTCCTCTTCTTCCTTTTCTTTGTTTTTTCTCCTTGTCCTCATCATCTCCTTCTTCCAACCACCTCCTCCTCTTTTTCCTCTTCTTCTTCTCCTTCAGTTCTTCTTTTCTCTCTTTTCCTTTTATTCTTTTCCCCTCTTGAAACCCCTCCTTAATTATTTTTTTTTTTGGTGGGAGAGTGAATACCTTGTCGAGATATTCCCAGTCTTGTTGTGAATGTGAACAAAGGAGGTGAAGATTTCCCTTCTTGTTACCTTCTGCTAAACTGGCAGGCAATTCCAGGGTCTTGCATTCGTGAATCCATGCTGCTTCATCCCCAATTTAGCAGAAAGGGCAAGGTGTTGATTCCTTTTCCCTGTTGGAAGCACCAGTATGTGTACTTTCTTCACTAGCTTCAAAGGCGTTTGGTCAAGGATCGGTGAGCTTGCAGTCACTCTCAGCAATTGGCTCCCGTCTGCATATTTCGGAGCATTAATGGCAAGGCTTTGATGTCTCTTTCCACCCAAATAAGGGGTGGGAGTTGGAGTCCAAAACACCTCAAGGGCCCAAGTTGGCCCATTCCTGGTATAGACCCATATAATGCAGTCCAGTGCAATTCCAAACAGAATTATATGGGTGTACACTGACCATATAACGCAGTTCAAACTGGATTATTTGGCATTTTAGATCAAGTCCAAGTCACATCCCAAAGTATACTTCCTGCCAAGCAGAATGAGGTTGGACTGGATGGCCCTTGAGATCAACTCTAGGAATATGGTTCAATCTACTTATGTATTCAATCTAGCTGTATCTCTATCCCCTTCTCATGGTTTGATGGCTATCTGTCGGGAGGGATTGGATTGTGTCTTTCTGGTATGGCAGAAGGGGGTTGGACTGGAAGGCCCTTGGGGTCTCCTTCAATTCTAGGTATATGATTCAATCTACTTGTCTCTCTAATCTCTCTGTCTCTGTTTCCTTCTCTTGGTTTGATGGCCAACTGTTGGAAGGGTTCGGATTGTGTCTCTCTGTTACGCAAGAAGGGGATTGGACTGGATGGCCTTTAGGGTCTCCTTCAACTCTAGGAATATGATTCGATCTACTTGTCGAACTAATCTATCTGTCTCTCTATTCCCTTCTGTCGGGAGGGATCGGATTGTGTCTTTCTGGTACGGCAGAAGGGGGTTGGACTGGATGGCCTTTAGGGTCTCCTTCAGCTCTAGGAATATGATTCGATCTACTTATCCATCTAATCTATCTGTCTCTCTATCCCCTTCTCTTGGTTTGATGGCCATCTGTCGGGAGGGATCGGATTGTGTCTTTCTGGTATGGCATAAGGGGGTTGGACTGGATGGCCCTTAGGGTCTTCTTCAACTCTAGGAATATGATTTGATCTACTTGTCTATCTATCTGTCTCTCTATCCCCTTCTCCTGATTTGATGGCCATCTGTCAGGAGGGATCGGATTGTGTCTTTCTGGTATGCCAGAAGGGGGTTGGACTGGATGGTCCTTGGGGTCTCCTTCAACTATGGGAATATGATTCAATCTATTTGTCTCTCTAATCTATCTGTCTCTCCAGCCCTTTATTTTGGTTTGATGGCCATCTGTCGGGAGGGATCAGATTGTGTCTTTCTGGTATGTCAGAAGGGGGTTGGACTAGATGACCTTTGATAGGATTGTATGAGGTTGCATTGAAATAGAGGGTGATAAGAGCAAAGGGGGTTCAGAATTATAATTAATGATTGAGAGGCCCAGATATACATTATTTATCCTCCCCCCAAATATACTTTTTACAAAGATTTGGACAGGTTCAGGGAAGAAGTTCAAGCCAGTCCTTGTGGGTCACTGCAGGGGGGAATTAATTCCATTCGGCCACAATTAATCACTCGGTTGAATTCTGTTTGCTTGCAAAAAGGCAGGAGGAGGCAGGAGGCAAATGTTTCTGGAGCAGCCTCAGCAAAAGGAGCTCCAACCTCTATTCATGGAGTCACAGAAATGCAGAAACATTGCATTGGATGGAGCCCTTGAGTTCATCTCAAACACAGGGGAACTCCAGACAAGAAACAATCAGGGCCAGCTAATCACCTCTCCCTAAAAACTGTCAGGCTATGAAATGGTAATCAAGGTGGCCAATTGAAACATTCATACCTACCTCCAACAGACAAGAGTTCTTTCTCCCACCCTGGATCATAGAATCATAGAATCAAAGAGTTGGAAGAGACCTCATGGGCCATCCAGTCCAACCCCCTGCCAAGAAGCAGGAATATTGCATTCAAATCACCCCTGACAAATGACCATCCAGCCTCTGCTTAAAAGCTTCCAAAGAAGGAGCCTCCACCACACTCCGGGGCAGAGAGTTCCACTGCTGAACGGCTCTCACAGTCAGGAAGTTCTTCCTAATGTTCAGATGGAATCTCCTCTCTAAAGGTAAAGGTAAAGGTTTTCTCATGACATGAAGTCCAGTCGTGTCCGACTCTGGGGTGTGGTGCTCATCTGCATTTCTAATTGTCCGTAGGCGTTGTCCGTAGACACCTCCAAGGTCATGTGGTCGGCATGACTGCATGGAGCGCCGTGTGCTTTACTCACGAGGTGCTTTATGCGCAAGTAGGCTGCGCGGAGCAGCTGCCCTTGGCTGGCTCACGCTGCCCATCGGGCCTGACGGATAGCGTGAGCCAGGCAAGGGAGGGGCACTGTGTGGGAGGGGCGCTCCTCCTCCGCTGGCCAGATAAGTGCCCTTGGCGGGCTGGAAGTGGCCCGCGGGCCATAGTTTGACGACCCCTGATCTAGACCAACCTCTGCTTATTTTATTGGTTGTGTCAGGAGCTAACCAAACAGTTGTATTGCATTATAAAAACACAAAGTTTGCAGACTTGGTAGTCTATTAAATGTCCTTTGACCAGCATCTGGCCCCTTGGAGTGCCTCTGGTGTTGCCGCAAGGAGGTCCTCCCTTGTGCATGTAGCAGGGCTCAGGTTGCATTGTAGTAGGTGGTCAGTGGTTTGCTCTTCTCCGCACTCGCATGTCGTGGATTCCACTCTGTGGCCCCATTTCTTGAGGTTGGCTCTGCATCTCGTGGTGCCAGAGCGCAGTCTGTTCAGCGCCTTCCAAGTTGCCCCGTCTTCTGTGTGCCCAGGGGGGAGTCTCTCATTTGGTATCAGCCATTGATCGAGGTTCTGGGTTTGAGCCTGCCACTTTTGGACTCTCGCTTGCTGGGGTGTTCCAGCAAGTGTCTCTGTAGATCTTAGAAAACTATTTCTTGATTTAAGTCGTTGATGTGCTGGCTGATACCCAAACAAGGAATGGGTTGGAGATGTCTCTGCCTTGGTCCTTTCACTATTGGCTGCAACTTCCCGGAGGATGTCAGGTGGTGCAATACCGGCTAAGCAGTGTAATTTCTCCAGTGGGGTAGGGCGCAGACACCCCATAATAATGCGGCATGTGTCATTAAGAGCCACATCCATTGCTGATAACACATTCTTTTCAAAAATGATTTAAGTTAATGTAGAAAAGACCACCACCTTCTCAATTTCCCCATTGAACAGTTCTTCTTATGAAATACTACTTGTTTCCGTTTTGCCGCTGTGCAACCCCCTTTATTTTTGGAAGGTGCATTTGTCGCTATTATTTCTGTAAGATGGAGCGGCCAGGGGCTGCTGGTCAATGCTCTTTAACTAGTAAGTTCCATTGTAATGTTGGTATGTTTGGGGTTTTACTTTACGTGTTGTCTAACTTTTAGTGTTTGCCAATTCAAGTCTCCTTTTGGAGAGAAGCAGCAGTGTATAAACACATATTAAAAGGTGTGTTTGTGTGGATAATAACTGCACATCACTATTATGTATGTACTGACTGCATTGTTTTGCTTAGTGGGATGGCCAAAGCCCTCTTAAGGAATACGTATATAACGGAGAGTGAGTTCAAAGCCAGCCCGGGTTGGAGTAAGCTCCCGATCATTAATAGTCTAGCTTGCTGTTGACCTTTGCAGCCCGAAAGACAATTGCAGCTGTCAAGTAGGAAATTTAGGTACCGCTTATGTGGGGAGGCTAATTTAACAAATTTATGATACCATAAAACTCTCCAGCAGCATGCAAAAGAATGAGGAAGTACTCCATCAGTGACATAAGTGGATGGTGAAGCGACAGCTCCCCTGGTGACAGGAATTCAAAGCACATCCTCATGAAGCTGGAAAGTTAAATAGTCCCTGTGTTTGTCTATATATATTGTGTATCTATGGCATTGAATGTGTTGGACTTCAGCCTGTGATTGTGATTCAGGATCAGGATGCTTTGGATGTGGGAAGTGATGCCAATGAATTTCAAGATGGCAATGGTTTGTTCAATGATACTGATGCAGAGAAGGACCAGGAGACCCTTGGGAAAGTGTAGTTTCTCATGAGAATGTCCCTGAAGGGTTTGGGGATGATAGTATACTCACTGAATTGCTACCAGAGGGTTCCCATCATTTGGGGCTTGAAAACAACTGGGCACCTGGCCCAGCTGTGAGACTTAATGTTCAAATAGATAGGTGAGAGGAAATTAGTCAAAACAGACAGGCCGAGCAGTGCCTTTGGCGTTCTGCCAGGCTCCGACAGAAAAAGATAAGGGGATGTCAAGTAAAACGAAATCAATTCCTGAGTGCATGGAATAGCTTAACGAGGGGATAAAAGTTCCAAGTATGGGAAATATAGTCAGATGAAGCATCGTTGGAATCAAGTGTAGTTCTTGTCCTTTGTTTCATGGAAGCTTTGCTTGGAAGATTCTTGTCTAAGTATTTCTTGTTCATGATTTGGAATCTTGGAATGTATGGATTGATGTTTCCTGTTTTCCTGAATTATATTAGAGAAGTGTGGACTTGGTTTCTATGGACTTTGCTGAACTTTACCCTGGACTATTTTTGCTCCTGCTTATCTTCAAACCTAGTTGGATTTACCTATTTCTTTACAGTGCTTTCTACTTGCTGTTTTTTTAAAAAATTATCTTCAATAAAAGGATTGTTTTCCAGTTAACGGTGTGATGTTTACAGTCAGAGGGCTTTTCCTGTTCTGGAGTGCAACAGAACGTTTGCTATGTATCTGTGCATTGTGATCCGCCCTGAGTCTCTGTGAGCTGAGAAGGATGGAATATAAATACTGTAGATAAATCTATATAAATAAAAATGTAATGTTCGTTTGTGATATTCACAGAACTCAAAAACCACTGGGGGAATTGACACGAAATTTGGACAGGATACACCTAACAACCCATTTTATGTCCTCCACTCAAAAAAACCCCCAAAGAAACAGCAGAAACCCCCAAAATCCACACAAGGGAAGAGTGCCCGTTACAGCATTGAGAGCCAAGAGCGTGCGCACACACAGCCATACAAACAGAACTGGCACAGTGAACGGCACTGAGATCCCTCCCTCACCGTGGCAGGGAGCTTCCTCCCTCACGGCAGCATGACCCCTTCCTCTTCACTTTCCTCCTTGCCTGCTGTGGCGACAGAGGAAAAGGAGAAAGGAAGAAGGGAGGAAAGAAAGAAGGAAGCATGGGAAAGAGGGGAGAGTGCGCCTTGCACAGCCTGGGGGATAGAGAGAGATAAAGGTTTCCCCCTGGCATTAAATCCAGTCATGTCCAACTCTGGGACTCTGTTGGTCATCTCAATTTTTTAGCTGAAGAGCCGGCATTGTCCATAGACACCTCCAAAGTCATGTGGCCACTGGCGTGACTGCATGGCGCGCCCTTACCTTCCTGCCAGAGTGGTACCTATTGCTCTACTCACATTTGCATGTTTTTGAACTGCTATATGAATTGAAAATCATTCTATCTTTTACAACTTGGCAACATACACATGTTGGCAGAGCAACAGTGAGTGCATATGGGTGTGTGGAGTTGTGAAAATATAGTGGAATTAATGCACATGCAAGATCATCCCCACAAGAACCCCTCAAGACATGCACTCCAGCAGAGCCACTTATTTCCCGTGTGACTGTGTGTATTTGAGGGGAGAGCTGAGGAAATATAGTAAAATTAACATCCATGTAGGTATTCTCCACAACCTACTTTCAACATAGACATTACCATATTATCCACACCCATATGTGTGTGTGTGTGTGTGTGTGTGTGTGTGTGTGTATGCATTACATCTCCCCCCAAAGAAAGAAGGAGACAAAGAGCGAAGGAAGGTTGACCACAGCAACGCGTGGCGGGTACAGCTAGTATATAAATAAGTAAACAGATTCCTGCATACACAATACAAAGGCAAACGTTCAATGCCTAGACTTCTGTGCTGCATTACCTCAAGTTGAGCATGCTTACTTTGGTCTCTCTCCTGTAAACATCTTCCAGATTGTTGATATCTTGCAGTGCCAAAATCTAGACTAGTCCAGGTGGTATCCTGATATCTTACAAAGGCTGAGCCTGAGCAAAGAGCATCCATGTGCCCTGGGTGGAAGCTTTTATTACATGCACATTCCTCCCACTCAGACCTTAAATGTTTTTCTTTACACGTTTGGATGCATAGCTCGCACACCAGGTTTGCTATTCCAAGTTGGGGTGAACCCATGCACTGTTTCTCCAAGGTTGTTATCTTTACAGGGTGCAACATGGAGGCATGGCCCCATCCACAGACCCGTGGGCGCACGAAGCTCAGTGCCTTTAAAACTACTTTAAGGCATTGTCAAAGGCTTTCATGGCCAGAGTCACTGGGTTGTTGTAGGTTTTTTCGGGCTATATGGCCATGTTCTAGAGGCATTCTCTCCTGACGTTTCGCCTGTATCTATGGCAAGTATCCTCAGAGGTAGTGAGGTCTGTTGGAACTAGGAAAATTGGGTTTATATATCTGTGGAATGACCAGGGTGGGGCAAAGGACTCTTGTCTGCTGGAACTAGGTGTGAATGTGTCAACAGACCACCTTAATTAGCATTTGATGGCCTGGCAGTGCCTGGAGCAATCTTTTGTTGAGAGGTGATTAGATGCGCCTGATTGTTTGCTCTCTGTTGTTTTGCTGTTGTAATTTGAGAGTTTTTGAATACTGGTAGCCAGATTTTGTTCATTTTCATGGTTTCCTCCTTTCTGTTCAAATTGTCCACATGCTTGTGTGGCTTCTCTGTGACATGGTGGTTGTGAGAGTGGTCCAGCATTTCTGTGTTTTCAAATAATATGCTGTGTCCAGGTTGGTTCATCAGGTGTTCTGCTATGGCTGACTTCTCTGGTTGAAGGAGTCTGCAGTGCCTTTCATGTTCCTTGATTCATGTTTTGGTGCTGCATTTGGTGGTCCCTATGGAGACTTCTGGTCCACAGCTGCATGGTATAAGGTAGACGCCAGGAGAAGTGAGAGGATCCCTCTTGTCCTTTGCTGAACGTAGCATTTGTTGGATTTTCTTGGTGGGTTTGTAGATGGTTTGTATGTTGTGTTTCCACATCAGTTTCCCTCTGCGGTCAGTGTTTCCCTTCATGTATGGCAGGAACACTTTTCCTCTGGGTGGATCTTCGTCTTGACTCTCGTGGCTTCTTCTCGGTTGTCTTGCAGCTCTTCCGATGTCTCCCTTGGCCTGGAGAGCCCAGTTTAGGGGGTTCAGTTCATCTTGGAGGAGGTGGGCTTCGCAGATTCTTTTTGCACGGTCTGCCAAGGCTTTAATGGGGCTTCTTTTTTGACTTGGGTGATGGTTGGAGTTTTTATGTAGATATCTATCTCTGTGTGTGGGTTTCCTCTAAACTACTTTAAGGCAGCTTTGGAATGGAGAGGAAGCAGCAGCTTGGGTCCCGTTGCCTTTTCCAAGTTCAGCATTTGTGAAGGAGAAAAGAAATACCTTGAAAGCCCAAGCTTGCAATTTCAAAGGAAGGAAGTCCATGCGTTTGGGGGGGGGGGGGGAGAAATGTGCAAGGTGGCACATCACATGTTGGGGATAAGCAAAAAGAAAAAAAGGCTGGTGACTCTCAGATAAAGCTGGTTTTGCATACGCAGGGAATGCAGGCAGGGAAGCAATCGCAAGTCCCAAAAAATGATATCTTGGAGGTCAGTGAGAAGGTCTGAGCAGGTTTGATAAGGAAGAGGGTCAAAAATAAACCTGACCGTCATCGCAATGTCCTTATTGGGAGGTCAGACTTGGCCACGGTGATCCATGCTCTGGTTACATCCCGAATAGATTACTGCAACGCACTGTACGTGGGGCTGCCTCTGAAGACTGTTTGGAAGCTTCAGCTAGTCCAACGCTTGGCAGTGTCCTCTTTTGCTCTTTAAAAAACAGGCTTAATGCAAAATTGAAAGTAAAAGAAAAATGTATTGTCGAAGGCTTTCATGGCCAGAATCACTGGGTTGTTGTAGGTTGCCATGGTCTAGAGGCATTCTCTCCTGACGTTTCGCCTGCATCTATGGCAAGCATCCTCAGAGGTAGTGTGGTCTGTTGGAACTAGGAAAAAGGGTTGATATATCTGTGGAATGACCAGGGTGGGACAAAGGACTCTTGTCTGCTGGAGCTAGGTGTGAATGTTTCAACTGTCCACCTTGATTAGCATATAATGGCCTGACAGTGGCTAGAGCAAACGTTTGTTGAGAGGTGATTAGAAGTCCCAGTCCTGCTCTATAAAACTTACCTAGAATAAGTCTGCGTCCAGTTCTAGGGAAAGCAATTCAGGAAGGAGATGGACAAGATGGAAAGGGTCCAGAGAAGGACAACCAAAGTTCAGGAAACTATGGATCCCATGATGAGCTGGCTATGTTTACCTTGGAATTTTTTTGTGTGAATATTTCTGTGAATATTTTCATGATTATTTTTGTGAATAGGTTCATGATTATCTTTTTGAATATGTTTTGCAAATCTTTTTGTGTATATATTTTATGCAAATATATTTGGAAATATTTTTGTGTATATATATTTTATGCAAATATTCTCATGATTGTTTTTGCGAATAGGTTCATGCTTATTTTTCTGAATCTGCTCTTCCAGATATTAGGGCTGGATTTGCACAGCCATATAATGTATTTTGTTCCCTGCGCTTCAAACTTCAATATATGAGTCCACACTGATCATTTAATGCAGTTTCGAACTCCATCATATGGCAGTGTAGATTCAGTCTCAAACATGAACTATTGTGGATGTTTGTGGTCAGAAAATAAGTGTTAGAAAAAAACATCTGGCTCAAAACAGATGTGTGAGAGGGAAAAGGACTTCCTCAGAAGGAAGTGAACTCTCTGCTTCCCTTCCTTCCTTCCTTCCTTCTTCCCCTTCTTCCTCCCTCCCTCCATTCTTCTCCTTCCTGCCTTCCTTCCTTCCTTCCTCCCTCCCTCCCTCCTCCTTCTTTCCTTCCTCCCTCCCTCCCACCTTCCTTCCTCCCTCCCTCCCTCCCTCCCTCCCTCCCTCCTTCCTTCCTTCCCTCCCTTCCTCCCTCCCTCCCTCCTCCCTCCCTCCCCTCTTCCTTCCTTCCTCTTCCTTCCTTCCTTCCTTCCTTCCTTCCTTCCTTCTTTCCTCACCCTTTCTCTTCCTTCCTTCCTCCCCTTCTCCTCTCCTCCCTCTCTCCCTCTTTCCTCCTCTTCCTTCCTTCCTTCCTTCCTCCCCTTCCCCTTCTTCCTCCCTCTCTCTCCTCCTTTTCCTCCTTCTTCCTTCCTTCCTCCTTCCTTCTTCCTTCCTTCCTTCTTCCTTCATTCCTTTCCCTTTCCTCCCTCCTTCCCTCCTTCTTCCCTGCCTTCCTTCCTTCTTCCCCTTCCTTCCCCCTTTCTTCTCCTTCCTTCTTCCTTCCTTCCCTTCTTTCCTCTCCTCCTCCTTCCTCCTTCTCCTTCCTCTCCTCCTCCTTCTTCTTCCTCCCCCTTTTCCTCTTTCCTTCTTCCTTCTTCCTTCCCTTTCCTTCCTCCTTCCTTCCTTCCTTCCTCTTTCCTTCCTTCCTTCTTCCCCTTCTTCCTCCTTCCTTCCTTCCTTCCTTCCTTCCTTCCTTCCATCCACCCTCCCTCCATCCTCCCTCCCTCCCTCCCTCCCTTCTTCCTTCCATTTATTCTTTCAGAGATGCAAGTATTGCACCATTTATAAAGACAGTAATTTCCCCACAAATGATTTATATCACTATATACAACAATTGTAGGAGCCCCCAGTGGCGCAGTGGGTTAAAGTGCTGAACTTGCTGACCAAAAGGTCACAGGTTCGAATCTTGGGTGCAGGGTGAGTTCCCGCTGTTAGCTCCAGCTTCTGCCAACTTAGCAGATCGAAAACATGCAAATGTGAGTAGATCAATAAGTACTGCTCTGGTGGGAAGGTAACGGCGCTCCATGCAGTCATGCCGGCCACTTGACCTTGGAGGTGTCTACGAACAACGCCGGCTCTTTGTCTTAGAAATGGAGATGAGCACCAGAGTCCCAGAGTCAGACACGACTGGACTTAATGTCAGGGGAAAACCTTTGCCTTTACTATACATCAATTTAAACAAATTTCCCCCGCTGTCCCCATTGAGGAACCATATTCGAAATAATGAAATTAAAAGATTAAATTGGGCTTCCCACACCCGGCCTCAAAGGAAATCATAAGATTAGTGGGATTACAGTGGAAATACGGTTGTAAATCCCACCAATCTGTCGTTTTGGGCAGCTTCTTCTTTCTCTCTTGCTATCCCGGTGTTGTACTCCATCTTCAAACCTGCAAGCATTTTTACACTTCCTTTTCTCGCCCTTTATAAATGACTAGCTGTCCCCTGCCAGGCGTTGCTGTGGCCCACTCTGCTAATCTGGAAAATAAAGAAATGAGAAAGCATTGGTTTCTAATATATGTAATGTCTTGATGCTTGTGGGTAAACAGTATTTCTTGCTGTTTCTTTGTCAGTGTTGATGTGGAGAGTGTCTGGTTTGCCCACCCTGGAACATGCAACGTATCATTGTCCTTCAAATCTATGATACTCTATCTGTGTGTGTGAATCCTATCTATCTATTAGGCCTGTTTGATCAAGAAAAAATTTGTTTCTAAAATCGATTTGTAATTGGGGTGTTTTTTTGTTTCGATATTTAAAATAATTACAAAACTTTCCAAAAAAAAGTTTTGGTATTTAAGAAATTTTGTAAATATTAACGAATTTTTAGAATATTTTTGGTATTTCTTAAGAATAATATTAAAATAATATTAAAAAATATTTTAAAAATGGAAAATTAACCAAAAAATGGTCCAAATTGTGGACCAAACACAGGCAGGAGACAGCAAATGAGAGCACACACCAACAGAAGAGTCTTTTCTTTTTTAGAATATTTTTTGTATTTTTTAAGAATAATATTAAAATAATATTAAAAAATAATATTAAAATAATATAAAAAATATTTTAAAATGGAAAATTAACCAAAAAATGGCCCAAATGTGGACCAAACACAGGCAGGATACAGCAAATGAGAGCACACACCAACAGAAGAGTCTTTTCTTTTTTAGAATAATTTTTAAGAATAATATTAAAATAATATTAAAAAATAATATTAAAAAATAATATTAAAAAATATTTTAAAATGGAAAATTAACCAAAAAATGGCCCAAATGTGGACCAAACACAGGCAGGAGACAGCAAATGAAGCAAGCAGCACTCACAGCAGCAAGGAATGAATCCAATCCCAGTTGCTAGCAGCCATTGCCAAGCCAACCCAATGCAAACTCCCTCGCCCTCTGCAGCAAGCTACGGGCCGCGCGGAGCCGCTTTGAAAGGGCTCGCCGGCCAATCAAAAACAGACAGCCACGGACCCATGGTGCACTGCTTGGGAGCGCCGGATTGGCTCCCATGCACCAGCACTCCAGCAGCCTCCACCCCATTAACGAAACGAGCGGAGGCTCGTTAAAACTATGGGGGCTGCTGGTTCAATATTTAAAAACCCTTCCGGGTTTGGAAATATGTTTCAATATCGCTTCGGAAATGGTAAAAATAACGAATTAATAACGAATTAACGAATTAACGAACGAAACCGCACAGGCCTACTATCTATCTATCTATCTATCTATCAATCTAATCTATCTATCTTGATGGCTGGATGGCTCTTTGTCAGGAGGACTTTGATTACATTTTCTTGCCCTGATGAAGGGAGTTGGATTGGATGACCTTAAGTATTTTCTGTTGGTCATGGGGGTTCTGTGTGGGAAGTTTACCCCGATTCTGTCGTTGGGGTTCAGAATGCTCTTTGATTGTAGGTGAACTGTGAATCCCAGTGACTACAACTCCCAAATGTCAAGGTCTATTTCCCCAAACTCCATCTGTGTTCATATTTGGGCGTATTGAGTGCTTGTGCCAAGTTTGGTCCAGATCCATCATTGTTTGAGTCCACAGTGCTGTCTGGATGTAGGTGAACTACAACTCCCAAACTCAAGGTCAATGCCCACCAAACCCTTCCAGTATTTTCTATTGGTCATGGGAGTCTTGTATGCCAAGTTTGGTTCAATTCCATCATTGGTGGATCTCAGAATGCTCTTTGATTGTAAGTAAACTGTAGATACTAGAGACAAAGTTGAAGTACTTTGGCCACATCATGAGGAGACAGGAAAGCCTAGAGAAGACAACTATGCTGGGGAAAGTGGAAGGCAAAAGGAAGAGGGGCCGACCAAGGGCAAGATGGATGGATGGCATCCTTGAAGTGACTGGACTGACCTTGAGGGAGCTGGGGGTGGTAACGGCCGACAGGGAGCTCTGGCGTAGGCTGGTCCATGAGGTCACGAAGAGTCGGAGACGACTGAACGAATGAACAACAACAAACTATAAATCCCAGCAACTACAACTCCCAAATGACAAAATCATAATTTTTTGAGTGATGGTCACTCCATGTGTTGTGAGACGTTTTGTTGCCAAATTTGGTGTGATTTCGTTCATTGGTTCTTTTGTTTTTAAGGTACTCATTATGCACAGAACATTTATATATATATAGAATAAGAATGGATGCCATTCTTTTAAGGAAGTTGATCAATTGACGTCCATCTTTTCAGCGTCTTTGCGGAGCTATTTATTAGAACAGATTGCGCTTGGCCATCGCTCGGCTCCCTTTGGCCGGTCAGCAAAGACGCCCCACAGTGGGCCAAAGAAGCCAAGAATCAGCAAAAAGGGGAAACACAGGCATTTGTGTGTGTGTGTGTGTGTTGTGTTGGTGTGTGCTAATGGGGAAAGGGTGAAAGTGGCCCCAGAAGAGGAAGAAAAGTTTGGCTTTGCTTCCTTGATCTCCCACTTTGCTCCTTCAGTGAGTCCCAAAGCTGTTTACAGTGTAACGGCTCAAACAGTGTGCAAGGCAGATTTCCTTTCTGTAAAAAAGCCTAGGGTTTGGAAAATAGCACAGTCTATGTCTCTGGAAATTTCTATGCAGAGGCTAGATGACCATCTGTCAGGAAGGCTTGGATGGTGCCTTCCTGAATGGTAGAAAGAGATCGGTTTGGATGGTCTTTGTGGGGTCCCTTCCAACTCTAGGATTTGGAAAGTAGCAAAGTCTGGAAGTATCTATGAAGAAGCTAGATGACCATCTGTCAGGAAGGCCTGGACGGTGTCTCCCTGAATGGTAGAAAGAGGTCAGACTGGATGGCCTTTGGAAGTCCCTTCCAACTCTAGGATTTGGAAAGTAGCACAACCTGGAAGTTTCTATGAAAGAGGGCAGATTGGATGGTCTTTGTGGGGTCCCTTCCAACTCTAGTATTTGGAAAGTAGCACAGTCTTCTTCTCTGGAAGTTTCTATGCAGAAGGTAGATGACCATCTGTCAGGAAGGCTTGGATGGTGTCTTCCTGAATGGTGGAAAGAGGTCAGACTGGATGGGCTTTGGGGGATCCCTTCCAACTCTAGGATTTGGAAAGTAGCATAGCCTGGAAGTTTCTATGCAGAAGCTAGATGACCATCTATCAGGAAGACTTGGATGGTGTCTACCTGAATGTGAAAGAGGTCAGACTGGATGGCCTTTGGGGTCCCTTACAATTCTAGGGTTTGGAAAGTAGCACGTTCTCCTTCTCTGGAYRTTTCTATGCAGAAGCTAGATGACCATCTGTCAGGAAGGCTTGGATGGTGTCTTCCTGAATGATGGAGAGAGRTCAGACTGGGTGGCGGATTTGGAAAGTAGCACAGGCTCCTTCTCTGGWAATCACTATGCAGAAACTAGATGACCATCTGTCAGGAGGGCTTGGATGGTGACTTTCTGAATGGTAGAAATAGGTCAGACTGGATGTCCTTTGGGAGTCCCTTCCAACTCTAGGGTATGGAAAGTTGTGGCAAATAAATAAATAAATAAATAAATAAATAGAAAGACATAAGGCTGGATGTCCTTTGGAGGTCCCTTACAACTCTAGGATTTGGAAAGTAGCAGTCCCCATCTCTGGAAGTTTATGTGCAGAAGCTAGATGACCATCTGTGAGGAAGGCTTGGATGGTGCCTTCCTGAATGGTAGAAAGAAGTCAGATTGGATGGCCTTTGTGGGGTCCCTTCCAACTCTAGGATTTGGAAAGCAGCACAGTCTCCTCTGGAAGTTTCTATGCAGAAGCTAGATGACCATCTGTCAGGAAGGCTTGGATGGTGTCTTCCTGAATGGGAGAAAGAGGTCACACTGGATGGCCTTTGGGAGTCCCTTCCAACTCTAGGGTTTGGAAAGTAGCACAGCCTGGAAGTTTCTATGCAGAAGCTAGATGACCATCTGACAGGCAGGCTTGGATGGTGTCTTCCTGAATGGTAGAAAAAGGTCAGACTGGATGGCCTTTGGGGGTCCCTTCTAATTCTAGGATTTGGAAAGTAGCAAAGCCTGGAAGTATCTATGCAGAAGCTAGATGACCATCTGACAGGAAGGCTTGGATGGTGTCTTCCTGAATGGTGGAGAGAGGTCAGACTGGATGGCCTTTGGGGGTCCCTTCTAATTCTAGGATTTGAAAAGTAGCAAAGCCTGGAAGTTTCTATACAGAAGCTAGATGACCATCTGTCAGGAAGGCTTGGATGGTGTCTTCCTGAATGGTGGAGAGAGATCAGACTGGATGGCCTTTCTGGGACCCCTTCCAACTTTAGGATTTGGAAAGTAGCGCAGTCTCCTTCTATGGAAGTTTCTATGCAGAAGCTAGATAACCATCTGTCAGGAAGGCTTGCAGGGTATCTTCCTGAATGGTAGAAAGAGGTCAGATGGGGAAGTCTTTGTGGGATCCCTTCTAATTCTAGGATTTGGAAAGTAGCACAACCTGGACGTTTCTATTCAGAAGCTAGATGATTATCTATCAGGAAGACTTGGATGGTGTCTACCTGAATGTGAAAGAGGTCAGACTGGATGGCCTTTGAGGGTCCCTTCCAACTCTAGGATTTGGAAAGTAGCACAGCCTGGAAGTTTCTATACAGAAGCTAGATGACTATTTGTCAGGAAGGCTTGGATGGTGTCTTCCTGAATGGTAGAAAGAGGTCAGACTGGATGGCCTTTGGAGGTCCCTTCCAATTCTAGGATCCTATGGTTCCAAAGGCCAGGGGCCATGAGGTGACCTTCTGAGCTTGGAGGGAGGAGAGAGAGAAAGCTCTCCTTTGAAGAATGGAAACGACTTGCAAGTTCCTCCTCTGTCCCTTTGGCTCCTCGCCGACTTGGAAATGGTTGGGAAACTATGGGATGGAGGATTGGAGAAGAGCTGTATCCTATTCATGTCCTTGTGTAGCTACATCTCTCCTTTTGGGGCCACCAACCCTATATGTCTCTTTCTGCAATGACCAGTCCAAGACCAATCCAAGTTCAAAAATAACTTTTATTGAGAAAAATGAACATGAAACACAATCTGCAAAGCAAACAAAATCTACAAATAGCAGAGCGTTAATACCACGCGCAGCATTTAATCTGGTCTCCGGGGTCAATGCCGAATTCAACCAAGTGCATCATTCCGTAGAGCCGCAGGAGCAAATGGGAATTGTCTCCTTTGACTTAGCAAAGAAAAGCAGACCCAGCTTCTTTCAAGATGTTTATGTTCGATTCGTCATCCAGTTCCTTGACTCTTGGTCTTAACTTTTCTGAAAGAGCCAAGTCTCGTGATCTTGCTTGCCGTGAGCTGATGATGTTCAGTACATTTCCAGATTTCCACAACTGAAAGTTAAAAAAAACCCCCAACATTACTAGACCCTTATGGGATAACTGAGCATCAGAACAGCTGCAACTACTGACCGAAAGGTCATGAGTTTAAAGCCAGCCAAGGTTGGAGTGAGTGTCCAACCAATTTGTGTACCTTATTTATTTATTTACTTTATTTATTTATTTATTTATTATTTACTTTGCTTATATACCGCTGTTCTCAGCCTGGGGGCGACTCACAGAAAGAACAACATAGAAAGAACAAGGTGCAAAATTCAAGACACAATCTAAAATATCAATCTAGCAATAACCAAAAACATCATCATCAGAAACATCAACAATATCAATAATACAAAAAGCCATTCACGTCGTCTCATCGTTTAAACCACAATCCACCTTTGCAGCCCAAAAGACAGTTGCATCTGTCAAGTAGGAAATTTAGGTACCACTTATGCAGGGAGGCTAATTTAACTAATTTACGATGCCATAAAACTCTCCAGTAAGTATGCAAAGAATGAGGAAGTAATTCATCAGTGTCACAAATGGACAGTGAAGCAACAGCTCCCCTGGTGGCCAGAATACCCTCATGGAAAGTTGGAATGTTAAATTGCCTCTGTGCCTGACTATATATGTTGTGTGTCATAGAATCATAGAATCAAAGAGATGGAAGAGACCTCATGGGCCATCCAGTCCAACCCCATTCTGTCAAGAAGCAGGAATATTGCATTCAAATCACCCCCGACAGATGGCCATCCAGCCTCTGTTTAAAATCTTCCAAAGTGAATGTTTGCCATGTATATGTACATTGTAATCCGCCCTGAGTTCCCTGCGGGGTGAGAAGGGCAGAATATAAATACTGTCAATAAATAAATGTTCAAGAGGACTTGAATCATAGAATCATAGAGTTGGAAGAGACCTCAAGAGCCATCCAGTCCAACCCCATTGTGCCAAGAAGCAGGAATGTTGCATCCAGAGCATCCCTGACAGATGACCTTCCAGCCTCTGTTTAAAAGCCTCTAAAGAAGGAATCTCCACCACACTCCGGGGCAGAGAGTTCCACTGCTGAACAGCTCTCACAGTCAGGAAGTTCTTCCTCATGTTCAGGTGGAATCTCCTCTCTTGTCGTTTGAAGCCATTGTTCCCTTGCATCCTAGTCTCCAAGGAAGCAGAAAACAAGCTTGCTCCCTCCTCCCTGTGGCTTCCTCTCACATATTTATGCATGGCTATCATCATGTCTCCTCTCAGCCTCTCTTCTTCAGGCTAAACATGCCCAGCTCCTTCTGCCGCTCCTCATAGGGCTTGTTCTCCAGACCCTTGACCATTTTAGTTGCCCTCCTCTGGACACTTTCCAGCTTGTCAACATCTCTCTTCAATTGTGGTGCCCAGAATTGGACCCAGTGTGATTCCAGATGTGTTCTAACCAAGGCAGAAGTGAGCATGGTGAGCATGACTTCCCTGGATCTAGACACTAGACTCCTATTGATGCAGGCCACACTCCCATTGGCTTTTTTTTGCTGGTGCATCGCATTGTTGGCTCAGGTTAAGTATCCCTCTAGCCCACTTTCATATGCACATTTAATAGGATCTCATAAAAACCCATGGGATGAGATTTGGATGAGATTTGGGTCAACATTTGAGCAGTTGGGATCTGGAAAAGAGGGAGGAGAGAGAGAAAGCCCATTTGAGCAGTTGGGATCTGGAAAAGAGGCTCTTTGGACTACAACTCTCAGAAGCCTCCCCTCAGTTGATATGGCCAAGGATGTACGGTATTTGGCTGCAGGGGATTCTGGGGGTTGTAGTCCTCCACTTTTATGAACGCTAGTTGGGAGATCAAGGGAACCGATTCAGTTGGTCCAAGTGTCATGCATAAGGAAAGGATCCATTTCCTAGGACTGAAACAGATGGTGGTGGTGGTGGTGCTGGTGGTGATGATAATATGCCCCAGGTCCTCTACTCCACCTGGGGAATCTTGGCAGAGGACCCGGTTCTCAGTGCCTGTGCCACAGTTTTTAAGGTTGTCTTTGAGCCCATCTTTGAATCTCTTTTCTTGTCCTCCAACATTCTGTTTTCCATTCCTAAGTTTGGAGTAGAGGAACTGCTTTGGGAGACAGTGGTCGGGCATCTGGACAACGTGGCCGGTCCAGTGGAGTTGATGGCGGAGGACCATCGCTTCAGTGCTGGTGGTTTTTGCTTCTTCCAGCATGCTGACATTTGTCCACTTGTTTCCCCAAGAGATTTGCAGGATTTTCCGGAGGCAGCGCTGATGGAATCATTCCAGGAGTTGCATATGATGTCTATAGACAGTCCACATTTCGCAGGCATATAGAAAGGTTGAGAGGACAATAGCTTTATAAACAAGCACCTTGGCCTCTCTATGGTTGTCCCTCAAACACTCTCTGCTTCATTCAGAAAAATGCTGCACTCGCAGAGCTCAGGCAGTGTTGTATTTCAGTGTCAATGTTGACTTTTGTGGAGAAGTGGCTGCCAAGGGAGCGGAAGTGGTCAACATTTTCCAGTGTTACACCACTAAGCTGTCTACCATCTGTAGACAGTCCAATTTTCACAGCAGGGGTTGGGAGGACAATGTCTTTATAAACAAGCACCTTGGTCTCCCTACGGATGTCTCAGTCCTCAAACACTCTCGGCTTCATTCCAAGAAATGCTGCACTTGCAGAGTTCAGGTGGTGTTGTACTTCACTGGTAATGTTAACTTTTGTGGAGAGGTGGCTGCCGAGGGAGCCGAAATAGTCAGCGTTTTCACTGTTAAGAGCTTAGGTGTCATCCTGGATTCACAGCTGACAATGGAAGCTCAGGTCGCTGCTGCCAGCAAACTAGGCCTTTTTCCATCTACGACAAGCGAGGTAACTGGCACCTTACCTATCTAACGGGGCTCTGGCAACTGTCATCCATGCCACGGTCACGTCTAGGCTGGACTATTGCAATGCCCTGTATGTGGGCCTTCCGATGTCTACGACCCGAAAGCTTCGTATTGTTCAGAATGCAGCAGGCAGGCTACTCACAAGAACGCCCATGAAATGCCATATAACACCAGTGCTGCAACATTTACATTGGCTTCCAACTGAGTACTGTGGCCTGTATAAGATGCTAGCTCTGACCTATAAAACTCTTTACGGCCAGGGTCCATTGTACCTTAGGGACTGCCTCTCCTTCTCCCTTCATCGGAGGTCGCAACGACCAGCTCAATGTGACTTACTCCATATACCGGGTCCTAGAGAAGTGCCCTTGGAAAGGACCAGGTGCAGGTGGGCTTTCTCTATTTCTGCCCCTGCCTTGTGGAATTCCTTGCCGCCCTACGTGAGAGCCATGCGTGACTGAGGGCCTTTTACTCTAGCACTTAAGACCTGGCTTTTTACTAGAGCATTCGATCTCTGTTGATTTTTAATTTTTGTATGTATGTATTTTATCTTTTATAATTTAGCTGTAAATCATAGAATCATAGAATCAAAGAGTTGGAAGAGACCTCATGGGCCATCCAGTCCAACCCCAAGAAGCTTCTGCCAAGAAGCAGGAATATTGCATTCAAATCACCCCTGACAAATGGCCATCCAGCCTCTGCTTAAAAGCTTCCAAAGAAGGAGCCTCCACACACTCCGGGGCAGAGAGTTCCACTGCTGAACGGCTCTCACAGTCAGGAAGTTCTTCCTCATGTTCAGATGGAATCTCCTCTCTTGTAGTTTGAAGCCATTGTTCCAGCGTCCTAGTCTCCAAGGAAGCAGAAAACAAGCTTGCTCCCTCCTCCCTGTGGCTTCCTCTCACATATTTATACATGGCTATCATGTCTCCTCTCAGCCTTCTCTTCTTCAGGCTAAACATGCCCAGCTCCTTAAGCCGCTCCTCATAGCGCTTGTTCTCCAGACCTTTTATCATTTTAGTCGCCCTCCTCTGGACACATTCCAGCTTGTCAATATCTCTCTTGAATTGTGGTGCCCAGAATTGGACACAATATTCCAGATGTGGTCTAAATCGCCTAGAGCATTCTCGGATGGAGGGCGATTAATAAGTTATTAAATGATGATGATGATGATGATGATGATGTTACCCCATGAAGCTGTATTTTTAGCATTGGAGAGGGATTGGTTTGTGCTTGCTGGAAGAGCACTTTTATTTTTTTGATGTTCAATGACAGGCTGCTACGGATGTCCCGGTCCTCAAACACTCTCGGCTTCATTCAGAGAAATGCTGCACTTGCAGAGCTCAAGCCATGTTGTATTTCAGTGTCAATGTTGACTTTTGTGGAGAGGTGGCTGCCAAGGGAGCAGATATGGCCAACGTTTTCTAATGTTACACCATTAAGCTGTATTACTGGCATTGGAGAGGGATTGCCTGGTGACTGTTGGAAGAGCACTTTGGTTTTCTCGATGTTCAATGACAGGCGAGCATCTCGTATACTTCTGCGAAGGTGTTTAGAGTGGCTTGTAGGTCTTCTTCTGGATGCGCACAGATGACGTTGTCATCAGCATATTGGAGTTCTATAACAGATGTTGTTGTGACCTTGGTTTTGGCTTTCAGTCTGCTGAGGTTAAATAGCTTGCTATCTGGCTGATAGATGATTTCCACTCCAGTGGGAAGCTTCCCATCACCTGTTAGACTATGGCTCTGGTTCGCATCATCACTTGGCCATGAGACCCATTGGGTGACTTTGGGTGAGTCACGCCCTCTCAGCCCCAGAAGATCTCAGGATAAGGTCACTCTAAACTGGGAATGGATTCAGGGCAAACAGTAACAATCACAGCCAGAAACCTATTAATAGCAAAGTTAAGACCCTTCAGTAAGCAATCCCGCTAAGCACATTGATTTGAAACTATTTAGAACATAGAAAAAAAAGAGAAAGAAATCGTTCTCAGATGAAGAGAAGTCATGTGTCCCCGTTTCTTCTTTTGTTGTCATTGATGGTTAGAGAGGGAACGGGGACACAAGACTTCCTTGCTGCAGTGACTTCTTCCCAGAGCGAATGATATCCCCACGATGCAATTATCGCTCTTTAATACCACTTATATAGTTCCTCTATGAGGACATTTGGGATTTGTAGTACCCCTCCACCACCTCCCGCTCATCCTCTGATTCCCAGGGAGAAACAAAAATGAAGACGTTGCAAGAAAACGGAGAGCTGCCAAGCTATTTTTAAAAGATGATGAATGGATGTGTAAAACCGGCCCGACTTTTCTCCCTTCTCTGCTGATTTTTCATGTCTCCGTTCAAAATGCTTAAATTCCAAGGGGCCATTTATGTCCAAAAAGAGACAGATCCATCTGTTAGGAGTTCACGGTGTCGTCATCGGCTGGAGTTTTTATGGACTGTCATCATTTCAGGAACAGCTGGGAAGAAAAAGATCGTGAGAATCCGCTGGTGGATTCTGGAGGGATGCATCCGCTCCAGCTTTAGTCCAAACTCCAGGGATGTATTCTGTTACCCAGTTTCCTCTACTATGTACCTTGCTTTCCCATACTGGTTGAAAATGGTGTTGGTTGGGCAGTGACCTATTTGCCCAAAAGAATAGGATTGCCACTGGAAGGAAGACCTAGAATCATAGAATCAAAGAGTTGGAAGAGACCTCCTGGGCCATCCAGTCCAACCCCATTCTGCCAAGAAGCAGGAATATTGCATTCAAAGCACCCCTGACAGATGGCCATCCAGCCTCTGTTTCAAAGCTTCCAAATAAAGGAGCCTCCACCACGCTCCAGGGCAGAGAGTTCCACCGCTGAACGGCTCTCACAGTCAGGAAGTTCTTCCTCATGTTCAGATGGAATCTCTTGTAGTTTGAAGCCATTGTTTCGCATCCTAGTCTCCAAGGAAGCAGTAAACAAGCTTGCTCCCTCCTCCTCCCTGTGGCTTCCTCTCACATATTTATACATGGCTATCATGTCTCCTCTCAGCCTTATCTTCTTCAGGCTAAACATGCCCAGCTCCTTAAGCCGCTCCTCATAGGGCTTGTTCTCCAGACCCTTGATCATTTTAGTCGCCCTCCTCTGGACACAGTATTCCAGCTTGTCAATATCTCTTTTGAATTGTGGTGCCCAGAATTGGACACAATATTCCAGGTGTGGTCTAACCAAAGCGGAATAGAGCATGGGGAGCATGACTTCCCTAGATCTAGACACTAGGCTCCTCTTGATGCAGGCCAAAATCCATTTGGCCTTTTTTGCCGCCACATCACATTCCTGGCTCATGTTTAACTTGTTGTCCACGAGGACTCTAATATTTTTTTCACACGTACTGCTCTCAAGCCAGGCATTGTCCCCCATTTTGTATCTTTGCATTTTGTTTTTTCTGCCTAAGTGGAGTCTCTTGCATTTGTCCCCGTTGAACTTCATTTTGTTAGTTTTGGCCCATTATCTCTCTAATCTGTCAAGATCGTTTTGAATTCTTCTCCTGTCCTCTGGAGTCTTGGCTCTCCCTCCCAATTTGGTGTCGTCTGCAAACTTGATGATTCTGCCTTCTAGCCCTTCATCTAAGTCATTAATAAAGATCCTGAACAGGACCGGGCCCAGGACAGAACCCTGCGGATGGCACTCCACTCATCACTTCTTTCCAGGATGAAGAGGAGGAAGCCTTGGGGAGAATCACCCTCTGGGTTCGTCCATTTAACCAGTGACAGATCCACCTCACCGTAGTTTTGCCTCGCCCACATTGGACTAGTTTCCTTGCCAGAAGGTCGTGGGGGACCTTGTCAAAGAAGGCCTTCCTGAAATCCAGGTACGCTCCATCCACGGCATTCCCTGCATCTACCCAGCTTGTAACTCTATCAAAAAAAGAGATCAGATTAGTCCGGCATGACTTCTTTTTGATAATTTATTTCGGGTACTTCTACCCCACCCTTCTCAACCCCCTAAGGGTGACTCAGGGTGACTTCCAACCAACATATGTTTGATGCCTACAATTCAACACAATAAAATACATAGTAACAATAATTATAAACAGTTAAAACATTACATTAATATAATAAAAAGCCGGCCTGGTGGCCATCATTCCGCCAAGTCCGTAATTAAAAAATTAATTCCGCTTATCATAGTCCGTTTCCAAAGCTTTAGTCGTCATTGTCCTTGTCAGTCTGCCAGATTACCCAAAGGCCTGGTCCCATATCCATGTTTTTAATTTCCTTATGAAAGAGGGGAGGGATGACAATGATCTAATTTCCCTAGGGAGGGAATTCCACATGCGGTGGGCCCACCACTGAGAAGGCCCTGTCCCCCATCCCCGCCAATCTCATCTGTGACAAGGGTGGGGCCGAGAGCAAGGCACCTCCAGAAGATCTTAAATTCCTAGGCGGGACGTAGAAGGAGATACGTTCGGACAGGTACGCTGGGCTGGTGCTGTATAGGGTTTTATAGGTCAAGACCAGCACTTTGAATTGTGCTCGGAACTGAATCGTCAGCCAGTGGAGCTGACATAACAGAGGGGTGGGATGCTCTCTGTATGATGCTCCAGTGAGAAGTCTAGCTGCCGCCCGTTGGACTAGTTGAAGTTTCCGAACAGTCTTCAAAGGCAACCCCACGTAGAGTGTGTTGCAGTAATCTATTCGAGATGTAACAAGAGCGTGGACCACTGTAGATGTAGACAATCCAGGGCAATATATGTGCCTCGGTCTGATTGAGGTGGGATAGGTGCATGATTGATCGTTTTCCTTTCAATCACGTTGTCTCAGAGGCAAGCCAGAAAAATAAACCCATACATAGCAGAGTCCTTATCAGTTGTCAGCAGAGTGTAACTGCACTATCTGACCTTGTTATGCTCACTGTTTAAGAAAACTCTCTTGATTCAGTTTTCATCCAAATTAACAGGAGGCTTTTAGTCTTGACACATTGCTCTATGTACAAAATATAGACATGTCAGGATCCCCTGATCTCCTGTCAGTCAATGGCGTATACAGCGATATTCTCTTGACATAGTTAACAGATGATATTAGCAACAGACGTACGGCAAGGAGCAAGAGAAAGAACACATGTTTTCTGCCCTCTTTTATATTTGTCATCAGCCAGGGACAAAAGTGAAGAAGGCAATCCTTGTCATGAATGTCACAAGGTCATGGCTCAGATTTTTCCAGCCTGACCCCTATGTTACACATTGCCACCCACTTAATCATTCAGCAGGTGTGTGACCACATATCTAGTAGGACTGTAGAAATATGTGAGAGGAAGCCACAGGGAGGAGGAGGGAGCAAGCTTCTTTTCTGCTTCCCTGGAGACTAGGACACAATGGAACAATGGCTTCAAACTACAAGAGAGGAGATTCCACCTGAACATGAGGAAGAACTTCCTGACTGTGAGAGCCGTTCAGCAGTGGAACTCTCTGCCCTGGAGGGAGTGTGGTGGAGGCTCCTTCTTTGGAAGCTTTTAAGCAGAGGCTGGATGGCCATCTGTCAGGGGTGATTTGAATGCAATATTCCTGCTTCTTGGCAGAATGGGGTTGGACTGGATGGCCCAGGAGGTCTTTTCCAACTCATTGATTCTATGATTCTATGACTGTATTCTCCATCAGTTGCATACAATAGGGTTACAGTCAATGCATTCCTGTCTAACATTGAATTATCTGTCTGACAAATCAGCCTAAATATCCTCCTCCGCCTCCCTCCCTCTCTTCTTCTTCTTCCTCACCTCCTTCTCCATCTTCTGTTCAATGGCAGCATTGTGCCATTGAATGCACAGCCCAAAGTAGGAATGCACACTCTGTCTGCATGGTCATGTGCAGGTGCAAAGAGTCTTCCATGCCCAGTTCATCTTCCTCAACCTTGGAGTGAATGCCGTCATTGCAATGCAAAAACCAAAAGGCACAACAATGCCCAGCTGCACCTGTCGCAGGTGTGAGATCCTGTCTGCTGTGCCTCCAGTCCACTTTTCCTTCCACTGCAGTTGTTGGTTTATTTATTGATTTATTTACGACATTTATATGCTGCACTTCTCACCCTGAAGGAGACTCAGAGTGGCTTACATAATATATATATATATATATATATATATTTATTTATTTATTTATTTATTTGGTGCATTTATTGACCGCCGCTCTCAGCCCTAGGGCAACTCGCGGCGGTGTACAGCATATAAAAACAGTTTACAAAAACAGAAACAAGCAATCCACACAACAATAATATACAATACTATAAGTTACACTAAATAATCCGCTCCGTCATATCATAGAATCATATCCAATATCGTAGTCCATATTCCGTTCCAGATGTCAATTACCAGTTGCCGTAATATTCAGTTAAATGCCTTCTCGAAAAGCCAGGTCTTTAGGCTCCTACGGAAGGACAAAAGGGAGGGCGCCTGTCTGATGTCAACAGGGAGGTCGTTCCACAGCCGGGGGGCCACCACCGAGAAGGCCCTCTCTCTCGTCCCCGCCAGGCGTGCCTGTGAAGCAGGCGGGATCGAGAGAAGGGCCTCCCCAGATGATCTCAAGGTCCTCGTGGGCTCATAGGCCGAGATGCGGTCCGAAAGGTATTTTGGGCCGGAACCGTTTAGGGCTTTGTAGGATAACACCAGCACCTTAAATTGGGCCCGGTAGCAGATCGGCAGCCAGTGGAGCTGGAACAGCAAGGGCGTTGTGTGCTCCCTGCGTCCCGCTCCAGTTAGTAACATGGCTGCCGCACGCTGGACTAGCTGAAGCTTCCGGGCTGTCTTCAAGGGCAGCCCCACGTAGAGAGCATTGCAGTAGTCGAGGCGGGATGTGACCAGAGCATGTGTATACACACACACACACACACACACACACATACACACAAACACACACACACACACACAAAATATATTATATTATTAGCATAGTACAATTTACTTACTTAACTCACTTTACTTTATATCAGTATATTACTATATTGCACTATGCCAGTGGTTCTCAACCTAGGGGTCGCAACCCCCAGGGGGGTTGTTTGTCCATTTCGGAGGGGTCACGAGCTGCCTTCTTTGGCCCCACCCCCTTCACCTGCTCAAAATGGCTGGCTGCCTCGCTCGCCTGGCTCTTGCCACTTGCTGGACCAGCAGCGGTGCGAGGCAGGCGAGGGCTCTACACAAGGTCTGGCCTTGTATGGAGCCTCCCTCCCTCTTGCTACTTGCCGGCTGGCGGGATCATGAGGCAGGTGAGGGAGGCTCTGCTCAAGGCCTGCCTTGCATGAAGCCTCTCTCACTGCCTGCCAGCCAGCAGGGTCACCAGCCAGACAAGGGAGGCTCTGCTCAATGCCAGGCCTTGAGCGGAACCTCCCACACCTGGTGCACGACCCCGCTGGCCGGCAAGTGGCGAGAGGGGCTTGCTGGCCAGCGAGGGCATGAGCCAGGTGAGGGAGGTTCCATTCGAGGCCTGGCCTCACGCAAAGCCTCCCTCGCCTCCCCTGCACTGGGTTCACAGTGCTCTTTGGATGTAGGTGAACTACATCTCCCCAGAATTGATCTCAGTGGTCTATGGAAGTCAGAGCTGAATCAGTTGAAGGTACTGCAAGCCCCATCAGCTGTTTTCCATACTCCCCCAAACATATTTTTTTCTGATTATTCACAATACTTTAATTATGTTGAATTTGTAACAATAAAAACACATCCTGCATATCAGATATTTACATTACAATTCATAACAGTAGCAAAATTACAATTATAAAGGAGCAACAAAAATAATTTTATGGTTGGGGGTCATCACAGCAGGAGGAACCGTATTTAGGGGTCACTATGTTAGAAAGGTTGAGAACTACTGCACTATGCCATTATATTGTAATATTGTTAGTAATACTAGCCGTCCCCTGCCACGTGTTGCTGTGGCCCAGTCTGGTGACCTGGAAAATAAAGTAATGAGAAAGTTTTGGTTTCTAATACTTGTAATTTATTTCTGCATGTGGGTAAACAGTATTTCTTGCTGTTTCTTTGTCAGTGTTGATGTAGAGATTGTCTGGTTTGCCTACTCTGGAACATCCAAGATATAATTGTCTTTCTTTAGGGGTCCCTTTCAAATATATGATACTATATCTGTGTGTGTGTGAATCTTATATAACTATCTATATTTATGGCTGGAAGGCTCTTTGTCAGGAGGGCTTTGATTACATTTTCTTGCCCTTGTGAAGGGAGTTGGACTGGATGGCCTTAAGTATTTTCTGTTGGTCATGGGGGTTCTGTGTGGGAAGTTGCCCCAATTCTGTCGTTGGTGGGGTTCAGAATTCTCTTTGATTGTAGGTGAACTATAAATCCCAGTAACTACAACTCCCAAATGTCAGGGTCCATCTGAATTCACATTTGGGCCTATGGAGTATTTGTGCCAAGTTTAGTTCAGATCCATCCTTGTTTGAGTCCACAGTGCTCTCTAGATGTAGGTGAACTACAACTCCCAAACTCAGGGTCAATGCCAACCAAACCCTTCTGGTGTTTTCTGTTGGTCATGCGAGTTCTGTGTGCCAAGTTTGGTTCAATTCCATCATTGGCGGGGTTCAGAATGCTCTTTGGTTGTAGATGAACTATAAATCCCAGCAACTACAACTCCCAAATGACAAAATCATTTTTTGAGTGAAGGGCATACATTAGGATGTTAGGTGTCTTGTGTCCAAATTTGGTGTCAATTTCCCCACTAGTTTTTGAGTTCTGTTAATCCCACAAACGAACATTACATTTTTATTTATATAGATTACTATATTGCACTATGCCAGCGGTTCTCAACCTAGGGGTCGCAACCCCCAGGGGGGTTGTTTGTCCATTTTGGAGGGGTCACGAGCTGCCTTCTTTGGCCCCACCCCCTTCACCTGCTCAAAATGGCTGGCTGCCTCGCTCGCCTGGCTCTTGCCACTTGCTGGACCAGCAGCGGTGCGAGGCAGGTGAGGGCTCTACACAAGGTCTGGCCTTGTATGGAGCCTCCCTCCCTCTTGCTACTTGCCGGCTGGCGGGATCATGAGGCAGGTGAGGGAGGCTCTGCTCAAGGCCTGGCCCTGCACGAAGCCTCTCTCTTCGCCTGCCAGCCAGTGGGGTCACCAGCCAGACAAGGGAGGCTCCGCTCAATGCCAGGCCTTTAGTGAAACCTCCCACGCTTTGCTAACGACCCCGCCAGCCGGCAAGCAGTGAGAGGGGCTTGCTGGCCAGCGAGGGTGTGAGCCAGGTGAGGGAGGTTCCATTCGAGGCCTGGCCTCACGCAAAGCCTCCCTCGCCTCCCCTGCACTGGGTTCACAGTGCTCTCCGGATGTAGGTGAACTACATCTCCCCAAAATCAATCTCAGTGGTCTGTGGAAGTCAGAGCTGAACTGACTTGGTATGGCTCCATCATTGAAGCTCCATCATCTGTTTCCCAGGCAGGAGGCAAGGTGGAACTTTGTCGTTCTCCCTGAAATGCCCTTTGGGGCCAAGAGAGCCCTTTTATCAATCAAGGGAGAGGACTGCCTCTTGCCTTTCAACCTCGGGGCTCATTCAGTGCTCAGAGATCTAATAACCTGGAAGGAGAGGACTTATTTTCAGCCGTAATGAACTCTAGTGCCAGTTGCCAGCTGAGGGCAGAGGTGGCATTGTGCCACCAAAGCCATTAAGGGCTCGGCTCCTCTTTCCTGGAAGGAAGGCGCCTCCCTGCCATCGGAGCCGGACCAGAGAAGAGGCAAAGTGTTGTGAAAGACATGCCCTCCATAGGCACACACTGGGCAAGGTGGCCGGACTTGTCTGCCATTCTGATGCCTTTTCTCCACCTTTGAATGCCTTCCTAACGTTTAGGCACCATATCTTTTCCTGAAGTATGAGTCCCTGGCTCCATTGAGTCCAACAACAACAACAACAAGTTTATTTTTGTATCTTGCCACAATCTCCTCGAAGGGACATGGCGTGGCTCACATGTGGGCAAGCCTGGTCAAACATAGAATCATAGAATCATAGAATCCTAGAGTTGGAAGAGACCTTCTGGACCATCCAGTCCAACCCCATTCTGCCAAGAAGCAGGAATATTGCATTCAAATCACCCCTGACAGATGTCCATCCAGCCTCTGTTTAAAAGCTTCCAAAGAAGGAGCCTCCACCACACTCCAGTGCAGAGAGTTCCACTGCTGAATGGCTCTCCCTGTCAGGAAGTTCTTCCTCATGTTCAGATGGAATCTCCTTTCTTGTAGTTTGAAGCCATTCCTCCATTGCGTCCTAGTCTCCAGGGAAGCAGAAAACAAGCTTGCTCCCTCCTCCTCCCTGTGGCTTTCTCTCACATATTTCTACATGGCTATCATGTCTCCTCTCAGCCTTCTCTTCTTCAGGCTAAACATGCCCAGCTCCTTAAGCTGCTCCTCGTAGGGCTTGTTCTCCAGACCCTTGGTCATTTTAGTCATGCTCCTCTGGACACATTCCAGCTTGAGAACTAAAACATAGCATAATAAAATTTATAAGAACAACATAAAACAAACAAAATAACCTCATCAGTCAACCCATGAACTGACATTGTAATCAATTACTAAATTTGGGTGGGCAAAGGCTAGTGCAGTAAGGTTGTGGTTGCAGGGACAGGGCAAGTGGAAAAAGTGCAGGAGCCAGAGGATGGTTAGGGCTAGAAGGACAATGTCAATTAGAACCCTATATCTGTAGGGCAGGGGTCTGTGGTAAAGAGCAGAGGCCAGATATTGGGTAATGGCTGGAATAGGGCTCCACAGCCACCTACAAAGCCACAAAAATAGTCATCAAGGAAGACCATCTTACTCGTCCAACGAGGGATCGCCTAAGTAAGTAAGTAAGTATGGCTGGGAGCAAACTTATCTAGTGAGCTGTGTAATCAAAGGCACTGCTGAACTTTACAAAAAAATGGACAGGGTGGGCGACAGTCTAATGTCCCTGGGGAGAGAGTTCCAGAGCCAAGGGGCCACCACTGAGGAGGTCATCTCTCTCGTCCCCACCAACTGTGTGTTGCACTCCAGGTCCAGAAGAAGCCCTCTGACTTAAAACACACCACACAAAGAGTAAAGAGTCAAAACTTCTTTTATTAAAGCTTAGTAAATAGCCAGAAGAAACAAATGCTTGCAAGAAAATCAGAAGTTTCCAAAAAGTATTAGTCCATAAACAGTAGTAACCCAAAGCAATGTCCACACAAGAAATGCAGGTAATCCAAGACAGCGTTAATCCAGACAGGAATCAAGCAGGATGCAAAGACAATCCAAAAGGCTAAAAAAAAACTCCACAGAAACAAGATCCCTTGAAGAAGACTTCCATGGCACAAGAACTTGGATCCCAAACGATGCCTGATCTGACAAGATTTTCTACAGGCAAACCTTAAATCCCAAAAACTGGTTTCATTTTCCCCTAGTCTTTGACTTTAATTGACGAATTCTTTCAGATCTACGTAAACATTGGGCCTCTTGTCGATTCTGGCTAATCTCCAACCGCCAACTCTGCTTATCTGACTCCTCATTAACTTTACCAGACTGTTTTCCAAACTAGAATCTGGAGAGCTCACAGGCGGAGGGAGTAAACCTTTCTCCCAAGGCCTGACAGAAACATTCTCATGAGAATCTGCCCTTTGCACCGAAGCCTCTCTGTCAGTGTCTGCATGAAACCCATTGACCAAAGTGTCTCCATCTTGCACCTCAGAGTCAGTCCCAGCATCCCCCACATCAGAAGCAACAGGGGACTGACTTCCCTCCTCATTCCCCACATCAGACACAGAAACATCAGGAGACTGAAACACATTCACAGGTCCAAGCACAGGCTCAGGTTAAATTCCAACACTGTGCTTGTGACGAAGGTGGGAGCAAGAGAAGGGCCTCCTGAGAAGATCTTAGAGCCCGCGCAGGTTCATAGGAAAGATAGGCAGGTCTCAAACTGTTTGGGGCTTAGTAGGTGATAATCTGCACCTTGAATCAGGACCGGAAACTTATCGGCAGCCAGTGGAGCTATTTAAACAAAGGGGTTGACCACTCCCTGTAATTTGCTCCAGTTAACAACCTGGCCACCGACCTTTGCACCAACTGCAATTTCCATCCATCTTCAAAGGCAGCCCCACATAGAGTGCATTGCAGTAGTCCAATCTAGAGGTAGCTAAGGCATGGACCACCATGGCCAAGTCAAACTTCACAAGGTATGGCCACAGATGGTGCACAAGCTTTAGTTGTGCAAAAGTCCTCCCGGCCATGACCGACACCTGAGATTCAAGCGTCGGTGCTGAGTCCAGAAGGACCCCCAGACTGCAGACCTGTGTCCTCAAGGGGAGTGTAACCCCACTGAGCACGACTGACCAGGAGGACCTCTGTCTTGTCAGGATTAAGCTTCAGCTTGTTCTTAGCCTTCATCCAGTCCATCACAGTTGCCAGACCCTGTTCCAGGACCCAGGGGCCAGGCCTGTAGCCGGGGAGGGGGGGGGTTAGGGGTTCAACCCCCCCCTCCCTGAAATTTTTCAGGTTAAAAAACCCCTGGTTTACTCATGAATTTTAACTGGTTAACCAAATCCCCATGCTTTATTTATTTATCATGTCAGGCAACCAGACAATTGTATTACATTTCTAACAGAACAAAACAAACAAACAGACAAAACACAAAATTTGCAAGGTGGATGATTAAATGTCCTTTGACCAGTCTCTGGCTACTTGGAGAGCTTCTGGTGTTGCCGCAAGGAGGTCCTCCCTTGTGCATGTAGGTTTCATTGCAGCAGGTGGTCAGTGGTTTGCTCTTCTCCGCATTTGCATGTCGTGGATTCCACTTTGTAGCCCCATTTGTTGAAGTTGGCTCTGCATCTCATGGTGCCAGAGTGCAGTCTGTTCAGCGTCTTCCTAGTCGCCCAGTCCTCTGTGTGCCCAGGGGGGAGTCTCTCATTTGGTATCAGCCATGGATTGAGGTGCTGGGTTTGAGCCTGCCACCTTTGGACTCTTGCTTGCTGAGGTGTTCCAGCGAGTGTCTCTGTAGATCTTAGGAAACTATTTCTAGATTTAAGTCGTTGGCGTGCTGGCTGATACCCAAACAGGGGATGATCTGGAGATGTCTCTGCCTTGGTCCTTTCACTATTGGCTGCTACTTCCCGGCTGATGTCAGGTGGTGAAATACCAGCTAAACAGTGTAATTTCTCCCGTGGTGTAGGGCGCAGACACCCCGTGATAATGCGGCATGCCTCATTAAGAGCCACATCCACTGTTTTAGGTCATTGACATGCTGGCTGATACCCAAACAAGGGATGAGCTGGAGATGTCTCTGCCTTGGTCCTTTCACTATTGGTTGCTACTTTCTTTGCTCCATTCCTGGACATTGCTGCTGCGTTGGGTGGTCCCTCTGTAGACATGTCCACAGTGGCACGGTGTGCGATCGACTCCTGCAGTGTGAGAGGTTTGCATGTCAACAAAGCCTTCTTCTGAGGGGATGTGGCCCCACAGCTGCTGCTTTCTGGATGTCCAGATGGTGACCATTGGAGGAAAACCTAGGTGATGTTCCAGACTTTGCAGCACAGGGAAGAATTCTCCCTGGAAGCAGATCTCCTTGCCAGCTTTTCCTTGCTTAAGGGCTGGCTGGTGACCTTGGCTGGTGAATCTTTCTCTCTGTCTCTGTCTTCCTGAGCCTGACTCAGAGCCGGCCCCCCAGCCCTGTCCCTGCCCCATCCCTGCCTCTTCCATTTATAGAGAGATGTCAATTGGGGAGAAGGTCATTTGAGTAATTGCTCAAGATTGCCAGGCAAGGAAAAGGCAGAGGAGGAGGAGGAGGAGGAGGGGGAAGAGGAGGAGGAGGAACCCAAAATCCCAGGAGGGTTTTAATTACCACCTGCCAAAAGGGCGTCACTCCTCCCTCTCAACCACATGCAGCCTTGAGGTGCGCTTTCTCTGGCACATGCGGCCGCACACTTGAGTTCCAGGACAGCGATGCCAGTTGAGAACCTGAATTGCATGTGTGAGTCATAGGATCCTAGAGCCCAATCCCCTTTCCGCCAGGCAGGAAGATATCATCGACTCACATTAACGTGTTTTCGAACTGCAGAAGCTGGGGCTAACAGTGGGAGCTCACCCCCACTCCCCAGATTCAGCAGCTCAGCGGTTTAACCCACTGCACTACCAGGGATGCCATATAATCATGATTAGAAATAATCCTCATGGAAGATTAAAACTCGTGCATCAACTGCGCCCATACCTTGGGAAGTCTGACTTGGCCACGGTGGTCCATGCTCTGCTTACATTCTGAATAGATTATGGCAGTGTGCTCTACCTGGGGCTGCCTTTGAAGATGGTTCAGAAACTTCAACTAGTCCAATGGTCAGCAGCCAGATTGCTAACGGGGGCAACATACAGGGAACATATCAAAGCCCTGTTCTGCCAGCTCCACTGGCTGCCAGTCCACCTCCGACCCCAATTCAAAGTGCTGGTTTTGACCTATAAAGCTCTATACGGTTCTGGCCCAACTTACCTGTCTGAACGCATCCACCCCTACGTCCCACCTCGTAATCTAAGATCATACGGGGAGGCCCTGCTCTCACTCCCATCAAAAGCACAAATGCGTCTGGCGGGGACAAGAGACAGGGCCTTCTCGGCGGTGGCTCCCCGCCTATGGAACACACTCCCAAGGGAGGTAAGATCAGCTCTCTCTCTCCTGGGTTTCCGAAAGAAATTAAAGACATGGTTTTGGGACAATAGATGTAGCAGCACTTTAGAGGGACGTGACTGGAGCGACGATACGACTGATGAGACGGTTTTAATGATTGCTTATGTATTGTTTTAACTATGATTTGTGTCCAATTGTGGTTTTATTATTGTAATTGTCATGTAGAGGCCTCATAACAGGGCACATTGTTTTGTGCCATATTTGGTTCAATTCCATCATTGGTGGAGTTCAGAATGCTCTTTGATTGTAGGTGAACTATACATCCCAGTAACTACAACTCGCATATGTCAAGGTCTATTTCCCCCCAAGAGCGCCTCAAGAACTCCCCTGGGCAAAATCAACTATACTGCAAATGCTTACTTTGCGTAATGGCTTGAGCCACCCGTGATGTGAGTAGATCAATAGGTACCGCTCCGGTGGGAAGGTAATGGCGCTCCATGCAGTCATGCCAGCCACATGACCTTGGAGGTGTCTATGGACAATGCCAGCTCTTCGGCTTAGAAATGGAGATGAGCACCACACCCCACAGTCAGACATGACTGGACTTAATGTCAGGGGACAACCTTTACCTTTTACTAATCCCTTTCAAGCGGCTGAAAAACTTGTTTCTTGAGTGTTGGGAAACCCTGGGTGCCTCTGCAACTGTAGAAGTAATGCAAGTTGACACCACTTGAACTGGGGCTCGGTGCTATGGAATCCTGGGATTTTGAGTTTGGTGAGGCACCCACCCTCATTGGCAAAGGAGGCTAAACATGTTGTTGCGAAGCTACAACTTCTAGGATTCTAAAGCATTGAGCCACGGAAGTTCAAGTGACATCAAACCATTCATTTTACAGTGCAGATTCTGCATCTCAAGAGGCAATTTGGCCCTTTTTGGACCAGAAAAAGTACCATCTGGGTGTGACCAGGCTCTCAGAAACAGCATTGGACTCCCTCAATAGTTTTCTTGCACTTGTCAGCATCTTAGGTGGAAAATGTGACAGCTTTTTGGTGTTGCTTTGCTGCCCTCCTGTGGCCATTTGGAAAGTGCTGGGCGAGAAGAATAGGATTCTTAAAGGCAAGCAGCTCAGATTAGGTAGGAGGGGTTATAAGAGAATTACAACTCCCTTGGCCTATGGGAGGAACCTGAAGGCCTTCTGCAAGGTCTCAGAGTAAAGTGTAAACACAGAGGAGTGCAATTCCTTCCTAATGCATGCCACCGGGGATTTGGGGAGATCTAGACATGTGCCGTCACGCCTGGGAGCTATAGATCTTAGTGAAAGATACATGGATGTGACACCTCTCCCCAGGGGATTGCTTCTTGCCCTCCTTTAGAGAACTGGAACTTCCAAGGATCAAGACACTACAGATAACTTGAAATAGGCTTTATTGTTCACAATGAGTTATCATCCTTAGGCATAAACTTGATATTCAAAAGAAAACGTACGTTACAGTCTTTGGAGTCTTGGGTCCAAGGTGTTTTGCAGCTGAGAAGCTTTCCAAGTTCCCTCTTTCTCAATGGCTGTGAATGCCTGAGCATTCACAACCCCAGCCCAATGACCTATATTTGAAGGCACAAAGTCTTCCTCTTGATGCCAAAGGACTGGTTTGAAGGCGCTTAGGATTCTGCAACGTCATCCAGGTGAGCTGGATATGAAGAATGAATCTTAAGAGTACAAACTTAAGAACTGGTGAAGAGAGATGACTTAACTGAGGGCTTTTGGAGCTAAGCCTTTCTCACGTCCATCTGCTGAGATGTCTGATGGTAGAATGAAAAGAAAGCCCTGCCCTCTTCCCCAGGATTAAGCAGGGGAGGCAATTCAACAAATGACAACAACATTGATAGAAAGCAGTAGATCAGTGGTTCTCAACCTGTGGGTCCCCAGATGTTTTGGCCTTCATCTCCCAGAAATCCTAACAGCTGGTAAACTGGCTGGGATTTCTGGGAGTTGTAGGCCAAAATACCTGGGGACCCACAGGTTGAGAACCACTGCAGTAGATAGCCAAAAAAATCAACTGTACATTCACATACTAGTGGGGCCAGATGCGCCATCACAAGACATGTGATGTCTTCTTTCCTTCCTTCCTTCTCTACCTTTCTTTCTTTCCTTTTCTCCTTCTTTCTCTCCCTCCTTCTCTCCTTCCCTCCTTCTTTCCTTCCTTCTTTCTCTCCCTCCTTCTCTCCTTCCCTCCTTCTTTCTCTCCCTCTTTCTCTCCTTCCCTCCTTCTTTCCCTCCTTCTTTCTCCCCCTCTTTCTCTCCCTCCTTCTTCCTTTCTTCTTTCCCTTCTTCTCACCCTCTCTCCCCCTCCTTACTTCTCTACCTTTCTTTCTTTCCTTCTCTCCTTCTTTCTCTCCCTCCTTCTCTCCTTCCCCCTTCTTTCCTTCCTTCTTTCTCTCCCTCCTTCTCTCCTTCCCTCCTTCTTTCCTTCCTTCTTTCTCTCCCTCCTTCTCTCCTTCCCTCCTTCTTTCTCTCCTTCTTTCTCCCCCTCTTTCTCTCCTTCCCTCCTTCTTTCCCTCCTTCTTTCTCCCCTTCTTTCTCTCCCTCCTTCCTTCCTTCTTTCCCTTCTTGCCCTCTCTCCCCTCCTCTACCTTTCTTTCCTTCCTTCTCTCCTTCTTTCTCTCCCTCCTTCTCTCCTTCCCTCCTTCTTTCCTTCCTTCTTTCTCTCCCCCCTTCTCTCCTTCCCTCCTTCTTTCTCTCCTTCTTTCTCTCCCTCTTTCTCTCCTTCCCTCCTTCTTTCCCTCCTTCTTTCTCCCCTCTTTCTCTCCCTCCCTCCTTCCTTCTTTCCCTTCTTCTCACTCTCTCTCTCCCTTCCTTCTCTACCTTTCTTTCTTTCCTTCTTTCTCTCCTTCCTTCCTTCTCTACCCTTCTTTCTTTCCTTCCTTCTCTCCCTCCTTCTCTCCTTCCTTCCTTCTTTCTGTGTATGTGTTTTGTGTGTATAAATGCATATATGTGTGTATATATGTGTGTTTGTGTATATATATGTGGTTTTGCGTGTGCATTGTAATGCATTTTTGGGTTTTTTTTGCCATTTAAGTCCCTTCTGCTATGTTTTTCAGTGTTTTTATGAGTGATGGCCACTCGTTGACCTAATAGGTGTCTTGTGTCCAAATTTGGTGTCAATTTGTCCAGTGGTTTTTGAGTTCGGTTAATCCCACAAACAAACATTACAATTTTATTTATATACCGTAGATTATGGCACTTTGTTATTATTGGGAGTTTTCAAGTTGCTTTGAAGGGTAGATTTACATTGCAGAATGGATCCAGTTTGTCCCAGTTCGAACTGCCAAGGCTTAGTGCTATGGAATCCTGGGATCCTGGGAGCTGCAGTTTGACAAGGTCTTCTCTGCCAAAAAGCTCTATGTGCAAATCAAGGCAAGGATGTTCCTGGGTATGTGTAGAGTGCAGGCTGATCTGATAAAGCCCTTCGCTTCCTCCAAAGGCTACCTGGAAGAGGGCCAGGGTTGCTTCCAAAGGTAGATGCCCAAAGCCTGCCCTCCCCTTCCTGAGCATGAGCCGGGGTTTCTCCTCTCGCTTTAATCTGAAGCATCCATTTAAAATCCCTAATCCCAGACATAACCTTGTCTCTGCTCTGCGCCACGGCAGCTTCATTTAATAATAACTGGCGCAAAAGACAATCCCTCCCGACAAGGCTTGGCTGAATTCCCCTTCGCTTTAAGCCCTCTCCCTGCAGCCTGGATTTGGGGCTCTTTTCGTTGGCACACCTACACTGGAGAATTAATGCAGTTCAGCATCTCCTTAACTGCTACGGCTCAGTGCAGTGGAATCCTGGGAGTTGTAGTTTTGGAAGGTCTTTAGCCTTCTCTACCAAAGAGTGCTAAGGCTTCACCAAATTCCCAGGATCCCAGGGCATTTTTAATCCGTGGCATTTAAAGTGCATATTTGGGCATATGGAATATCTATGACAAGTTTGGTCCAGATCCATCATTGTTTGAGTCCAAAGTTCTCTCTTGATGTTGGTGAACTACAACTCCCAAACTCAAGGTAAATGCCCATGAAACCCTTCTAGTGTTTTCTGTTGACCATAGGAGTTTTGTGTGCCAAGTTTGGTTCAATTCCATCGTTAATGGAGTTCAGAATGCTCTTTGATTGCAGGTGTACTATAAATCCCTGCAACTACAACTCCCCAAATTACAAAATCAATTTTTTTGAGTGAAGTAACAACCCATACATTGGGTTGTTAGGTATATGGTGTCCAAATTTGGAGTCAATTCCCCCAGTGGTTTTTGAGTTCTGTTAATCCCACAAACGAACATTACATTTTTATGTATATTACTAGCCGTCCCCTGCCACGCGATGCTGTGGCCCATTCTGGTGGTCATGGGGGTTCTGTGTGGGAGGTCTGGCCCAATTCTATCGTTGGTTGGGTTCAGAATGCTCTGTGATTGTAGGTGAACTACAAATCCCAGCAACTACAACTCCCAAATGTCAGGATTCTATTTCCCCCAAACTCCACCAGTGTTCACATTTGGGTATATTGATTATTTGTGTAGAGTTTGGTCCAGATCCATCATTGTTTGAGTCCACGGTGACCTCTGGATGTAGGTGAACTACATCTCCAAAGCCAAAGGACACTGCCCACCAAGCCCTTCCAGTATTTTCTGTTGGTCATGGGAGAACTGTGTGCAAAGTTTGGTTCAATTCCGTCGTTGGTGGGGTTCAGAATGCTCTTTGATTGTAGTTGAACTATAAATCCCAGCAACTACAACTCCCTAAATGACAAAATCAATTTTTTTGAGTGAAGGACATACATTGGGTTGTTAGGTGTCTTGTGTCCAAATTTGGTGTCAATTCGTCCAGTGGCTTTTGAGTTCTGTTTGTTAATCCCACAAACGAACATTACATTTTTATTTACCTGCCACGCGTTGCTGTGGCCAACCTTCCCTCCCTCTTTCTTTCCTTTCTTTCTCTCCTTCCTTCCCTCTTCTTCTTTCCCTTCTTCTTTCTTCCTTCTCTACCTGTTTCTTTTCTCGCTTCCTTTGCTCTTTGGTTCCATCCTTCCTCGTCTCTTTCCTTCCTTCCTGCCCTCCCTCTGTCTCTCTTTGGTTCCTTCTCTCCTTTCTTCCCTCTTTCACTTTTTTATTTCATTCTGTCCCTCCTTCTCTCCTCCCTTCCTTCTTTCACCTTCTTTCTTTCCTTCTTTCTCTCCTTCCTTCCTTCTCTACCTTTCTTTCTTTCTCTCCTTTTTTCTCTCTTTCTCTCCCTCCTCTCCGTCCTTCCTTCTCTACTTCTTTATCTCCTTCCCTCCTTCTTTCCCTTCTTCTCTCCTTCCTTCTCTACCCTTCTTTCTTTCCTTCCTCTTCTCCTTCCCTCTTTCTCTCCCTCCTTCCTTTTCTACCTTTCTGTGTGTTTTGTTTGTGTATATGCATATATGTGTGTATATATGTGTGTTTGTGTATATATATGTGGTTTTGTGCGTGTGTTGGAATGTATTTTTTTTTTACTTTTAAAGTCTCTTCTGTTGCGTTTTTCAGTTTTTTTAGGAGTGATGGTCACTCCTTGGGTTAGTAGATGTCTTGTGTCCAAATTTGGTGTCAATTCCCCCAGTGGTTTCTGAGTTCTGTTAATCCCACAAATGAACAATATATTTTTATTTATATGGATTATATTATGCGTCCCCCCAATGCACCTTCAGCCTTCCCATCCCCTTTTGCATCCGTGGGGGTTAATGAAGCAGGGACCTTTGTCATGAAGCATTAAGATGATTTCATTCTATGTTAATGAGTAACGATCTTCAACAAGAAAGCTCTGGATGATGCATAAGGAGGGGGTTCAATGGGATGCGCTTCATGCGCGTGGGGTTGTGGAGCACACGCCCAGCACGATCAGCCCAAAGGATGGCACCTGATGCACTGGGCCACTTAAGCTTTGCACACACACAAACTCACACAGATCAAGTCTTAATCAGGCACGTAGCCGGGGGGGGGGGGGGCTTGGGCACACACACCCCCCCCGAAATTCTCATGGTGGTTCGCGAAAAGGCCTTACTGGTGCATTATTTAAACTGTTATGTTTATTCATATCATGATCTGATCACCATACTCAATATATCCCATATGCATGGGGGTATTGGGGTAATGATACAAAAGGTTTGCTAGGCTAGACCCTCTTCCACTCAGACTCAGCCCCCCCCCCCCCGAAACTCAGCCCCCCCAGCCCCCCCTGAAAAAAATTCACACCCCCCCCGCCCGAAACGAAATCCTGGCTACGGGCCTGGTCTTCATGCATTGTCGAAGGCTTTCATGGCTGGATTCACTGGGTTGTTGTAGGTTTTTTTGAGCTATATGGCCATGGTCTAGAGGCATTCTCTCCTGATGTTTCGCCTGCATCTATGGCAAGCATCCTCAGAGGTAGTGAGGTCTGTTGGAAGTAGGAAAAAGGGTTTATATATCTGTGGAATGACCAGGGTGGGACAAATGACTCTTGTCTGCTGGAGCTAGGCGTGAATGTTTCAGCTGACCACCATGATTAGCATATAATGGCCTGACAGTGCCTGGAGCAAACTTTTGTTGAGAGGTGATTAGATATCCTTGTTTGTTTCCTCTCTGTTGTTGTGCTGTTGTAATTTTAGAGTTTTTTTTAATACTGGTAGCCAGATTTTGTTCATTTTCATAGTTTCCTCCTTTCTGTTGAAATTTCAACCATGAAAATGAACAAAATCTAGCTACTAATATTTAAAAAAACTCTAAAATTACAACAGGCACTGTCAGGGCATTATATGCTAATCAAGGTGGTCAGTTGAAACATTCACACCTAGCTCCAGCAGACAAGAGTCCTTTGTCCCACCCTGGTCATTCCACAGATATATAAACCCTTTTTCCTACTTCCAACAGACCTCACTACCTCTGAGGATGCTTGCCATAGATGCAGGCGAAACGTCAGGAGAAATGCCTCTAGAACATGGCCATATAGCCCGAAAAAACCCACAAGAACCTAGTGATTCCAGCCATGAAAGCCTTCGACAATACATTCAAAAATATGCTTTTCCTGAGCATTGAGAACAACCCAACAACCCAAATCAAGTCTTGCTCTTCCCCTTCCTCTCGTCTGTGGCTTTCTTTCCATTCCCTCTCCTCCTGTGTGCACACCATGCAATCCTCTCCGGGGCTTTTGCCTTCAGCTCGCTTGCTTAATTATTCAAAAACTCACAGAGCTCCAGGGAAATTGAAAAAGCAAAGCTGAAGACTCTTTTCAAGTGGGAGCACCTGTTATTATATTGGGAAAAGGTGTGCCACTTTTCCTAACACACCAATGAGGACAGATCTTAGCGCGGTTTACATGCCTTTGGGCTTCGTCACTGAGGCTGGGAAACTGCTTATCATTTTGCCATGGAACACAAACGTGACACGGCTCCATCAACGTGTAATGACACATGCAGAGATGTGTCATTGCTCTCCTGCTGCTTTTGTTCATGTCGAAAGAGGTCTGTTGATGACATGTCCTTTTGGAGACCTCCCCATCATGGGGTCAATGATGAGAGATGCCGGAGAGAGCCTGCTCTTCACGTCCTTGCTCAGATCTTGCCAATGAGCCCTTGTCTGAGAAAAGTCAGGGTGAATGTTGCAATCAGCGAGCTTGAATAGCATTGAGTAGCCTTGCAGCTGCAAAGTCAATCAGTGGGGTATCTGCGTACCTGGGGGTCGGGACCCCTGGAGGGGTCGCGAGGGGGTGTCAGAGGGGGTCACCAAAAACCACCAGAAAGCACAGTATTTTCTGTTGGTCATGGAGGTTCTGTGTGGGAAGTTTGGCCCAATTCAATTGTTGGTAGGGTTCAGAATGCTCTTTGATTGTAGGTGAACTATAAAGCCCAGTAACTATAAATCCCAAATGTCAAGGTCTATTTTCCCCAAACTTCATTTATGTTCATATTGGGGCATATGGAATATTTGTGCCAAGTTTGGTCCAGATCCATCATTGTTTGAGTCCACAGTGCTCTCTGGATGTAGGTGAACTACAACTCCCCAAACTCAAGGTCAATGCCCACCAAACCCTTCCAGTATTTTCTGTTGGTCATGGGAGTTCTGTGTGCCAGGTTTGATTCAATTCCATCATTGGTGGAGTTCAGAATGCTCTGTGATTGTATGTGAACTACAAATCCCAGGAACTACAACTCCCAAATGTCAAGATTCTATTTTCCACAAACTTTACCAGTGTTCACATTTGGGCATATTGAGTATTCGTGTAGAGATTGGGCCAGATCCATCATTGTTTGAGTCCACAGTGCTCTCTGGGTGTAGGTGAACTACAACTCCCAAAACTCAAGGTCAATGCCCACCAAACCCTTCCAGTATTTTCTGTTGGTCATGGGAGTTCTGTGTGCCAGGTTTGATTCAATTCCATCGTTGGTGGAGTTCAGAATGCTCTTTGATTGAAGGTGAACTATAAATCCCAGCAACTGCAACTCCCAAATGACAAAATCAATCCCTCCTCCTAATCCCACCAGTATTCAAATTTGAGTGTATTGGGTATTTGTGCCTGCGAAGGAGCTCGGGCCCCAAATTCGGTAAGGGAGGTCTCAGGAGAGAGAAGTTACGATTTATTATTTATTATCCTTAATGGTGCCACCAATTTGGTGATGTGAGGTAATTTTGGGAGATTGGGCACACTAAACGCAGAATTAATGGAGATGAGGCAGTTTTACAATCAAAGAGAACAAGTTTATTTTGAAACAAAGGGTATGGTTGCAGTTTGGTGATAAACTTGGAAAATACTTGGAGAACGTTACATATAACTTGGTTGCGATACAGTTCAGACTTCTGATGTTACAACTTATAAATAACCTTTGCTGTGGTGAAGCACTTTATTAAACAATGGTTCCTGAGGTGAATAGTCTTCCTGTTTGACCCTTCTGTGATCAAACCTCAGATCTCTAGTTCACTTTTAACTAGTGATCTAAACGAGCTTCTATTAGTCTTCTCTAACTAATAAAACTAATAAGGTTTCCCCTTCAGCCTTCCCGAACTGAAGAAACCTCCGACTATTCACAAACACTGCTTCTCTACTTCCCACTCTCTCTCTCTCTCTCAACTCTTCACTTCCCTGAGCCTAAACCTAACTCTTCATTCCTCTGAGCCTCAACCCTGACTCTTCATGACTGTGCACTCTTCTGAGCCTAAACCCTAACTCTTCATGACTCTTCACTCCTCTGAGCATAAAGCCTAACTAACTTTTTAACTGTCGCTTTTCAAAACTCCCCTCTCTAAGCTCCTCCCACTTCTCTACAGCATTGTTTCCATGGTAACACACTCCTCACAGCTAGGCCGCTCCAGCATTAGCATCGTTTCCATGGTAACACACTCCTCACAGCTAGGCCGCTCCAGCATTAGGGCAACCAGTGTAAACACAAATACAGTTATAATAATATCATTTACAATCAATACAGTTTATAATAATATCATTTACAATCAACTTCTGTACAGTGCCGAATTTGGTCCAGTGTATGAAAATACATCCTGCATATCAGATATTAATAATAATAATAATAATAATAATAATAATAATAATCTTTATTTATACCCCGCCTCCATCCCCCCAAGGGGACTTGGGGTGGCTTACGTAAGGCCACACCCATCCATACAGTAAACACAATATAAACACAAAAAACACAACAGATAATCAAAAAATAAATTACATAAAATGCAAAACCATATTTGCATTACTATTCATAACAGCAAGAAAATCACAGTTATGAAGTAGCAATGAAAATAATTTTATGGTTGGGGGTCACCATAACATGAGGAAGCGTATTAAGGGGTCACAGCATTAGGAAGGTTGAGAACCACTGGCATAGAGGTAGCCTGGCCTCTGTTGCCTGGAGGCATCCTCTGTTTGAGAGGTGTGCACTGGCACATGATTGCTTGCTGCCCAAAGTTCTAAATAAATGAATGAATAAATAAAATAACAGCTAATCTTGACACGAAAGAATAAGGTGGGATCGGTTTTAATGTATATGTAGTGTTTATAATTGTATGCCTATGTTTTGCTTACTCTGTATGTTTTTGTGTTTTACGATTTGGAAACTGTCCTGGGTCCTCTCGGGGAAATAGAGCAGTGTTTCTCAACCTTCCTAATGCCATGACCCCTTAATACAGTTCCTTATGTTGTGGTGACTCCCAACCATACCATTGTTTTCATAACAATAGTTTTGCTACTGTTACGAATCGTAATGTAAATATATGATAAGCAGGATGTATTTTCATTCACTGGACCAAATTGGGCACAAATATCCGATTAGCTCAAATCTGAATACTGGTGGGGTTGATTTTGTCACCCCCCCAACCTCACCAGTATTACTGGGATTTATAGTTCACCTACAATCAAACCCCACCAGTATTACTGGGATTTATAGTTCACCTACAATCAAAGAGCATTCTGAATCTTCAATGGAATTGAACCAAATTTGGCACACAGAACTCCCATGACCAACAGAAAATACTGGAAGGGTTTGGTGGACATTGATCTAGAGTTTGGGAGTTGTAGTTCACCTACATCCAGAGAGCACTGTGGACTCAAACAATGATGGATCTGGACCAAACTTGGCACGGATACTCAATATACCCAAATGTGAACACTGGTGGCGTTTGGGGAAAATAGACCTTGACATTTGGGAGTTGTAGTTGCTGGGAGTTATAGTTCACCTACAATTAAAGAGCATTCTGAACCCCACCAAACTGCACCTAATTAGAATTGCACCTAATTTCCCACAGAGACCCCCATGACCAACAGAGAATACTGTTTTCTGATGGTCTTTGGTGACCCCTCTGCCACCTCCTCACGACCCCCCCACCCCCGAGGGGTCCTGACCCTCAGGTTGAGAAACAATGAAATAGAGTGGTATATAAATAAAGTTTTATTTTTATTATTATATTATTATCATGGCTCCTCAATGCTATTCAAGCTTGCTAATTGCAACATTCACGCCCTGGACATTCCACAGTTTTATATATACACACTCCACTTGCTTCCTTGCCAACAGAGCCTCTGAAGATGCCATTAGCCACAGATGCAGATGAAATGTCAGGAGAGAATGCAACTGGAATATGGCCAGACAGGCCAAAAAAATCACAGCAACCCAGAGCTAAGTATACTCCAGAGGTCAAGATGGGAATCCAAAATGACCATATCAGACGAGAGAGCCAAGTGGCCAGAACTAACAAAATGGATTTTGACATGGGAAAATATATGGTTTGACACTTAGGCAAAATATTTATTTTTAATTTTTATTTATTTATCGTGTCAGGGGCAACAAGACCATTGTATTACATTTCTAACCGAACAAAACAAACAAACAAACAGAGAAAATACAAAATGTGTGAGTTTGGTAGTTGATTAAATGTCCTTTGACCAGTATCTGGCCACTTGGAGTGCTTCTGGTGTTGCCGCAAGGAGGTCCTCCATTGTGCATGTGGCAGGGCTCAGGGTGCATTGCAGCAGGTGGTCAGTGGTTTGCTCTTCTCCACACTCGCATGTCGTGGATTCCACTTTGTGGCCCCATTTCTTGAGGTTGGCTCTGCATCTCGTGGTGCCAGAGCGCAGTCTGTTCAGGGCCTTCCAAGTCGCCCAGTCTTCTGTGTGCCCAGGGGGAGTCTCTCATTTGGTATCAGCCTTGGATTGAGGTTCTGGGTTTGAGCCTGCCACTTTTGGACTCTCGCTTGCTGAGGTGTTCCAGCGAGTGTCTCTTTAGATCTTAGAAAACTATTTCTTGATTTAAGTCGTTGACGTGCTGGCTGATACCCAAACAGGGATGAGCTGGAGATGTCACTGCCTTGGTCCTTTCACTATTGGCTGCTACTTCCCGGCGGATGTCAGGTGGTGCAATACCGGCTAAACAGTGTAATTTCTCCAGTGGTGTAGGGCGCAGACACCCTGTGATAATGCAGCATGTCTCATTAAGAGCCACATCCACTGTTTTAGCGTGGTGAGATGTGTTCCACACTGGGCATGCATATCAGCAGCAGAGTAGCATAGCGCAAGGGCAGATGTCTTCACTGTGTCTGGTTGTGATCCCTAGGTTGTGCTAGTCAGCTTTCGTATGATATTGTTTCTAGCACCCACTTTTTGCTTGATGTTCAGGCAGTGCTTCTTGTAGGTCAGAGCACAATCCAGGGTGACTCCCAGGTACTTGGGTGCGCTGCAATGCTCCAGTGGGATTCCTTCCCAGGTAGTCATCCTCAGAGCTCGGGATGCTTGTCTGTTCTTAAGGTGAAAGGCACATGTCTGTGTTTTAGATGGATTAGGGATCAGTTGGTTTTCCCTGTAATAGGCAGTAAGAGTACCTAGAGCTTCGGAGAACTTCTGTTCAACCATCTCAAAGCTCCCTGCTTGAGCGGTGATGGCACGATCATCAGCGTAGATGAAGCTCTCTGTCCCTTCTGGCAGTGGCTGGCCATTTGTGTAGATGTTGAACATGGATGGAGCAAGCCCGCTCCCCTGAGGGAGGCCGTTCTTCTGTTCCCGCCATCTGCTTCTCTGGCCCTGGAACTCAACAAATAATAGGCAATAATAATGATATGGACATCTATAGGATAGGGACTACAGCTCCCAGCATCCCCTAGACCAGGTCCTTGAGGAGAAGAGGACAATCCAAATGCACTGCTTCCAAGCTGCAAGCTTTATTTTCTTTCTTTGAGTTCTTTGAGAGTATTCCAATCCCTCCATATTTCCAATTTCCTATTCCTGAACTGCAACTCAGCAAGATAAGATATATAGATTAGATAGAGCTATATAGGTAGGTAGGTAGGTAGGTAGGTAGGTAGGTAGGTAGGTAGATCAGGAGGACTGCTGGGAGTTGGAGTCCAAGAATAGGTAGAGAAGGAAAAAAAGAGGAGAAAGAAGGGAAAGAAAGGGGGGAAGGAAGGGAAGAGGAAGAGGAGGAAGGAAGGAAGGAAGGAAGGAAGGAAGGAAGGAAGGAAGGAAGGAAGGAAGGAAGGAAGGAAGGAAGGAAGGAGAGAAGAAAAGATTAAAAGGGAGGGAAGGACAGAGAGAAAGAGAAAAGGGGTATCAGAGGGGTCACCAAAACCATCAGAAAACACAGTATTTTCTGTTGGTCATGGGGGTTCTATGTGAAAAGTTTGGTTAAATTCTATTGTTGGTGGGGTACAAAATGCTCTTTGATTGTAGGTGAACTATAAATCCCAGCAACTACAACTCGCAAATGTCAAGGTCTATTTTGCCCAAACTTCATCTGTGTTCATATTTGGGCATATGGAGTATTTGTGCTAAGTTTGGTCCATATCCATCACTGTTTGAATCCACATTGCTCTCTGGGTGTAGGTAAACTGTAACTCCAAAACTCAAGGTCAGTGCCCACCAAACCCTTATACTGTTTTCTATTGGTCTTGGAAGTCCTATGTGCCAAGTTTGGTTCAATCCCATCATTAGAGGAGTTCAGAATGCTCTTTGATTGCAGGTGAACTATAAATCCCAGCAACTACAACTCGCAAATGTCAAGGTCTATTTTGCCCAAACTTCATCTGTGTTCATATTTGGGCATATGGAGTATTTGTGCTAAGTTTGGTCCATATCCATCACTGTTTGAATCCACATTGCTCTCTGGGTGTAGGTAAACTGTAACTCCAAAACTCAAGGTCAGTGCCCACCAAACCCTTATACTGTTTTCTATTGGTCTTGGAAGTCCTATGTGCCAAGTTTGGTTCAATCCCATCATTAGAGGAGTTCAGAATGCTCTTTGATTGCAGGTGAACTATAAATCCCAGCAACTACAACTCGCAAATGACAAAATCAACTTTTTTGAGTGATGGTCACTCATTGGGTTGTTAGGTGTCTTGTGTCCAAATTTGGTGTCAATTCGTCCAGTGGTTTTTGAGTTATGTTAATCCCACAAACAAACATGACATTTTTATTTATATAGAAGAGGGAGATAGAGAAGGTGGAACGTGTCCAGAGAAGGACCACCAAAAGGATGGAAACAACAAATCCTTTTGAGGAGCAACTTAGGGAGCTGGGCATGTTTAGCTTGGAGAAGAGAAGGTTGAGAGAGTGGGACATGAGAACCAGGTTTGAAGGAGGTCATGATTGAGGAGGAGCCACGTTTGTGGCCTAATACAGCAATGGATTCAAATTCCAGGAAAAAGAGATTCCACCTAGAATCATAGAATCATAGAATCAAAGAGTTGGAAGAGACCTCCTGGGCCATCCAGTCCAACCCCATTCTACCAAGAAGCAGGAATGTTGCATCCAAATCACCCCTGACAGATGGCCATCCAGCCTCTGTTTAAAAGCTTCCAAAGAAGGAGCCTCCACCACACTCCGGGGCAGAGAGTTCCACTGCTGAACGGCTCTCACAGTCAGGAAGTTCTTCCTCGTGTTCAGATGGAATCTCCTCTCTTGTAGTTTGAAGCCATTGTTCCGCGTCCTAGTCTCCAGGGAAGTAGAAAACAAGCTCGCTCCCTCCTCCCTGTGGCTTCCTCTCACATATGTATACATGGTTATCATGTCTCCTCTCAGCCTTCTCTTCTTCAGGCTAAACATGCCCAGTTCCCTAAGCCGCTCCTCATAGGGCTTGTTCTCCAGACCCTTGATCATTTTAGTCGCCCTCCTCTGGACACATTCCAGCTTGTCAATATCTCTCTTGAATTGTGGTGCCCAGAATTGGACACAATATTCCAGATGTAGTCTAACCAAAGCAGAATAGAGGGGTAGCAGATGAGAGAGCTGATTAGGCAGAACTAACAAAATGGATTTCAACAGGAGAAGCTGCTTTTAAGCCCCTTCTGCTGTATTTTCCAGTGTTTTCCAGAAGAGGGAGATAGAGAAGGTGGAACGTGTCCAGAGAAGGGCCACCAAAAGAATGGAAACGACAAATCCTTTTGAGGAGCAACTTAGGGAGCTGGGCATGTTTACCTTGGAGAAGAGAAGGTTGAGGGAATGGGACATGAGAACCAGCTTTGAAGGAGGTCACGATTGAGGAGGAGCCACGTTTGTGGCCTAATACAGCAATGGATTCAAATTCCAGGAAAAAGAGATTCCACCTATTATTATTATTATTATTATTATTATTATTATTATTATTATTATTTCAATTACTTTTACCCCGCCTTTCTCACCCCAAAGGGGACTCAGGGCGGCTTACAGATGAAGGCACAATTCGGTGCCTGAGTTAACTAACAAATAATACAGAAAGCAATTCAACAGTTAACAATTAAAAACATCAATACATAGAAAAAATAGCAAATACCTAAACCTTTGGAAGAACTTCCTGACAGAGCTGTTCAGCAGTGGAATCTGGGAGTCTAGTGTCTATTTCTCTGGAGATTTGAAACAGAGCCTGGATGGCCATAGAGCTGTTCAGTAGTGGAATCTGGGTGTCCAGTGGAGTCTCCTTCTCTGGAGATTTTGAAACAGAGCCAGGATGGCCATCTGTTGGGAGGGTATAGACTGTGCCTTCCTACCTGGCAGAAGGAGGTTTGGTTTAGTCATTTAGGGCAACTAAAATGATCAAGGTTCTGGAGAACAAGCCCTATGAGGAGTGGCTTAAGGAGCTGGGCATGTTTAGCCTGAAGAAGAGAAGGCTGAGAGGAGATATGATAGCCATGTATAAATATATGAGAGGAAGCCACAGGGAGGAGGGAGCAAGCTTGTTTTCTGCTTCCTTGGAGACTAGGATGCAATGGAAGAATGGCTTCAAACTACAAGAGAGGAGATTCCATCTGAACATGAGGAAGAACTTCCTGACTGTGAGAGCCGTTCAGCAGTGGAACTCTCTGCCCCGGAGTGTGGTGGAGGCTCCTTCTTTGGAAGCTTTTAAGCAGAGGCTGGATGGCCATCTGTCAGGGGTGATTTGAATGCAATATTCCTGCTTCTTGGCAGAATGGGGTTGGACTGGATGGCCCATGAGGTCTCTTCCAACTCTTTGATTCTATGATTCTATGAATGGCCCCTTGAGGTTTCTTCCAACTTTAGGATTATGTGAAAGGCACACCTGGTTGGAAGAAACATCAGTTTTGCCTGGGAAGTGCCATAATAAGTTGGAAATGGCTGAACCAAAAAGGATCAAACAAAAATGGCCCTATTGGCCAATGAAAGTGCTTTTTGTTGCCCTTCCAGCTGTGTTTCTCTGCAGCACCCATCATCCCCAGCATGAGCTCAGCACATCTGGAGGGACTGAAATCCCAGGAGGCAACGGGAGGCGGGTGCCGGCCGGGTGTCCTTCCTAAGCGCCTTATCACTCTCCTGGGAGCAGATGTTGAGCCCATCCCTCCAAAAGCCGATTAATCCCATGGCATTTGGTGCAAATTAACCAAATATGTTTGCAACTTTGCAGCCTCTTTGGATGCTCGGCCGCTCTGCACGGAAATGGAGACAGCATGCATCCTTCTTCATTTCTGTGTGTGTTTTGCATGGCAGGATTTGCACTCAGGTTTGGGGTTTTGCACCAAGGGCAGAGTGCATCCTTGGACCTGCTGGAATTGGCTGTGGCTGGCCGCTGGGGTGATACGGGCACTTTGCACATGCTCAGGGGCACTCTTGTGCTTTTGCCTTGCCAAGGAAGTCACTGGTGATGTATTTCAGTGCCCTTGGTTTGGCTTTGCACTTGGGTGCATTGACATCTGGGGTGATGACGAGCACTTTGCACATGCTCAGGGGCACTCTTGTGCTCTTGCCTTGTTTGGTCATGTATTGCAGTGCCCTTGGTTTGGTCTTGCACTTGGATGCATTAGCAAAGCCACTTGGATCTGGGGTGAGATGGGCACTTTGCACATGCTCAGGGGCACTCTTGTGCTCTTGCCTTGCCAGGGAAGTCAGTGGTGATTTATTTCGGTGCCCTTGGTTTGGCCTTGCACTTGGATGCATTGGTTAAGCCTCTTGAATCTGGAGCGGGACGGGCACAATGCACATGCTCAGGGGGACTCTTGTGCTCTTGCCTTGCCAGGGAAGTCACTGGTGATGTATTTCGGTGCCCTTGGTTTGGCTTTGCACTTGGATGTATTCGCAAAGCCACTTGGATCTGGGATGAGATGGGCACTTTGCACATGCTCAGGAGGACTCTTGTGCTCTTGCCTTGACAAGGAAGTCACTGCTTGCTTGGTGATCCATTGTAGTGCCCTTGGTTTAGCCTTACACTTGGATGCATTGGCAAAGCCACTTGGATCTGGGGTGAGATGGGCTCTTTGCACATGCTCAGGGGCACTCTTGTGCTCTTGCCTTGCCAAGGAAGTCACTGGTGATGTATTTCAGTGCCCTTGATTTGGCTTTGCACTTGGGTGCATTGACATCTGGGGTGATGACGAGCACTTTGCACATGCTCAGGGGGACTCTTGTGCTCTTGCCTTGTTTGGTCATGTATTGCAGTGCCCTTGGTTTGGCCTTGCAATTGGATGCATTAGCAAAGCCACTTGGATCTGGGGTGAGATGGGCACTTTGCACATGCTCAGGGGCACTCTTGTGCTCTTGCCTTGCCAGGGAAGTCACTGGTGATGTATTTCGGTGCCTTGGTTTGGCTTTGCACTTGGATGTATTGACAAAGCCACTTGGATCTGGGGTGAGATGGGCACTTTGCACATGCTCAAGGGGACTCTTGTGCTCTTGCTTTGCAAAGGAAGTCACTGCTTGCTTGGTGATCTATTGTAGTGCCCTTGGTTTGGCCTTGCACTTGGATTCATTGGCAAAGCCACTTGAATCTCAGTGAGATGGGCACTTTACACATGTTCTGGGATACTCCTGTTGGCTGCTTGGTTGGTGATCTGTTGCAACACTTTGCATTTTCCTGTGTTGGCAAAACTACAGGGATTTGGAGGTGCAGAGGAAGAGATAAACAGGGAAGTCAGTGCCAAAGGGTGCATCTACATGGTAGCATTAACAGAGTTTGACACCACTTTCACTGCCATGGTTAGGCAATCCTGGGAGTTGTAGTTTCCCAGAGTCATTTGCCTTCTCTTTTGCCTTATTGAATGACTAGCCCCAAGATCCCATAGCAGAGAGCCAGGGCAGTGAAAGTGGGATCAAACTGCATCCATTCTATGGTGGAGATGTACCCAAAGGGCAGGGAATGGGATATAGGTTTGCAAAGGGGTAAAATAAGTGAATGAGTGCTACGATGGGCGTTGGGATGCCCACCAAAGAGCACAGAGCTTGCATGGCTGCCTCTCAACAATTATTATTATTATTATTATTATTATTATTATTATTATTATTATTATTATTGTCAATTTATCTCCCACTTTTCCTCTCCACAAGGAGACTCAAAGTGGCAATAAGATTGAGACTAACAGGGTCAAAGGTCTGGGAACTGGATCTCTCTCTGAGAGAGCTGAGCATGTTGAGCTTGGGAAGGAAAAGCCTGAGAGAAGGGCACATGAGAGCTAGGTGGGAACATTGGAAAGGCTGTCCCGTTGAGGAGGGAGGAAGCTTGGTTTCTGGTGACCTCGAGATCAGGACACAAGGCACCCATGGATTGATATGGCAAGAAGCGAGATTGCAGCTAAACAGGAGGAAGAACTGGGTTGCTGTGAGTTTTCTGGACTGTCTGGTCATGTTCCCGAAGCATTCTCTCCTGAGTTGTTGTTGGTTTTTTCGGGCTATATGGTCTAGAGGCATTCTCTCCTGACGTTTCACCTGCATCTACGACAAGCATCCTCAGAGGTAGTGAGTAGGCTTGGGTAACCACAGAAAAATTTGGTTCTAAACTCGTTTTGTTTTTAGGGGGCCCTTGCGTTTCGTTTTTTTTTTTAATAATTCCGAAATTTTCCTTTTAAATTTTTTGAAATATACGAAATTTTGTATAATTACGAATCGATGTGTTAATGGCGGACGCGATTGCGCAATATGCTAAAAAACCCTCCAAATGGGACAGGGGGAACTTCTGAAGCTTCCCTCTCCCTCTATTGTTGACTGTTGGTGTGATAAAACAAACAACAACTATAAAACTTGCACCAGACATGCGAAAATAATTACGAAATAATTACGAAATAATTACGAAATAATTACAAAATAATTACGAAATAAATTGTTTCGAATGTAATTTACTCCTCACGCTATTCCTGCATGGCTCAATATTGGATCGTAAGCTAATTTAAATACGAATTAATAACGAATTACGAAATTAATGAACGAAACCGCCCAAGCCTAGTGCGCACCAAAAGTCGCCTCTTCTCCTGACTTTCTCTTCAGCCATTGGGACCGAGAGAGAGAGAGAGCCCCTCCGGCTGAAGGTATCTCCCACCTCCGCTCCCTCCTTTGTCTTTGTGCCTACCTTCAGGAAAGGTGGGCATCTCCACCTCTGTCTCTCTCTCTCTCTCTCTCTTGGTCCCAATGGCTGAGGAGAAAGTCAGGAGAAGAGGCAACTTTTGGTGCACATGCCGGCATCTTCAGGCATGCCTCCGGACCCAAAGCGGGCCACGCAAGGGAGCAAGTGCGGCAAGTGTAGTTACTGGGATCATAGAATCATAGAATCCTAGAGTTGGAAGAGACCTCCTGGGCCATCCAGTCCAACCCCATTCTGCCAAGAAGCAGGAATATTGCATTCAAATCACCCCTGACAGATGGCCATCCAGCCTCTGTTTAAAAGCTTCCAAAGAAGGAGCCTCCACCACACTCCGGGGCAGAGAGTTCCACTGCTGAACGGCTCTCACAGTCAGGAAGTTCTTCCTAATGTTCAGATGGAATCTCCTTTTGGGAGTTGTAATTGCATTGTTTCGCGTCCTAGTCTCCAGGAAGCAGAAAACAAGCTTGCTCCCTCCTCCCTGTGGCTTCCTCTCACATATTTATATGTGGCTATCATATATCTCCTCCAGCCTTCTCTTCTTCAGGCTAAACATGCCCAGCTCCTTAAGCCGCTCCTCATAGGGCTTTTTCTCCAGACCCTTGTATAGTTCACCTACAATCAAAGAGCATTCTGAACTCCACCAATGATGGAATTGAACCAAATATGGCACACAGAACTCCCACGACGAACAGAAAATATATATCAATGATTGGTTGGGGGGGGGGGCGCCAAAATACTGTTTGCTTACTGTTGAAAATTACCTAGGGCCACCTCTGTTTGGCACCCTTTCTCTTCCCCATCAGATGCTCAGACCCGGTGGAGCGCCTCTAAGCTGGGGAAAGAGAAAGAGGGGAGTTTCGGAGACTTTGCGCCTTGGAAAGAAGCAAAGCCGGTCCCGAGTGGGAGCCACGCGTGGAGGAGGAGGAGGAGAAGGAAGAGAAGGAGGAAGCAGGGCGCCCCTTGTGGCTAACGGTGGGCTCCCGGCTCCGCGCCGCCTCCGGTGATGGGACCCAGGCTGCCTCCTCCTCCTCCTCCTGGGCCTCCTGGCGCTGTGTTTTGGGTGGGAGGGAGGGGAGGGGAGGGGGCGTGGGGTGGATCCTCATGCGGACCGCCGGCGGCCTCCTCCTCCTCCTCCTCCTCCTCCTGTGGACCCAAGGCTCGCCTATGCTGCAGTGCCTCTGTGGAAGGAGACTCAGTTCCAACGAAAGCCCAGGTGGGACGCGTCGCGAGTGGGAGTGGGAGAAGGGAGGGAGGGGGGCCGGGAGGGCGCGCCACACCCGCCAGGGCTGGGCAGAGGGGAACCGGGAGGAGTGGGCCGCCTTTGCGGCCAATGTCGGGGGGTCTCGCGTGGGTGCGGCGCGCGTGGCGAAGGGAAAGGCGACCCTCATGAGGACTGGTGACTTGGGCAGGCAGGGAGGGCACGCCTTCTTGGGGAGCTTTTGGGGGAATAGGGCATACAAGGGGGTGGGGGAGGTCTTGCGTGGGGTGGGAGAAGGCCCTTCCTTCCCTCCCTCCCTTCCTCCCTTCTTTCTTTCCTCCTTTCCTCCTTTCTTTCTTTCTTTCTTTCTTTCTTTCTTTCTTTCTTTCTTTCTTCCTTCCTTCTTCCTTCTTCTTCCTTCCTTCTTTGTTCTTTCTCTTTCCTTCTTCTTCCTTCCTTCTTTTTTTCTTTCCTTCTTCTTCCTTCTTTCTTCTTTTCTTTCTTTCCTTCTTCCTTCCTTCCTTCCTTCTTTCTTTCCTTCCTTCTTTTTTTTCCTTTTTTTCTTTCCTTCCTTCCTTCCTTCTTTCTTCCTTTCCTTCCTTCCTTCCTTCCTTCTTTCCTTCCTTCCTTCTTTCCTTCCTTTCTTCCCTCCTTCCTTCCTTCCTTCTTTCCTTTCCTTCCTTCCATTCTTCCATTCCTCCCTTTTGGGGCACTTCTCATAGAAAGGGTAGAGAAATCGAGATAGGCAGGGTGTCCCCTCAAAAAAGTACATACGCACACACATACACATATATGTACATGAGCACACATATAATAATAATAATAATCATCATCATCATCATCATATTTCTTACCCACCTCTCTTTATAGCTCGAGATATGTTGCAGAACAATTAAAACACATGCTTAAAGCCTACATGTATATATGTATGTATATATACACACACATTCACATCTATATCTATATCTATCTATCTCTCTCTCTCTCTCTCTCTCTCTCTCTATATATATATATATATATATATATATATATATATATATATCTGTGCATAATGAGTTCCTTAAAAACAAAAGAACCAACGGATGAAATCACACCAAATTTGGCAACAAAACGTCTCACAACACAAGGAGTGACCATCACTCAAAAAATTATGATTTTGTCATTTGGGAGTTGTAGTTGCTGGGATTTATAGTTCACCTACAATCAAAGAGCATTCTGAACTCCATCAATGATGGAACTGAACCAAACTTGGCACACAGACCCACCATGACCAACAGAAAATATTGGAAGGGTTTGGTGGGCATTGACCTTGAGTTTGGGAGTTGTAGTTAACCGACATCCAGAGAGCTCTGTGGACTCAAACAATGATAGGTCTGGACCAAACTTGGCACGAATAGTCAATATGCCCAAATGGGAACACAGATGGGGTTTGGGTGAAATAGACCTTGACATTTGGGAGTTGTAGTCACTGGGATTCACAGTTCACCTACAATTAAAGAGCATTCTGAACCCCACGAACGAGAGAATTGGGACAAACTTTCCACACAGAACTCCCATGACCAACAGAAATTACTTAAGGGCATCCAGTCCAGCTACCTTCACCAGGGCAAGAAAATGTAATCAAAGCCCTCCAGACAAAGAGCCATCCAGTCATATAGATAGATATGATTCACACACACACACAGATATAGTATCATAAGATTTGAAAGGAACGCTTAAAGAAGGACAATGATATCTTGCATGTTCCAGGGTGGGCAAACCAGACACTTTCCACATCAACACTGACAAAGAAATAGCAAGAAATACTGTTTACCCAACAAGCATAAAGGAATTACATATATTAGAAACCAATATTTTCCCATTACTTTTTTTCCTGATCACTAGACTGGGCCACAGCAACGCGTGGCAGGGTACAGCTAGTACATATATACACACAAATACATACATACATACATGAGTCCCCCTTCCAGGGTAGAGAAGGGCGGGATACAAATATTTGAAATCAATACATATACATGATACATATACATACATACATACTTGCATTTTTGGGAAAAAAATATATTTTTCCAATTTCCCTTCTCAAACCTCTTAACATCTTATCATTCTGGATTGTTATTGTTGCTCCTACGTGTATTTATACTCTGCTTCATCTTCCCAAGAAAACTCAAAGCATCTCACCCTGAAAACTGTCACAATGGGTGGATTAAAACCTAAAATGGACAAACATGAAAATAGGATTAAATACTGAGAGTATTAAACACCAACCGTTAAAACCATTTAAAATACCCAAAACAATCACATGATTAGAGCCCCACTCCCCAAATATATGCACTCTTTGCAATCTATACATCTAGAATATGTTTTTCATGGTAAACTGTATGTTTTCCCCCTTAACATCTATATGCAAAGTTTTGACATCTATATGCAATGTTTATATATATATATATATATATATATATATATATATATATATATATATATAAAGTTAACATATATTTGCAAAGTCAACATATATATACAAAGTTAACATATATATTCAAAGTTAACCTATATATATATGTACAAAGTTATCATATATGTAAAGTCAACACATATATACAAAGTTAACATATATATGCAAAGTTACCATGTATATGCAAAATTAACATATATATGCAAAGTTAACATATATATGCAAAGTTAACATATATATGCAAAGTTAACATATATATGCAAAGTTAACATATATATGCAAAGTTAACATATATATGCAAAGTTAACATATATATGCAAAGTTAACATATATATGCAAAGTTAACATATATATGCAAAGTTAACATATATATGCAAAGTTAACATATATATGCAAAGTTAACATATATATGCAAAGTTAACAAAAATATGCAAAGTTAACATATATATGCAAAGTTAACATATATATGCAAAGTTAACATATATATGCAAAGTTAACATATATATACAAAGTTAACAAAAATATGCAAAGTTAACATATATATGCAAAGTTTTCCAAAAACTGTATGCTCCCTTCACATCTTACAAGTATGAATGATGATGATGATGATGATGATGATGATGACGACAACTACATCCTCCCCCCCCCAAAAAAAACAAAACAAAACAAAATGCACACACACATTCTCGACAGGATTAAAGTGTCCTAAAAGCGGAGACATGGGAAGAGAAACTTGAAATGTGAGGTTGGCTACTTGTGAAGATGTGAGCAGCGCATGGCTGAGCATCTGAACACTTTGCCGTTCAAGGCAGCACTTATAACTCTGACTAAACCATTGTAATCACATTCCCTCTTCAGTGTCAGCCCAATTAATTAGCTTTCAGATAGTCACCATGGCTACTATGAGCTGTTAAAGGGCACGTATGGGTGTTGTAGTCCAATGGGATCGGGAGAGATGCATAACAACAGCTTCATAATCATTGGAAATCAAAGTTGGAGGAGACCCCAAAGGCCATCCAGTCCCACCCCATTCTCCCATTAAGGAAAGCACTATCTGATCCCTCCTGACAGATGGCCATCCAGGCTCAGCTTCAGAACCTCCAAAACAGTAGCACTTTAAGACCCGTTCAAGTCCCATTCTTCCATCCTATGGAACAGTGTTGGCATTAGATTAAAAAAAATGGAAGAAATGTCCAACTTAATCATGGATAATTGCAAAAATGATTAGTTAATGAGATATGGGAAATACTTACTAAATGGTTGAATTGAGATCCTTCCTCGGGCGACTTGGGTGCAAAGAGGAGAAGCCGCATTTGGAGATTTGCAGGATTTGGTGACACAGATCAGAGAGGAATGATAGGCATGTCTGGGTTGTTGTGAGTTTTCCGGGCTCTCTGGCTGTGTTCCCGAAGCATTCTCTCCTGACATTTCACCTGTATCTCTGGCAGGCATTCTCAGAAGTTGTGAGGTCTGTTGGAACTAGGAAACTAGGTTTATATATATGTGGAATGACCAGGGTGGGACAAAGAACTCTTGTCTGTTGGAGCTAGGTGTGAATGTTTCAACTAACCACCTTGATTAGCATTTGATGGCCTGGCGGTTTCTGGTGTGGTGTGTTAGTGTCTGGGGGAATCACCTCTCAACAAAAGATTCCCTCAGGCACTAACAAGCCACACCAAACAACTGCCAGGCCACCCAATGCTAATCAAGGTGGTCAGTTGAAACATTCACACCTACCTCCAACAAACAAGAGTTCTTTGTCCCACCCTGGTCATTCCACAGATGTATAAACCCATTTTCCTAGTTCCAACAGACCTCACTGCCTCTGAGGATGCTTGTCACAGATGTAGGCAAAACGTCAGGAGAGAATGCCTCTAGAACATGGCCATATAGCCTGAAAAAAACTACAACAACCCAATATATTATACTATTAGCATAGTACAATTTACTTACTTAATTACTTTACTTTATATCAGTGCTATATATTACTATATTGCACTATACCATTATATTGTAATATTATTAGTAATATGACATGTAATATTTGAGGTCTGTTGGAAACTAGGCAAGTTTATAAATAATAATAATAATAATAATAATAATAATAATAATAATAATAATAATTTATACCCCACCAACCTCTCCCCAAAGGGGACTCGAGGTGGCTAACATGAGTCCAAGCCCAAAAATAACACAGCAAAGTTAAGACACAAAACAACAGTAAAATTGCATCACAACAAAATACATAAAGTAACAAAATAAAATAAACAATGTGAAATCTATATAAATAAAAATGTAATGTTGGTTTGTGGGATTAACAGAACTCAAAAACCACTGGACAGATTTATTGCCGAAGGCTTTCATGGCTGGAATCACTGGGTTGTTGTAGGGTTTTTCACGCTATATGGCCATGGTCTAAAGGCATTATCTCCTGACGTTTCGCCTGCATCTATGGCAAGCATCCTCAGGGAAAGAAAAGGGGGGAGGAAGGGAAGAGGAAGAGAAGGAAGGAAGGAGAGAAAAAAAAAAAAAGGGAAGATGGGCCAAAAGTAACAAAATGAAGTTCAACAGGGACAAATGCAAGATACTCCACTTAGGCAGAAAAAACGAAATGCAAAGAGACAGAATGGGGGACAATGCCTGGCTCAAGAGCAGTACATGTGAAAAAGATCTTGGAGTCCTCGTGGACAACAAGTTAAACATGAGCCAGGAATGTGATGTGGCGGCAAAAAAAGCCAATGGGATTTTGTCCTGCATCAAGAGGAGCATAGTGTCTAGATCTAGGGAAGTCCTGCTCCCCATGCTCTCTTCCGCTTTGGTTAGACCACACCTGGAATATTGTGTCCAATTCTGGGCACCACAATTCAAGAGAGATCTTGACAAGCTGGAATGTGTCCAGAGGAGAGCGACTAAAATGATCAAGGGTCTGGAGAACAAGCCCTATGAGGAGCGGCTTAAGGAGCTGGGCATGTTTAGCCTGAAGAAGAGAAGGCTGAGAGGAGACATAATAGCCATGTATTAATGTTTGAGAGGAAGCCAGAGGGAGGAGGGAGCAAGCTTGTTTTCTGCTTCCATGGAGACTAGGACACGGAACAATGGCTTCAAACTACAAGAGAGGAGATACCATCTGAACATGAGGAAGAACTTCCTGACTGTGAGAGCCGTTCAGCAGTGGAACTCCCTGCCCCGGAGTGTGACGGAGGTTCCTTCTTTGGAAGCTTTTAAACAGAGGCTGGATGGGCATCTGTCAGGGGTGATTTGAATGCAATATTCCTGCTTCTTGGCAGAATGGGGTTGGACTGGATGGCCCATGAGGTCTCTTCCAACTCTTTGATTCTATGATTCTAGGGAAGGAAGGAACGAGGGGAAGAAAGAAAGAAAGAGAGAAAGATGAAGGTTGGTCACAGCAACGTGTGGCATGTACAGCTTATATACAGAATCATAGAATCCTAGAGTTGGAAGAGACCTCATGGGCCGTCCACTCTAACCCCCTGCCGAGAATGCATTCAAAGCACCCCCAACAGATGGCCATCCAGCCTCTGTTTAAAAGCTTCCAAAGAAGGAGCCTCCACCACACTCCGGGGTAGAGAGACCTTCTTATGTTTTGTTGTGTTTGTGTTTTATTAGTGATCTTGGAATGAAGTTATAAAACAGGGATTTACTCCTTGCCCACTGTACTTCAGGGCAATGCACTAGAGCAGGCATGGCTAAACTTTGTCCCTCCAGATATTTTGGACTTCAACTCCCACAATTCCTGACCTTGGGCCCTTTCCATTATTTCCTCAGCCACTTAAGCTTAAGCAGCTGAGGGAGAAAAGGAAGGGGCCTGAGGCCAGGAATTGTGGGAGTTGAAGTCCAAAACTCCTGGGGGGATAAATTTGCCCATACTTACTTACTTAGGCGATCACTCGTAGGTCAAGGATGATTGTCTTCCAGGATCAGTGTCCTGGCGGTGGGTCCGTAGGTGACTGTGGAGCCGTATTCTTGACCTGTATGTTCTCCCGCAGTGAGGGCATCGGTTTCCAGGTAGAAGGTGGTCCCTGGTTGGCTTGATGTGCCTTCCTCTTGGCACATTTCTCTCTTTCGCCCTCCATTAGTGCATCTTCAAATTCTGCAGCACTGCTGGTCACAGCTGACCTCCAGCTGGCGCGTTCAAGGCCCAGGGCTTCCCAGTTCTCGGTGTCTATGCCAGAGTTTTTAAAGGTTGGCTTTGGGGCCATCTTTAATTCTCTTTTCCTGTCCACCAACATTCTGTTTTCCATTCTTGAGTTCTGCTTTGGAAGATGGTGGTCGGGCATTTGGACAATGTGGCCGGTCCAGCGTGGTTGATGGTGGAGGACCATCGCTCCAATGCCCGTGGTCTTTGCTTCTTCCAGTACGCTGACATTTGTCCGCTTGTCTTCCCAAGAGATATATAGGAATCCCCTGCAAACTACAAACCCCAAAACTCCCAAGGATGGAGCAATGAGAGTTAAAGGAGACTTGCACTGATATATTTGTTCAGTGTGCAAATCATTTTCTTTTCTTTCTCTCAGCAGAATCAGATGCAAGTTATGGAATCCCAATCTATTGAGGTTTGCAACAGTTTTAGTAAACAGTTGCAAATAGATTTCAAAATACGTAGCAATTGCAAAACAGAACGTTTTCGAGCTGTCCAGAGTTTCTCTCTTTGGGTGCATCTACACTGTAAAATGAATTCAGTTTGACACCGCTTTAACGCCCATTGCTCAATACTATAGAAACCTGGGAGCTGTAGTTTTGCAAGGTCTCGAGCCTTCTCTGTCAAAACATGTTGATGCCTCAGCAAACTAACTTCCAGGATTCCATAGCATTGTGTCATGGCAGTTAAAGTGGTGTTAAGCCATATCATATGCGAAAGACTGCTCAAACTTCCGTACAGTGGCCCTTATTTCTCATGCCAGTAAGGTAATGCTCAAGATCCTGCAAGGAAGACTCCAGCAATACATGGAGCGAGAGTTGCCAGATGTACAAGCTGGGTTTAGAAAAGGCAGAGGAATGAGAGACCAAATTGCCAATATCCGCTGGATAATGGAGAAAGGCAGGGAGTTTCAGAAAAAAAATCTATTTCTGTTTTATTGACTATTCTAAAGCCTTTGACTGTGTGGATCATAATAAATTGTGGCAAGTTCTTGGTGGGATGGGCATCCCAAGCCACCTTGTCTCTCTCCTGAGGAATCTGTACAAGGACCAATAGGAACAGAATGACCATCGAACAACAGACTGGTTCAAGATTGGGAAAGGCGTACGGCAAGGCTGCATACTCTCACCCAACCTTTTTAACTTGTATGCAGAACACATCATGCGATGTGCGGGGCTGGATGAATGCAAAGCTGGGGGGAAAATTGCTGGAAGAAACATTAACAACCTCAGATATGCAGATGACACCACTCTGATGGCCGAAAGCGAGGAGGAGCTGAGGAGCCTTCTAATCAAGGTGAAAGAAGAAAGCGCAAAAGCCGGGTTGCAGCTAAACGTCAAAAAAACCAAGATTATGGCAACAAGAATGATTGACAACTGGAAAATAGAGGGAGAAACCGTGGAGGCCGTGACAGACTGTATTTCTAGGTGCAAAGATTACTGCAGATGCAGACTGTAGCCAGGAAATCAGAAGACGCTTACTTCTTGGGAGGAGAGCAATGTCCAGTCTCGAAAAAATAGTGAAGAGTAGAGACATCAGACTGGCAACAAAGATCCGCCTAGTCAAAGCCATGGTATTCCCTGTAGTACCTATGGATGTGAGAGCTGGACCTTAGGAAGGCTGAGCGAAGGAAGATCGATGCTTTTGAACTGTGGTGTTGGAGGAAAGTGCTGAGAGTGCCTTGGACTGCGAGAAGATCCAACCAGTCCATCCTCCAGGAAATAAAGCCCGACTGCTCATTGGAGGGAAAGATACTAGAGACAAAGTTGAAGTACTTTGGCCACATCATGAGGAGACAGGAAAGCCTAGAGAAGACAATTATGCTGGGGAAAGTGGAAGGCAAAAGGAAGAGGGGCCGACCAAGGGCAAGATGGATGGATGGCATCCTTGAAGTGACTGGACTGACCTTGAGGGAGCTGGGGGTGGTAACGGCCGACAGGGAGCTCTGGCGTGGGCTGGTCCATGAGGTCACGAAGAGTCGGAGACGACTGAACGAATGAACAACAACAAGCCATATCAATTCTCAATGTAGATGGAAAACTTGTGGCCCATCGTTCAACATTTGGGTAAATGCTCATAATATTGATCTGCGTTGTGCCTTGTAAATCTCCTAGTGTCAGATCCATGTGGATATGGAAAGGGCAATATAATTAACGGCTTTGACTCAGAGTCACAGGCTTAGCAACGGCTGCCTTGTTTGCTCATGGAAAAGGGTTTGGCTCCGGAGGGAGGAATCCTCCTGACTCCGGAGCAAACACCTCTTGGTTTTCCATACAAAGCAATTGATGCTCAGGGAATACTTTGCAAAAGGCAATAAATATCCTTGGCCCAGAGAATGAGGCTCATTAAAGAGGTTTCCGACTTTGTGCCATCCCCTTTCTCCAATGGACACCAGTGCATCCCACATAGAATCATAGACAGCCATGCAGGCCAACCCCCTTCTGCCATGCAAGGAAAGCACAAACAAAGCACCCCTGACAGATGGCCATTCAGCCTCCAAAGAAGGAGCCTCCACCAGACTCTGAGGCAGTGAGTTCCACTGTCAAACAGCTCTTCTTACAGTCAAGTAGTTCTTCCTAATGGAATGTTGTCTGGCATTTTTGATCCATGGCTCTGTTGTGTCCCAGTCTCCAAGGCATCAAAAACAAACTGGCCCTTTCTCCTCAATGGGGCATCTTTTCAGCTCCTTCAACAAAGCCAACTTCCTCAGTAGTTCCTCAAAGGGACTTTGGCACAGCTGGCTGGGTGTCAGTTGCATTATGATCACTACTGACCAAAAGGTCATGAGTTCAAAGCCAGCCCAGGTGGAAGTGAGCTTCCGACCAAATTTGTGTAGCTTGTTGTCAACCTTTGCAGCCTGAAAGACAGTTGAACCAATGCTTCCTCTTCATCCTAGAAAGAAGTGATGAGCAGAGTGCCACAAGCAGGGTTCCGTCCTGGGCCCAGTCCTCTTCAACATCTTTATTAATGACTTAGATGAAGGGCTAGAAGGCAGGATCATCAAGTTTGCAGACAGGACCAAATTGGGAGGGAGAGCCAATACTCCAGAGGACAGGAGCAGGATTCAAAGGGATCTTGACAGATTAGAGAGATGGGCCTAAAGCTAACAAAATGAAGTTCAATGGGGACAAATGCAAGGTACTCCACTTAGGCAGGAAAAACGAAATGCAAAGATACAGAATGGGGGACAATGCCTGGCTAGAGAGCAGTATGTGTGAAAAAGATCTTGGAGTCCTCGTGGACAACAAGTTAAACATGAGCCAGGAATGTGATGTGGTGGCAAAAAAAGCCAATGGGATTGTGACCTTCATCAATAGGAGCAGAGTGTCTAGATTTACCCCTCTATTCTGCTTTGGTTAGACCACACCTGGAATATTGTGTCCAATTCTGGGCACCACAATTCAAGAGAGATATTGACTCTAAGCTGGAATGTGTCCAGAGGAGGGCGACTAAAATGATCAAGGGTCTGGAGAACAAGCCCTATGAGGAGCGGCTTAAGCAGCTGGGCATGTTTAGCCTGAAGAAGAGAAGGATGAGAGGAGACAGGATGAGGGCCATGTATAAATACATGAGAGGAAGTCCTAGGGAGGAGGGAGCAAGCTTGTTTTCTGCTTCCCTGGAGACTAGGACGCAATGGAACAATGGCTTCAAACTACAAGAAAGGAGATTCCATCTGAACATGAGGAAGAACTTCCTGACTGTGAGAGCCGTTCAGCAGTGGAACTCTCTGTCCCGGAGTGTGGTGGAGGCTCCTTCTTTGGGAGCTTTGAAACAGAGGCTGGATGGCCATCTGTCAGGGGTGATTTGAATGCAATATTCCTCTTCCAACTCTTTGATTCTATGATTCTAGGAGGGATGGAGCAGATTTAATTTTGCTTGGGAGGGAGTTCCACAGCCGAGGGGCCACCACAGAAAAAGCCCTGTCCCTTGTCCCCACCAAATGTGATTGCGATGATGGGGGGACAACGAGCAGGGTCTCCCCAGATGATCTTAGGGTCCTAGGTGGATCATAGTGGGAGATACGTTCAGACAAGTATCTCCCGCTGGACAACAACATTGGACAACAACTGTATTCTCTCCTGGCGTTTCAGTGGCTAATGGCATCTTCAGGGGTTGTTACCCACCTCTGCTCGTGGTTTGAGCCAGAGTACATCAGTTGTAACAAAAGAACATACAATACTTATATTGATGTAAAAATAAATACAACAAAGATTAAATTGCAACATAAGCTTTGGTGAGCCCAAAAGTGTCTTGCTACCACATCAGTGAACTCTTTCTTGGGTTTCAACTGGATTCATCCAAAGTCCTAAACCAAGCACGGGCCAACTTGGGCCCTCCAGGTGTTTTGGACTTCAACTCCCACAATTCCTAACAGCCTACCGGCTGAAGTCCAAAACACCTGGAGGGCCCAAGTTGGCCCGTGGCTGTCCTAAACCCATTCTGAATAGCTTTGGCAGTTTGGAGAGTCCATAAGAAGATGACAATATTCCCTCTCTCTTTCTCTGTCTTTCTGATGACTGCACGGTTTTGCATTGGAGAATTAAAAACCTCCAACTGATTGGGAACTGTTGCAAGAGCAACACAAAAGGGTCTTGATTTGGGGATTGGGCGGGGGGGGGGGGGAGAAAGATATTTTGGGTTGTTTGTCTAATTTGCAAAAGCAATTGCTGTGATTGTTGGTTGGCCGGGCAGCTGAGCAGACTGGCTTGGTCTTCTTCTTCTTCTTCTGAAAGCTCCCCATGCCTTTCCCCTTCTCTTTCTGGGATGATCTCAGCCTCCAACATCAGCCTGCCATGTCCCGAAGTAACTTTTCCCAGAGGTGGTTGCTGCTTCCATGTAGGGAATACTCTCGGGCTGTTAGTCCAAACATTCAAGGCACCGTACTCTTGAAGGCTTTCATGGCCTGAATCATTGGGTTGTCATGTTTTTGGGCTGTATGGCCATGTTCCAGAAGCATTCTCTCCTGACTTTTCATCCATATCTATGATAGGCATACTCAGAGGTTGTGAGGTCTGTTGGAAACTAGGAAATTTGGGTTTATATATATGTGGAATATCCAGAGTGGGAGATGGATGTCTCTTGTCTGTTGGAGGTAGGGATGGATGTTTCCATTGGCCACCTTGATTATAATTTGATGGCCTGACGTTTTTTAGGGGTGACTTGTTACTGCCTGGGAGAATCCTTTGTTGAGATGTGATCAGCAGTCCCTGATTGTTTCTTGTCTGGAGTCCCCCTATGTTTGAGTTTTGTTCTTTATTTACTGTTATAAACTGAGCTTTACAGGCCAATGGAGACTCCACCTCAGACGTCAGAAGAGCTGCAAGACTGAGAACAAGCCACGAGAGTAAAGACAAAGATCCACCTAGGACTTTAACTCTGGTAGTGTTGGAGTGAATCGCAGAGTCTGCGAAGGTCAACCAGATTAAGAGAAAAAGAAGCAAAGGCTTCAAAGCCTGGGGGCGTGTCACGAAACAGTTTCCTCGGCTTAAGTGCCTCCCGCCGGGTTGACTTGTTAGATCAGGCATCGTTTAGACTGAGGCATTACCTTGGCAGATTTCCCATCTCCCGTGGCCTACATCCCAAGAGGCTTCTAGTGCTCCAAGTACGGTTAGTGGATTGCTAACAGGTTCCAGGTTTTTACAGTGTTGCTTTTGGTTTTTGATCTAATTCATGGATATTGCTGACTGCTGAATTTTACTGTGGCTTTTTGACTTTGCATTTTCCTCTATTTTGTAACCATTTTTCATCAATAAAAAGGGATTGTTTTTTCCCACAGTCAAGTGTGGTGGATTGTTATCTTAGGATCTCGTTTCCTGCTCTGGGTTGCAACAGGTAGGCTGTTAGGAATTGTGGGAGTTGATGTTGTGACTCAGCTGGAACCACAGACTGATAGTGTTGAGACTCAGATGGGGTCTCAGAGTGACTTTGACGAGGATGATGGGATTCAGGTTCACAATCAGGTTCAAAATGTTCCTGTTGTAGACAATGAGGAGCAGGGTGTGCAAGTTCAGTTTCCCACAGCAGGGAATGATGGTTTTGATACTGAAACCAGCCAGGTGAAAACTGACTCAGAAAAGGAGGACAGTTCTCAGCCTGAGAGTAGGCAGGAAGGCAATGAGGCTGACACTAACGAGCAGCCTGACCTTGATGAAACATGAACCTTAGATCGGGCTGATTGTTTGGAATTCAGAGTGTGAGAATAGCTAACAAGAAGGATGTGATGTGGCGGCAAAAAAAGCCAATGGGATTTTGGCCTGCATCAATAGGAGTCTAGTGTCTAGGTCCAGGGAAGTCATGCTACCCCTCTATTCTGCTTTGGTTAGACCACACCTAGAATATTGTGTCCAATTCTGGGCACCACAATTCAAGAGAGATATTGACAAGCTGGAATGTGTCCAGAGGAGGGCGACTCAAATGATCAAGGGTCTGAAGAACAAGCCCTATGAGGAGCGGCTTAAGGAGCTGGGCATGTTTAGCCTGAAGAAGAGAAGGCTGAGAGGAGATATGATGAGAGCCATGTATAAATATGTGAGAGGAAGCCACAGGGAGGAGGGAGCAAGCTTGTTTTCTGCTTCCTTGGAGACTAGGATGTGGAACAATGGCTTCAAACTACAAGAGAGGAGATTCCATCTGAACATGAGGAAGAACTTCCTGACTATGAGAGCCATTCAGCAGTGGAACTCTCTACCCTGGAGTGTGGAAGCTTTGAAACAGGGGCTGGATGGCCATCTGTTGGGGGTGATTTGAATGCAATATTCCTGCTTCTTGGCAGAATGGGGTTGGACTGGATGACCCACGAGGTCTCTTCCAACTCTAGGATTCTATGGTTCTATGATTCTAAGGAGGTCAGAGGCCAAAGAAATGCTTTCATGTATTGCAAAGGGTATTAAGCAATGTGTTTGAAAACAAACCTTTGTCAGAGCAACTTTTCGCTCAACCAAGCAGCTTGTGCTCGTTTGCCTGGATTATCTTGTAATTCTTGTGTCCATGGTCTTGGGACTTTATCATGTTCTCATGAGATTTCGTTTTGTTAGTGCATCTGCTTTATAGTGCTATGTTTTATTGATCTTTATTGGAACATTACTTGCTTTTAAGAACTTTTTATCTTTTACTTTTCAATAAACTACAAAGACTTCGGTCCACGTACAGTCTGGTGATTTCAGCAAGGTGAATCTACTCTGAGGTGCGACAGTTGAAGTCTAAAACACCTGGAAGACTGAAGTTTGCCCAGGCCTGGTTTGGCTTTGGGTGCCCTTTGTAGAGGAGAGGAATGCAAACATGGGAGGGATTCTTCAGCAGGATACAAATAGGATCCTGAAGGTTTCCCCCCTCAGTGTGAATCCATGGCTCTGCTGTGTCCCGGTCTGCGGAGATACACTCCCCCTTTACTGCTCAGGGCCTGCTTCGCCATCTCCAAGCCTGGCCCGAATGCCCTCTTCTCTCAGCCTCCTCCTCTTCTCCAAGCTGAGCATGTCCTCCCTGGACCCTGTCATTACTCCGAGAAAAGAGGCCCATTCTTTCTCAACAGCTGGTTTCTGCCAAAGGAGATGGCAAAGTGTGGGCTCAGCGCTGCTGGGGGCTGGTCCTCTCCAACCCGGGATTCTGTCTGAATCCTAAACAGAAGCAGCTGCGAGGAAACGTCTCCAGAGACAGAAGGGTCGCAGAGGGAGGCGCCAGTCTAGAGAGCCTTCTGTCACTAGAGAAGAAATCGGGTGGAGAGGCCACTGAGATAATGTCTGCAGCCCCATCCCTCTTTGAGAGACGTTTCGGAGCAAGCAGGACAGCTCTGGCCTAGTGACCCCCCCCCCCCCTGCATGACTGAAGACATCTGACATCCCTCATCTCTGCCTGTTTTCATAGAATCATAGAATAACAGAGTTGGAAGAGACTACATGGGCCATCTAGTCCAACTCCCTTCTGCCATGCAAGGAAAGCACAATCAAAGCACCCCTGACAGATGGCCATCCGGCCTCTGCCTTAATAATAATAATAATGTATTGTCAAAGGATTCATGGCCAGAATCACTGGGTTGTTGTAATCCATGGTCTAGAGGCATGCTCTAGAGCAGGCATCCTCAAACTGCGGCCCTCCAGCTGTTTTGTCCTCCAACTCTCAGAAGCCCTTGCCAACTTGTTCAATGGCCAGGGATTCTGGGAGTTGGAGGCTCAAACAGCTGGAGGGCCACAGTTTGAGGATGCCTGATCTAGAGGCATTCTCTCCTGACATTTCGCCTGCATCTATGGCAAGCATCCTCAGAGGTAGTGAGGTCTGTTGGAACTAGGAACTAGCTGTGAATGTTTCAGCTGACCACCTTGATTAGCATATAATGGCCTGACAGTGCCTGGAGCAAACTTTTGTTGAGAGGTGATTAGATGTCCTTGTTTGTTTCCTCTCTGTTGTTGTGCTGTTGCAATTTTAGAGTTTTTTTTAATACTGGTAGCCAGATTTTGTTCAATTTCATGGTTTCCTCCTTTCAGTGCTCCAGGCACTGTCAGGCCATTATATGCTAATCAATATACGCAAATGTGAACACTGGTGGAGCCTGGGGAAAATAGACCTTGACTTTTGGGTTGCTGGGATTTATGGTTCATTACAATCAAAGAACATTCTGAACTCCACCAACGATAGAATTGGCTCAAACTTCCCACATGGAATCCCCATGACCATGAGAAAATACTGTGTTTTCTGATGTTCTTTGGCAACCCTTCTGACACCCCCTTGCGACCCCCTCAGGGGTCCTGACCCCCAGGTTGAGAAATGATGCCTTAACCCGTTTTAATTAGTTCTTTTAACCATTACATGTAGCCCGCCCATTGTCACTGAGTTTGTGTTTATTGTAATTTTATATTGTTGTATATCAGTGTTTCTCAACTTGGGGGTCGGGACCCCTGAGGGGGTCGCGAAGGGGTGTCAGAGGGGTCGCCAAAGACCACCAGAAAACACAGTATTTTCTGTTTGTGGGGCGGGGAGGGGGGGTTCTCTGTGGGAAATTTGGCCCCATTCTTTTAGAGTGATGGCCACTCCTTCTCACTTACAGAAAACCATGATATAATCTATCTATTTTGAAATGCTCTGTTTGTTTTGAGTAACATCACAACTCAAAATCCGCTGGAAAAAATTTGGCCACAAGTCACTAACTAACCCAAGGAGTGACCATCACTCAAAAAGTTAGATTTTGTCATTTGGAAGATGCAGTTGCTGGTATTTATAGTTCACCTGCAATCAAAGAGGATTCTGAACTCTACCAACAATGGAATTGAACCAGACTTGGAACAGAAGACTCCCATGACCAACAGAAAACAGTGGAAGGGTTTGGTGGGCATTGACCTTGAGTTTTGGAGTTGTAGTTCACCTACATCTAGAGAGCACACAAATTATTGCATTCACACTGTTCATGCTTATAATAGTTTTGACTATAAAACACGCTGAGTTGCACCTCAGAACGTGGCACCTTTTCCTTGCCTACCTGATGGAGAGATTTGATCATAGAATCAAAGAGTGGGAAGAGACCTCATGGGCCATCCAGTCCAACCCCATTTGACCAAGAAGCAGGAATATTGCAATCAAAGCACCCCTGACAGATGGCCATCCAGCCTCTGTTTAAAAGCTTCCAAAGAAGGAACCTCCACCACACTCCGGGGCAGAGAGTTCCACTGCTGAACAGCTCTCACAGTCAGGAAGTCCTTCCTCATGTTCAGATGGAATCTCCTTTCTTGTAGTTTGAAGCCATTGTTCAATTGCATCCTAGTTTCCAGGGCAGCAGAAAGGACGCTTGCTCCCTCCTCCCTAGGACTTCCTCTCATATATTCATACATGGTCCTCATCATGTCTCCTCTCAGCCTTCTCTTCTTCAGGCTAAATATGCCCAGCTCCTTAAGCCGCTCCTCATAGGGCTTGTTCTCCAGAACCTTGATCATTTTAGTCGCCCTCCTCTGGACACATTCCAGCTTGTCAATATCTCCCTTCAATTGTGGTGCCCAGAATTGGACACAATATTCCAGGTGTGGTCTGACCAAGGCAGAATAGAGCATGGGGAGCATGACTTCCCTAGATCTAGACGCTAGACACCTATTGAGGCAGGCCAAAATCCCATTGGCTTTTTTTGCCGCCGAATCACATTGTTGGCTCATGTTCTAATTGGGGAGAGACCCTGGGGATTTCTGGGTTGCCTTTTTAGAAGGGACACAGCGGTGCCATCACACTTACTTACTTACTTACTTATGCAATCCCTTGTAGTCCGAGGATGATGGTCTTCCAAGCTTGGTGTCCTGGGGGTGGGTTCGTAGGTGGCTGTGGAGCCCTATTCTTCATCCTCATCTTCCGCAGTGAAGGCATTGGTTTCCAGGTGGGAGGCGGTCTCGGTCGGGGTTGGCTTGACTCACCTTCCTCTTGGCACGTTTCTCTCTTTCACCCTCCATTCGTGCCTCTTCAAATTCTACAGCACTGCTGGTCATAGCTGACCTCCAGCTGGAGCGCTCAACAGCCAGGGCTTCCCAGTTCTCAGTGTCTATGCCAGAGTTTTTAAGGTTGGCTTTGAGCCCACCTTTCAATCTCTTTTCCTGTCCACCAACACTCCATTTTCTGTTCTTGAGTTCTGAGTAGAGCAACTGCTTTGGGAGACGGTGGTCAGGCATCCAGAGAATGTGGCCTGTCCGGCGGAGTTGATGGCGGAGGACAATTGCTTCAGTGCTGGTGGTCTTTGCTTCTTCCAGCATGCTAACATTTGTCCGCTTGTCTTCCCAAGAGATTTGCAGGATTTTCCGGAGGCAGTGCTGATGGAATCGTTCCAGGAGTTGCATGTGACGTCTGTAGACAGTCCACGTTTCGCAGGCATAGAACAGGGTTGGGAGGGCAATAGCTTTATAAACAAGCACCTTGGTATCCCTACATGTGTTCTGGTCCTCAAACACTCTCTGCTTCATTCAGAAAATGCTGCACTCACGGAGCTCAGGCGGTGCTGTATTCTGCTTGTGGACCACTTTCATATGGACTATTTCCAAGCCAGGTGTCACAAGAAGCAGGCACACTGGCATATGCACCATTGGTTGTGTCCTTCTCTTGAGATTTTTAAACAGATGCTGGATGGCCAGCTATCAGGAGTGCTTTGATTGTGTCTCCCTGCAGGGTAACAAAGCAGGCCGCACTAGATGGCCTTTGGTGGCCTCTTCCAACTCTATATTTCTGTGGTAGTTAGCACATGGATTAGGTGATACATCCTCTGTGCAGGTGTAGATTTCCACAACTGAAGCAGAATGCTGGGCCTCAGTCTGTGTGTCTCTGAAGTCCAGCCATTGGAGAGGATGCGCACTAGAGCCTTTTCACGCTGTGGCTTCTGACGGTGGAATTCTCACACCCTCCTGGTCCGGAGCGGTCATTTGTGTGACCCAGATCCAGGGCTTAGCCTCTTTCCTCTTTATTTCCCCGGGACGGGCTCAAGGTCATTCCCCCGGAGCTTTGTGGCTGAGCAGGGATTCAGCTCTGAGCCGCCGCAACACTCTGAGCCACAGCAAGGAGCAGAGCTGATGCTCCAGGAGCCCAGAAAGGGAGTCCGTGCGCTCTTCCATGCCACGGGCCTCTTGGCCAAACAGGGAGGCCCTTTCCCTTTCAGTTGGGCCTGCACAGCTCCAGAAAGTAGACTGTGATGTGGAAGGCTTTCATGGCCAGAATCATGGGCTTGCAGTGAGTTTTTCAGGCTGTATGGCCATGTTCCAGTAGCATTCCATCCTGACGTTTCGCCTGCATTTGTGGCTAACAGCACCATCAGAGGTTTGTTCAGAGATCTGTGGGAATCAGGCAACAGAACGGAGGAAACCATGAACATGAACAAAATCTGGTTACCAGCATTTTAAAAAAACACCAAAATGGGAATGCTTGCCATAGATGCAGGCGAAACTTCAGGAGAGAATACTTCTAGAATGGCGTTTCTCAACCTAGGGGTTGTGAGGGGGTGTCAGAGGGGTTGCCAAAGACACAGTATTTTGTGTTGGTCATGGGAGTTCTGTGTGGGAAGTTTGGCCCAATTCTAACCTTGGTGGGTGTGACGATGTGTAACTTTTATTCTTATGGTTATGTGTTGTTTAAACAGTAGTTAATAAATGGTAAGTATAGGATTATATTTTGTTAGAGATGGTGGCTGGTTTGGCTTGAGCTGAGTTGCCATAGCAATGGGGGCGGAGCCAACTGTCACTTCACGGGGCAGCTATTTGAAAGTGGCAGTCTGTAAGCCGGTGAGCTACAGGGAAGACTGATTTCTCTAGTGGGAGAATTAGGGAAGAGTCTGTGACCGGTAGAGTTACAGGGAAGACTGAAATCTCTAGGTGGAGATTCAGGGAACTAATCTGTGACCAAAGGGGTTACAGGAAAGGATAAAGCTACAGGGGATTATTGATTCTGGGTTAAGAATCAAAGTTTGGCTGGGAGCCAATTCTGTTAAATAAGCCTTTTAGCTTATTTATTTTATTAGGACAGTTGTCCAGGAACGATACATCTGCTTACAGAAACCTCTTACTCACGAAACCTTACTAATGTAACCCATCAAGATTTGTGCCTCTTGTGAAGAAACAATTGAATATGCTAGGCCTGGGTAACAATGGAAAAATTTGTTTCTAAAATCGATTCGTTTTTTGGGGGTTTTTGCATTTCGTTATTTAAAATAATTACAAAATTTTCCTTTTAAAAAGTTCGATATTTACGAAATTTCATAAATGTGAAAAAATTACAAAACATTAACGAAACGATTTCCGAAACAATAACGAATAGATTCGTTAATGGCGGATGCGACCGCGAAATACGCTAAAAAACCTCCAAATGGGACAGGGGGAACTTCTGAAGCTTCCCTCTCCCTCTGTTGTTGACTGTTGGTGTGATATTATAATTTTTTTTCACTAATTAAACAAAAAACAACTATAAAACTTGCCCCAGACATGTGGAAATAATAACAAAACGACCTCAAAACGATAACGAAACGAATACATAACGAATTACGAAGCATTTACAAAACGTATTTAAAAATTCGTTTTTTAAAAAAATTGCTCCAGAATGGTTTGTTATCGTTTTGTAATCAAGAAAATTAACGAATTATTAACGAATTACGAATTAACGAAACGAAACCGCCCAGCCCTAGAATATGCTATAGTCCTGTTAAATAAATTTGTTACTGTTCTCCTCAAGCCTTGCCTGATACAGTTTCTCCTAAGTCAAACAGCCTGCATAAGAAGTAAAACCAAACCAGGGACAGTAAACGCTACGCTATCAAATGAATAAATACTTCTGCAAATAATAGTCCCTTTATAAACCAGCTCCTAAGCTGATATTGATCATTTGGTGGCAGTAATTTTACCCTCCTTTACAGTGGGGTTCAGAATGCTCTGTGAATGTAGGTGAACTATAAATCCCAGTAACTACAACTCCCAATGTCAAGGTCTATTTTCCCCAAACTCTATTTGGGCATATTGATTGTCATGCCAAATCTGGTCCAGATCCATTATTGTTTGAGTCCATAGTGCTCTCTGGATGCAGGTGAACTACAACTTCAAAACTCAAGGTCCATACCCACCAAACCCTTCCAGTATTTTCTCTTGGTCATGGGAGTTCTGTGTGCCAAGTTTGGTTCAATTTCATCATTGGTGGAGTTCGGAATGCTCTTTGATTGTAGATGAACTATAAATCCCAGCAACTACAACTCCCAAAAGACAAAATCAATCCCCCACCCAACTCCACCAGTGTTCAAATTTGGGCGTATCGGGTATTTGTGCCAAATTTGGTTCAGTGAATGAAAATACATCCTGCATATCAGATATTTACATTATGCTTCATAACAGTAGCAAAATTACAGTTGTGTCGTTGTCATGAAAATAATTTGCTGGTTGGGGTTCATCACAACATGAGGAACTGTATTAAGGGGTCACGGCATTAGGGAGGTTGAGAACCACTGTTCTAGAACATGGCCATACAGCCCAAAAACCCTACAAAAACCCAGTATACCATGCAGCTGTGGACAAGTTTCCATAGGGACCACCAAATGCAGCATTGGCCACACATGGATCGAGGAACATGAAAGGCACCCTTCTGTTGAAATTGTCCACATGCTAAAAACTGTCAGGCCATCAAATGCTAATCAAGGTGTCAGGCTACACAGAGTAGCCAATGGAATACATAAGCATGGATTTCAAGCAGGGGAAAAACCATGACAATGAACAAAATCTGGCTACTAGTATTAAAACACTCTAAAATTATAACAGTAAATAAAGAACAACACTCAAACACAGGGGAACTCTAGACAAGAAACAATCAGGGACACCTAATTGAAATGGCAGGGAATAGGTTTTGAGGAAAAGGAGAGGCAAAAAGAGGTCCGGAGGTCTAAAAGCAGGGATTTTTATTTTAACCAGCTGGGGCCTAGTGAGGAGTTCTCTCCTAAAGCACCAGAGCCCCGATCAAGGGGCTGACTGCCTTTTATAGTTTTCAGAATCAAGCAAACAAAGAAACGTGCTACTACATACAATATCGTCATTCCTACGTCATCTTAGCATCATAAGAATATCAGGTTCTAACTTCCACATGCAAAAAGGCATGTCTCTGTGTCTTGCTGAAGAGCAAGCGTCTTACAGGCATCCATCAAGGGGCCCACTCTGACCTGTCAAGAGGCTCCTTCCTGAGCCTCTTGACAGGGCCTTTCGTACCAGCCTGTGGCTTATCTCTCCTGGATTGTTCCCCCTCCCTCTTGGCCGTGCCTGGGACAGCACCTCTCCTTCAGCATTCTTTTTACACACACAGAGAGAGCCTGAATGTTCTATACATTGAAAGTACATATGATTTTATGCATAAATCAATAAATATCTATTTTTCCAATATCTCCTCATCATAATCACATCTCAATAAAGGATTCCCCCAGGCAGTAGCAAGTCACACCCAAAACTGTCAGGCCATCAAATGCTAATCAAGGTGGCCAATTGAAACATTCACACCATGCTCCAACAGACACGAGTTCTTTCTCTCATCCTGGACCTTCCACAGATATATAAACCCAAATTTCCTAGTTTCCAACAGACTTCACAACCTCAGAGGATGCCTGCCATGATGCAGGCATTATTATTATTATTATTATTATTATTATTATTATTATTATTAAGTTCTTGTGGGTTTTTTCGGGCTATAGGGCCATGTTCTAGAGGCATTTTCTCCTGACGTTTCGCCTGCATCTATGGCAAGCATCCTCAGAGGTAGTGAGGATGCTTGCCATAGATGCAGGCGAAACGTCAGGAGAAAATGCCTCTAGAACATGGCCCTATAGCCCGAAGAAACCCACAAGAACCTAGTGATTCCAGCCATGAAAGCCTTCGACAATTATTATTATCATTATTTATAAACTTGCCTTGTTTCCAACAGACCTCACAACCTCTGAGGATGCCTGCCATAGATGCAGGCAAAACATCAGGAGAGAATGCTTCTGGAACATGGCCATACAGGCCAAAAAACCTACAACAACCCAATAAAGAACACCACTCAGAAGCAGTGGAACTCCAGACAACAAACAATCAAGGGCCAGTTAACACCTCCCAAAGGATGCCCCCAGGCAGCAACAGCTAGGCTTTGCAGCTCCAAGGCTACTCAATGCTAATCAGGCTTGCTAATTGCAACATTCACACAGAGTAGGACACAATGTAGCAATGGGTTTGAATGGCAGGAAATAGGAATCCACCTAAACATTAGAAAGACATGTCTGATGGTAATTGTTTGATTGTGGAATTTGCTGCTTTCATAGAATCTAGTGGAGTTCCTTTCTGTCCGCCAGATGGCACTGCTTTGCTGGCTTTGGAGGACATCAGTAGCGATGCTCGAACATCAACATAAGGCTGGTCTTTCTGCACAATTAGGCATTTGCTGTGCTGCATGTGTATGTAGGAATGAGAGAGAGAAGTTCTCATTCCTTTCCCAAGGTTGCTTTTTGTGTTAATTATTTATCGTGTCAGGAGCGAAACAAACAGCTGTATTGCATTAAAAACAACACACACACACAAAGTTTGCAAACTTGGCATTCTATTAAATGTCCTTTGACTAAAAGGTGGCCCCTTGGAGTGCCTCTGGTGTTCCTGCAAGAGGTTCTCCATTGTGCATGTGGTAGGGCTCAGGTTGAATTGTAATAGGTGGTCTGTGGTTTGCTCTTCTCCACACTCGCATGTCGTGGACTCCACTTTGTAGCCCAATTTCTTGAGGTTGTCTCTGCATCTTGTGGTGCCAGAGCGCAGTCTGTTCAGCGCCTTCCAAGTCGCCCAGTCCTCTGTGTGCTCGGGGGAGTCTCTCATCTGGTATCACCCACGGATTGAGGTGCTGGGTTTGAGCCTGCCACTTTTGGACTCTCACTTGCTGAGGTGTTCCAGCGAGTGTCTCTGTAGATCTTAGAAAACTATTTCTTGATTTAAGTCATTGACATGCTGGCTGATACCCAAACAGGGGATGAGCTGGAGATGTCACTGCCTTGGTCCTTCCACTATTGGCTGCTACTTCCCGGTGGATGTCAGGTGGTGCAATACCGGCTAAACAGAATAATTTCTCCAGTGGTGTAGGGTGCATGAGACATGTCATAATGTGGCATGTCTCATTAAGAGCCACGTACACAGTTTTGCTTTTGAACTGTGGTGTTGGAGGAAAGTTCTGAGAGTGCCTTGGACTGTGAGAAGATCCAACCAGTCCATCCTCCAGGAAAGAAAGCCCGACAAGCTCATTGGCACCCCGTGATAATGTGACATGTCTCATTCTTCTGTTTTAGTGTGGTGAGATGTGTTCCACACTGGGCATGCATACTCAGCAGCAGAGTAGCATAGTGCAAGGGCAGATGTCTTCACTGTGTGTGGTTGTGATCCCCAGGTTGTGCCAGTCAGCTTTCGTATGATATTGTTTCTAGCACCCACTTTTTGCTTGATATTCAGGCAGTGCTTCTTGTAGGTCAGAGCACCATCCAGAGTGACTCCCAGGTCTTGGACTGCAACTCCCAGCAGTCTTCCTGATTGATCTACCTACCTACCTACCTACCTACCTAACTCTATGTAATCTGTCTATCTTATCTATCTGGAGGTTTGCTGAGAGTTGCAATCCAGGAATACGAAATTGGGAATATGCACTGTATTGTCGTGTAGATTTTTGGTTTTTAAGTCCTTTCCACTGTTTTTTTTTTTTGTATTCTAGTTTAATCAACTTCTGCTAAATGGAAACATATATATTTAAAATTGGTGCATGCCTGTGAATAATATTAATGCAAAATGTTTGAACATTTTGACTAAAATTCAGTAATTTTATCTTTCTCAACATCACCTCAGCACACACACCCCAGCCTATTTCTTCCTTTTGATCTATAGTGATCTCACTGCATTTCTACAATGTTTTCCATACAATATTTTATTGCATCCCCCTCTTCATTCTCATTGTCCTTATTCCACCAATCCACCCTCCTACATTAAGAAAGTAATGCACCATAACCCAATGGGTGCCTATGTTTTCTTTTAGAAGAGATGAGGGCATGTTATGTTTCTTTTCAGTCCAAAAGTTGGAGCAAAGAGGGAGGGAAGGGATAATGCAATGGGGAATTTGTGGCAGGATAATGCAAAGAAGTAGAAAGGGGCAAATCCTGGCATGGAAAAATGGGACTGGACTGGATGGCCCTTGCAACTCTCTGCTGCTTTTATGGCAGACATGGAGAGCTACCAGTTCAGAACCTTGTAGAGCTCCGAGTTCAGCACCTTGGAGAGCTCCCAGTCCAGCACCTTATCTGGGAGAGATCCATTAATGGTTGAACTAAAACCTGGAAAAGGTCTGCTGCCAAGCCCATGTGGATGCCACTAGTCAACCGCATAAAACAGGCATGGGCAAACTTTGGCCCTCCAGGTGTTTTGGACTTCAGCTCCTACCGGCTGTTAGGGAATTGTGGGAATTGAAGTCCAAAACACCTGGAGGGCCAAAGCTCGCCCATGCCTGTTTTATGGGGTTGGCTGGTGGCATCCACATGGGTTTAGCAGCAGACCTTTTCCAGGTTTTAGCTCAACCATTAATGGATCTCTCCCAGAATAGGTGGTGAACTGGGAGCTCTCCAAGGTGCTGAGCCATAGCGATCATAATAGCTGTGGTCCAGCACCTTGGACAGCTCCCAGTTCAGTACTTTGCAGAGCTCCCAGTTCAGCACCTTGGAGAGTTCCATTTGAACCAAAACCCCATTGGCTGCCGTTCTAAACTCATGGGAAGATGAAATTGGGAATCCCTTGCCATAGACAAAGGCCATTGAGCCTCCCAGCACGTATTCAGGATCCCTTCGCGATGGAAGCACTTTTGGGGGAGTGCGTTGCTAAGCTCTTCACTGGCAGAAACCCACTTTGCAGCCTGGCTTTCACCCAATGCCTGGAAATGGGAGGCAGGTAAATACTACTGAGCTCTGAGCCAGGTTCTTGGGAGGCTCTGCAGCCCCAAAAGTTCTTGCTCAGCAGATTGGATCCCAGGGTTTTTGCTTCAGCAGCTCCTGGAACCTCCATGGATGAATTCCATGGAAAGAGAGCCAAGGCTCTTAGGCCTCTATTGAAGCTGCTTTTGCAGGATGGAGAAGGATGGAGATGGAAAACAATCAAGGCCTTGGCGATGTGGTGTTGAGGAGAGCTCTGCAGGAGCAGTGAGGTGCCAAAATGGCCACTCAATGGATCCAAGGGCAAATCAAGATCCAGCTCTCCATAGCATCCAAAGTGTCTAACCCAGGCATGGCAAACTTTGGCCCTCGCTCAAGGTCTTTTGGAATTAAACTCCCACAATTCCTAATGGCCTACCAGCTTCACGAGTTTGGGACTTCAGTCAATGGAGTTCCAGTTCAAAACAGCTTTCCAAGCTGCTGAGCCATGATGGCCAGAATAGATTCAGCACCATTGGAGAGATCCATTAATGCTGTGATTCTCAACCTGTGGGTCCCCAGATGTTTTGGCCTTCAACTCACAGAAACCCTAACCACTGGTTAACTGACTGGGATTGTGGAGTTGTAGGCCAAAACACCTGGGGATCCACAGTGGTTTATTATATGCAGTGGTTGAGAACCACTGCATTAATTGTTGGGTTAAAGCCTGGAGAAGGTCCACAACTAAACAGGTGCAGATGCCACCAATCAACCCCATAAAGGAGGCATGGGCCAACTTCAGCCCTTCCTCCAGGCATTTTGGACTTCAACTTCCATAATTCCTAACAGTGGTTAGGCTGTTGGGAGTTGTGGGATTTGAAGTCCAAAACACCTGGAGGGAGGGCCGAAGTTGGCCCATGCTTGATCTAACCAGAGGCTTAGCATGGAATGGCATGGGCTGCTGACAGGAAAAACGAAATGCAAATATACAAAATGGGGGACGCCTGGCTCGAAAGCAGTATGTGTGAAAAAGATCTTGGAGTCCTCGTGGACATGAGCCAACAATGTGATGTGGCGGCAAAAAAAAAACCAGTGGGATTTTGGCCTGCATCAATAAGAGCATAGTGTTTAGATCTAGGGAAGTCATGCTCCCCATGCTCTATTCTGCTTTGGTTAGACCACACCTGGAATATTGTGTCCAATTCTGGGCACCACAATTCAAGAGAGATATTGACAAGCTGGAATGTGTCCAGAGGAGGGCGACTAAAAATGATCAAGGGTCTGGAGAACAAGCCCTATGAGGAGCGGCTTAAGGAGCTGGGCATGTTTAGCCTGAAGAAGAGAAGGCTGAGAGGAGATATGATAGCCATGTATAAATACGTGAGAGGAAGCCACAGGGAGGAGGGAGCAAGCTTGTTTTCTGCTTCCCTGGAGACTAGGACGCAATGGAACAATGGCTTCAAACTACAAGAGAGGAGATTCCATCTGAACATGAGGAAGGACTTCCTGACTGTGAGAGCCGTTCAGCAGTGGAACTCTCTGCCCCGGAGTGTGGTGGAGGCTCCTTCTTTGGAAGTTTTATAAAAGAGGCTGGATGGGCATCTGTCAGGGGTGATTTGACTGCAATATTCTTACTTCTTGACAGAATGGGGTTGGACTGGATGGCCCACGAGGTCTCTTCCAACTCTTGGATTCTATGATTCTATGAAAACTGAGAGGCCCTGGATCCTGGGTCATCTTCAAAATCTATGTCCTGTAAGGTCAACTTCTCACTCGAAGGGCCAGCCGAGGCTTTTGCTGATTCTGTTATTAATATAAGGGGTTTTCCTCTGTAAAAGGAGGAAATGTAAGGCATTTGATGGAGTGTTTTGTAATGCCTTCCATGCCTCTTTAAGGCTGCCTGGTGCACTTTCCTTCCTTATTCCAGAGCAAATTCCAACCCAGCCAGGAAGGTCTCCCCAGGCGCGCACTGGCATTTGGAAAAACCTTCCAGCTGAGTCCGCATCCGCCGAGGTTTTCAGAAACTCTTTTCAGGAAGCAATCAATGTGTTTGCTTCCCCCCCCCCCCCCCACCCAGAATGCTTCAATTCTCTTTCCAAGAATCCTTTTACTTACTCCTGCTTGTAGTTTATTAATGGAAAGTGGCGTGTGGGCCGCCTGCTTCTTAGGGATGTGATCAGGGAATTTCCTCTCTTTATATAACGGATAAGCAAATAAGTGCATTCCAAATGGCCACGTTCAATAGAGAGAGCAAGGCTATTTGTGTCTGGCACATGTGGAGCATTTGTGCCCAATGCAGAACTGATCTCCTTTCGGCTCGAGGTCATGGCAGCTGAGTCGCGCATGTGGTGCCGTTGGAAGTGCAGATGCGTATGGACATGATAATGTATTTTATTTGTCATGCCATTAGCAACCAGACATTTGTATTACATTTTTAACAAAAACAAACAAAAAAAGAGACAAAACACAGAATTTGCAAGCTTGATAGTTGATTAAATGTCCTTTGTCCAGTATCTGGCCACTTGGAGTGCCTCTGGTGTTGCCGCAAGAAGGTCCTCCCTTGTGCATGTGGCAGGGCTCAGGGTGCATTGCAGCAGGTAGTCAGTGGTTTGCTCTTCTCCACACTCGTATGTCGAGGATTCCACTTTGTGGCCCCATTTCTTGAGGTTGGCTCTGCGTCTCATGGTGCCAGAGCGCAGTCTGTTCAACGCCTTCCAAGTTGCCCCGTCTTCTGTGTGCCCAGAGGGGAGTCTCTCATTTGGTATCAGCCATTGATTGAGGTGCTGAGTTTGAGCCTGCCACTTTTGGACTCTCGCTTGCTGAGATGTTCCAGTGAGTGTCTCTGTAGATCTTAGAAAACTATTTCTTTTAAGTCGTTAACCTGCTGGCTGATACCCAAACAAGGGATGAACTGGAGATGTCACTGCCTTGGTCCTTTCAGTATTGGCTGCTACTTCCCAGCGGATGTCAGGTGGTGCAATACCGGCTAAGCAGTGTAATTTTTCCAGTGGTGTAGGGCGCAGACACCCTGTGATAATGCATGTCTCATTAAGAGCCACATCCACTGTTTTAGTGTGGTGAGATGTGTTCCACACTGGGCATGCGTACTCAGCAGCAGAGTAGCATAGTGCAAGGGCAGATGCCTTCACTGTGTCTGTTTGTGATCCCCGGGTTGTGCCAGTCAGCTTTCGTATGATAAATGTTTCTAGCACCCACTTTTTGCTTGATGTTCAGGCAGTGCTTCCTGTAGGTCAGAGCTCAGTCCAGAGTGACTCCCAGGAATCTGGCTGCGCTGCAATGCTCCGGTGGTGATATAGAGCATGCGTAAGAAGGTATGCACAATATGCAAATAGCCCTGGGAGGACCTCTGGCATGGGTTCTTTTAATCCCCTTGGATGGGGTTCATCTGGCCTTTGAGAACTGGATTCATTTAGATGGGCCGGATATTCCTGTACTGCCTCTTTAATTCTTCTGTGTTGCATTTCCCCTTGAATCATAGAAGAGTTGGTACTACTAGCTTAAGTACCGGGTGTTGCCCAGCTATATATTTTCTATTGAGGCAAATCATATAATTATAATGCACATTTATTTATTTATTTATTTCTTACTAGCCGTCCCCTGCCATGCGTTGCTGTGGCCCAGTCTGGTGATCTGGAAAATAAAGTAATGAGAAAGTATTGGTTTCTAGTATGTGGAATTTCTGTATTTGATTACATTTTCTTGCTCTGGTAAAGGGAGTTGGACGGGATGGCCTTAAGTATTTTCTATTGGTCATAGGGGTTCTGTGTGTTTTTCTCCAATTCTATCGTTTGTGGAGTTCAGAATGCTCTTTGATTGTGGGTGAACTATAAATCCCAGTAACTACAACTCCCAAATGTCAAGGTCTATTTCCCCCAGGTTCCATCTGTGTTCCTAGTTGGGCATATGGAGTATTCATGCCAAGTTTGGTCCAGATCCATCATTGTTTGAGTCCACAGTTCTCTCTGGGTGTAGGTGTACTACAACTCCCAAACTCAACGTCAATGCCCACCAAAACCTTCTAGTATTTTCTGTTGGTCATGGGAATTCTGTGTGCCATGTTTGGTTCAATTCCATCATTAGTGGAGTTCAGAATGCTCTCTCATTGTAGGTGAACTACAAATCCCAGCAACTACACCTCCCAAATAACAAAATCATTTTTTTTAGTGAAGGACATACATTGGGTTGTTAGATGCCTTTATTTATATAGATATTTATACCCCGCCCTTCTCCTCCTGGAAGGGGACTCAGGGCGGCCTAACAAAAGCATCATACGGTGCTACCATCATAAAAACAACCACAGTACAATCAAAATATTAAAAATTAAAACAACAATTAAAACAATTAATTAAGGCACATCAATTAAAATTGAAATCCAAAAACCAGTCCGGGTCAATTCATTGCCATAAGTTGTGTGATCTTCTTCCACTTGCTGCTCATTGATCCAACGCTTGGTCCCATCACCAGGTCTTGATTTTCCTTCGCAAAGACAAGAGGGAGGTGGCCGATCTGATATCTCTAGGGAGGGTGTTCCATAGGGGGGGGGGGGGGGCACTACTGAGAAGGCCCTGTCTCTCTCTCATTCCCATCAACCACATTTGCAATAGTGGTGGGATCAAGAGCAGGGCCTTTTCTGAAGATCTTAAACCTCGTGATGGTTCATGGCAGGAGATACATTCAGACAGAGCCAGAAAACCATTGAGGGCTTTAAAGGTTAAAACCAGAAATGGGTGTAGCTGGCACCAAATTGGGAGGGAAAGCCAATACTCCAGAGGACAGGAGCAGGATTCAAAACGATCTTGATAGATTAGAGAGATGATGGGCCAAAACTAACAAAATGAAGTTCAACAGGGACAAATGCAAGATACTCCACTTTGGCAGGAAAAACGAAATGCAAAGATACAGAATGGGGGACAATGCCTGGCTCAAGAGCAGTACGTGTGAAAAAGATCTTGGAGTCCTCGTGGACAACAAGTTAAACATGAGCCAGGAATGTGATGTGGCGGCAAAAAAAGCCAATGGGATTTTGGCCTGCATCAATAGGAGCATAGTGTCTAGATCTAGGGAAGTCATGCTACCCATGCTCTATTCCGCTTTGGTTAGACCACACCTGGAATATTGTGTCCAATTCTGGGCACCACAATTCAAGAGAGATATTGACAAGCTGGAATGTGTCCAGAGGAGGGCGACTCAAAGGATCAAGGGTCTGGAGAACAAGCCCTATGAGGAGCAGCTGACTGACTGTGAGAGCTGTTCAACAGTGGAACTCTCTGTGGTGGAGTGTGGTGGAGGCTTCTTCTTTGGAGGCTTTTAAACAGAGGCTAGATGGTCATCTGTCAGGGGTGCTTTGAATGGGTGCTTCTTGGCAGGGGGTTGGGCTTGATGGCCTCTTCTAGCTTTATGATTCTATGATTCCTAGCAGTCTTCAAAGGCAGCCCCACGTAGAGTGCATTGCAGTAGTCTATCCTAGATATAGTAGATAATCCTTTCTATCTATATACTGCCCTCTTGTGGTTGCACATGAGCAGTGCATGCCTACCTCCAATAGGATAGTAGCTCATCCTTTCTTTCTATATACTGCTCTCTTGTGATTGTAAAACCTGCCAAGCTCTTTGAACAAGCTTTTGCAAATGCAACACAGTAGGTAAATATGGACCTACGCAACGGCTTAGACAATGTGATTGGAAAATGAGTTTAATAAGAAGGCGCTGATGATTATATGTTTTTAACGGTTTTTGTCTGGTTTTTATATTATGTGCTAAATGTTTTTAAACTGTATTTTATGTTTGTTGTGACATCAAATGGCTGCCAACTTGTAAGCTGCCTTGAGTCGCCTTTGGATTGAGAAAGGCGGGATATAAATATGGTAAATAAATAAATAAGTATCTGAGTGCTACATCCATACCTTCCTATAAGCCAGTAGCTCACCCTATCTGTTTACTGCCCTCTTGTGGTTATGTCTGAGCACTGCATGCATACATATCTATAGTAGGCCTGGGTAACAACGCAAAAATTTGTTTCTAAAATCGATTTGTATTTGGGGTTTTTTTTTTCGATATTTAAAATAATTACAAAATTTTTCTTTTAAAAAGTTCGATATTTACGAAATTTCGTTAATATTTACAAAACATTTTGTAAAGATGGCGCCCTTTTTTTCCAATATTTTTTCAATATTTTTTTAATTTAATTATTAATTTAGTAGCATAGGGAGGAGAAATTATTATTAAGGAGGGAAGGCAGGCACTCACTCTGGCGGGCCCTCAAGCGCTGCCGCCGAGTCGGGCCCGGCTCCTCCGAAGCAATGCGAAATTGGGAGAAGGGCTCCCCAAAGGCCATCTAGCCCAGCCCTCCGCTAAGGAATTGGGAGAACGAAGCACAGCCCTCCGCTAAGGAATTGGGAGAACGAAGCACAGCCCTCCGCTAAGGAATTGGGAGAACGAAGCACAGCCCTCCGCTAAGGAATTGGGAGAACGAAGCACAGCCCTCCGCTAAGGAATTGGGAGAACAAAGCACAGCCCTCCGCTAAGGAATTGGGAGAACGAAGCACAGCCCTCCGCTAAGGAATTGGGAGAACGAAGCACAGCCCTCCGCTAAGGAATTGGGAGAACGAAGCACAGCCCTCCGCTAAGGAATTGGGAGAACGAAGCACAGCCCTCCGCTAAGGAATTGGGAGAACGAAGCACAGCCCTCCGCTAAGGAATTGGGAGAACGAAGCACAGCCCTCCGCTAAGGAATTGGGAGAACGAAGCGCAGCCCTCCGCTAAGGAATTGGGAGAACGAAGCACAGCCCTCCGCTAAGGAATTGGGAGAACGAAGCACAGCCCTCCGCTAAGGAATTGGGAGAACGAAGCACAGCCCTCCGCTAAGGAATTGGGAGAACGAAGCACAGCCCTCCGCTAAGGAATTGGGAGAATGAAGCACAGCCCTCCGCTAAGGAATTGGGAGAACGAAGCACAGCCCTCCGCTAAGGAATTGGGAGAACAAAGCACACCCACCGCAAAGGTGAGGAAGGAGGGACGGGCCGCCTTCCCGCTGAGGGTCGCTCGCCCTCTCGCTCGCTTGCTCAGCCGGCGCCTTCCCCGCCCTCTCCTCCTCCTCCTCCTCTTTCAGGCTCTGACTGGCAGAGGAGAGAGAGGAGAGCTGCCAGCAAGCATCTAGCCATCTTCTGTCCGAAATGGACAGAAATACAAAAATTTTTGGCGCATGCCGTTTCGATATTTAAAAACACTTCCGGGTTTAAAAATAAGTTTTGTAATCGTTTTGTAATTGCTAAAATTAACGAATATTTAACGAATTACAAAATTAACGAACGAAACCGCCCAGGCCTAATACATACCTATAGTTTAGTAGCTAATCCTTTCTAAGTCTCTTCCACTGTGTTTTTCAGTGTTTTTATGAGTGATGGTCACTTGTTGGCCTGATAGGTGTAGTGTGCCCAAATTTGAGGTCAATTTGTCCAGTGGTTATGTTAATCCCACAAATCATAGAATCATAGAATCAAAGAGTTGGAAGAGACCTCCTGGGCCATCATCCAGTCCAACCCCATTCTGCCAAGAAGCAGGAATACTGCATTCAAATCACCCCTGACAGATGGCCATCCAGCCTCTGCTTAAAAGCTTCCAAAGAAGGAGCCTCCACCACACTCCGGGGCAGAGAGTTCCACTGCTGAACGGCTCTCACAGTCAGGAAGTTCTTCCTCATGTTCAGATGGAATCTGAATGAACATTACATTTTTATTTATATACACTAGCCATCCCCTGCCAGGCGTTGCTGTGGCCCAGCCTGGTGATCTGGGAAATAAAGTAATGGTATCTAATCTATGTAATGTCTTTATTCTTATGGGTAAACAGTATTTCTTGTTGTTTCTTTGTCAGTGTTGATGTGGAGAGTGTCTGGTTTGCCCACCCTGGAACAGGCAACATATACAGTAATTGTCCTTCTTTAGGGGTCAATTTCAAATCTATGATACTATATCTGTGCATGTGTGTGAATAATATCTATCTATTACTTACTTACTTAGGTGATCCTTCGTAGTCCGAGGATGATGGTCCTCCAAGTTCAGTGTCCTGGGGGTGGGTCCGTAGTTGGCTGTAGAGCCCTATTCTTGACCTGCATCTTCTCCCCCAGTGAGGGCATCGGTTTCCAGGTGGAAGATGATCCTGGTTAGGATTGGCTTGATGCACCTTCATCTTGGCACATTTCTCTCTATTGCCCTCCATTCATGCCTTTTCAAATTCCAAAGCACTGCTGGTCACAGCTGACCTCCAGTTAGAGTGCTCAAGAGCCAGGGCGTCTCAGTTCTCGGTGTCTATGCCAGAGTTTTTAAGGTTGGCTTTGAGCCCATCTTTAAATCTCTTTTCCTGTCCACCAACATTCCGTTTTCCGTTCTTGAGTTGGGAGTAGAGCAACTGCTTTGGGAGACGGTGGTCGGGCATCCGGACAATGTAGCCGGTCCAGCCATAGATATCTGTGTGGCGCAGCTGGCTGAGTGTCAGTTGCATTAGGATTACTCTGACCAAAAGGTCATGAGTTCAAAGCCAGCCCGGGTTGGAGTGGGCTTCCAACCAATTGTGTAGCCTGTTGTCGACCTTTGCAACCCGAAAGACAGTTGCATCTGTCAAGTAGGAAAATTAGGTACCACCTTAAAGTGTGGGGAGGCTAAATTAACTAATTTATGAGGCCATAAAAAACACTCCAGCAAAGCACTCCAGCAAAAATGCATGCGGGGAATGCGGAAGTACTTCATCAGTGTCGCAGATGGACGATGAAAGCGACAGCTCCCCTGGCAGCCAGGAAAAAAAAGTTAAATAGCCTCCGTGTATGTCTGCATATGTTGTATGTCAAAATTGGCATTGAATGTTTGCCATATATGTGCACACTGTAATCCGCCCTGAGTCCCCTGCGGGGTGAGAAGGGCGGGATATAAATACTGTAAATAATAAATAAATAATAAATAAATATCTATGGCTGGATGGCTCTTTGTCAGGAGGGCTTAGATTATGTTTTCTTGCCCTGGTGAAGGGAGTTGGACTGGATGGTCTTAAGTATGGGGATTATGTGTGGGAAGTTTGCCCCAATTCTGTCATTCGTGGGGTTCAAAATGCACTCTGATTGTAGGTGAACTATAAATTCCAGTAACTACAATTCTCAAATGTCAAGGCCTATTTTCCCCAAACTCCATCTGTGTTCACATTTGGGCATATGGAATATTCGTGCCAAGTATGGTCCCGATCCATCATTGTTTGAGTCCACAGTGCTCTCTGGATGTAGGTGAACTACAACTCCCAAACTCAAGGTCATTACTTACCAAACCTTTCTAGTGTTTTCTGTTGGTCATGGGAGTTCTGTGCACCATGTTTGGTTTAATTCCATTGTTGGTGGAGTTCAGAATGCTCTTTGATTATAGGTAAACTATAAATCCCAGAAACTACAACTCCCAAGTGACAAAATCCATTTTTTGAGCGATGGTCACTCCTTGGGTTAGTAGGTGTCTTGTGTCCAAATTTGGTGTCAATTCGTCCAGTGGTTTTTGAGTTATGTTAATCCCACAAACGTACATTACATTTTTATTTATATAGATAATACATATACTGTGTATTCCACGAAACTCTTATAAGGATTTGGTTTAACCTGAATTACTATGTCACAAAAGAATGCATGTCAACAATGTATGCCAAGAACATGGGAAGTTTGGAAAGCTCTGTTTTAGTGAGACAATAATAATAATAATTCAACCAGCCTCCTCCAAGGGAATGCTTCCTGCAGGGTTTCCACTTTGCCACAAGGGGGAAGCATTGCACCACTGTTGGCGAATATTGGCACTGCATTTGCTCCAGTCCTGGGCTGGCTCTGGATTTCCTTCTTCTTCCTCTGCAAAGCCAGGAGGAGGAGGAGGAGGCTGGGGTGGGTTCCTGACTCCCCTGCTTTCAGGAGTGGGGTCCTTGGCCCAGTAGGAAAAGAGGGCTGGAGGCACCAGCAGAGCTAGGGACTGAGGAAAAGTGTTCCTGCCATACATCAAGGGAACCACAGATCGCATACGGAAGCTGATGAGGAAACACAACATACAAACCACCTACAGACCCACCAAGAAAATCTAACAAAAGCTACGTTCAGCAAAGGACAAGAGGGATCCTCTCACCTCTGCAAGAGTCTACCGTATACCATGCAGCTGTGGACAAGTCTACAGAGGGACCACCAAACGCAGCATTGCGCAGACACGCATCAAGGAACATGAAAGGCACGACAGACTCCTTCAACCAGAGAAGTCAGCCATAGCATAGCACCTGATGAACCAACCTGGACACAGCATATCATTTGAGAACACAGAAATGCTGGACCACTTGAACAACCACCATGTCAGGCTACACAGAGAAGCCATTGAAATCCACAAGCATGTGGACAATTTCAACAGAAAGGAAGAGACCATGAAAATGAACAAAATCTGGCTACCAGTATTAAACAACTCAAAAATTACAACACCAAAACAACAGAGAGGAAACAACCAGGCACATCTTAACACCTCTCAACAAAAGATTTTACCAGGCTCAGCCAGGCTTTCAAATGCTAATGAAGGTGGTCAGTTGAAACATTCACACCTAGCTCCAGCAGACAAGAGTCCTTTGTCCCACCCCAGCCATTCCACAGATATATAAACCCATTGTCCTAATTCCAACAGACCTCACTACCTCTGAGGATGCTTGCCATAGATGCAGGCGAAACGTCAGGAAAAAATGCCTCTAGAACATGGCCCTATAGCCCGAAAAAACCCACAAGAACCTAGTGATTCCAGCCATGAAAGCCTTCGACAATACAGAGCTAGGGACTGCTTTGGAAGACCCATGAGGAGTGGCTCAGGGAGCTGGGTATGTTTATTTTGGAGAAGAGAAGCCTGACAGAAGGGGGCATGAGAACCATGATGAAATATCTGAAAGGGGCCCCATGAAAGGGTTCGCAGCTTGGGAGTGATCCTGGACTCATTGCTGAGCTGGGAACCCCAGGTCTCGGCGGTGGTCAGGGGAGCTTTTGCACAATTAAAACTTGTGCGCCAGCTGCGCCTGTACCTTGGGAAGTCTGACTTGGCCACGGTGGTCCACGCTCTGGTTACATCCCATATAGACTACTGCAACGCTCTCTACGTGGGGTTGCCTCTGAAGACTGCCCAGAAGCTACAACTAGTCCAACGAGCAGCAGCCAGACTACTAACAGGAGCGGGGTACAGGGAGCATATGACTCCTCTGTTGCATCAGCTCCACTGGCTGCCAATCGGCTTCCGAGCACAATTCAAAGTGCTGGTGTTGACCTATAAATCCCTAGACGACTCCGGCCCAGTTTACCTGTCTGAACGGATTCTCCCCTACGAACCATCAAGGTTGTTAAGATCTTCTGGAGGGGCCCTGCTCTCAGTCCCACCGCTTTCACGATCGCGTTTGGTGGGAATGAGGGACAGGGCCTTCTCGGTGGTGGCCCCTCAGCTCTGGAACTCCCTCCCGATGGAGATTAGATCTGCCTCTTCCCTCCTAACTTTTAGAAAGCTGGTAAAATCATGGCTTTGGGACACTGCATTTGCACAATGATGACTGAGTCAATAAGTGCTGACCTTACTGGCGGATGGTGATGAATTTGTGATTTCACTCTGACGAACTGACTTTTTTGTAATTTGTATGAATTGTATTTTGATGTATTTTATATTGATGATGTATATTTGCTTTATCTTACTGTATTGAATCCTCTGTTGTTAGCTGGCCTGAGTCCCTCTCCGGAGGTCGAGAAGACCGGGTTATAAAAACTCTAAAAGAAAGAAAGAAAGAAAGAAAGAAAGAAAGAAAGAAAGAAATGAAGGAGAAGGGGGCAAGCACGTCATCTGCTGCTCTAGAGTCGAGGCCACAATGGAGCAATGAATCCAAACTGTAGGAAAAGAGATCCTATCTAAACTTTAGGAAGGACTTCCTGATGATAATGGCTTCAAACTACAAGAAAGGAGATTCCATCTGAACATGAGGAAGAACTTCCTGACTGTGAGAGCCGTTCAGCAGTGGAACTCTCTGCCCCGGAGTGTGGTGGAGGCTCCTTCTTTGGAAGCTTTTAAACAGAGGCTGGATGGCCATCTGTCAGGGGTGATTTGAATGCAATATTCCTGCTTCTTGGCAGAATGGGGTTGGACTAGATGGCCCAGGAGGTCTCTTCCAACTCTTTGATTCTATGATTCAATTGAGGAATCTCCATCTGCTACTCCTTGCGAATCCAGGTTTGGTCTCCTTCTTTGGGACTATTTAAGCAGAGGATGGAAGGCTTGGATGGTGTCTTCCTGCCTAGCAGAAGAAGGTTGGATTGGATGGTCCTTGGGGTCTCTTCCAACTTTTGGATTCCATGATTCTATGATTGGAAGATATAGAGATGCATAGCAGTGCCAATGTCAGGGAAAGGACACCTTCTGTTTGCCCAGAATCTGCCATGAAGGAAGACACCATGCAAGCTTTCCCAACAGATGGCCATCCAGCCTCTGCTTAACAACTTCCAGAGAAGGAGACTCCCATGTATCAGTAGATTCCATGGTTCAACAACTCTTCCTAGTAAACTTGAGTTGGGATCTCTTTTCCTGCCATTTGAATCCATGGCTCAATTGCGTCTGGAGCAGCAGAAACCAAGCCTGGATCCTTCTCCTTGATGGGACTTCCTTTCAAAGATTGTCCTCCATGCTAAATAGAACCAGCTCTTTCCTCTGATCCTTAGAGGGATTCATAGTTTCATAGAATCATAGAATCATAGAATACTAGAGTTGGAAGAGATCTCATGGGCCATCCAGTCCAACCCCTTTCTACCAAGAAGCAGGAATATTGCATTCAAAGCACCCCTGACAGATGGCCATCCAGCCTCTGTTTCAAAGCTTCCAAAGAAGGAGCCTCCACCACACTCCAGGGCAGAGAGTTCCACTGCTGAACGGCTCTCACAATCAGGAAGTTCTTCCTCGTGTTCAGATGGAATTTCCTTTCTTGTAGTTTGAAGCCATTAGCTTCCAGAGCTTTGGCCATTTTGGTGGCCCTTCCTTCTCTGGACCCTTTCCACCTTGTCCACATTCTCCATCTTGGCTTGCTTTGCCCAGGACTGGACACAAGGTTGCTATTCAAGGTGAAGAGGTCTGAGCAAAGCAGAAGACAGCTATGGCTTCCCTCCATCTCGACTCTATTCTGCTAGTGATTCTATTGATCCTGTCTTCTCCTTGGGGATGTCCTCTGGGCCATTTTTCTTTTCTGTCCCCTCCCAACCTTGGCTTCATTGAGGAGGGTGATCTTTTTGCCATAGCTCTTGTTTCCAGACAGTTTTCTGGCCTTGTGTGCAGACTTTTGCCTCTGCTGTATCAGTTCTCCTTGCCTTGTCCTTCCTAGATCTACAACCCCTTGTCCAGAAGACCCTCTAGAAGCCTGGAGAACCCTTCATTGGCTCATCCTAGTCAAAGAGAAACCCCTGATTCGATTCATGGGGAGGGGGTTGAGGGAAGGCCAACCAAAGGAAGCCGTTCCTGGCTCCCTGACAATGCAACGCCGGTGGGCATCTCTCCAACTCCTCCAGGTCGATTCAGTGGCAGAGAAGCTGCTATGGAATCAGACAAAACTATTAGCTGGGAGTCTGGGGCGGAGGTGACTGGGAGACTGATTCACTCCTGGGGGGATGGAGGAGGGAAGAGGGACAAAGGCAGTCCTCAGGCTCAGGATGGGGAGCGACGAAGCAGGAAGCCTTGCCTTCTAAGCATCTCTGTAGCATCATCCCTGTGGACTGTCCAAAGGCTTACATGCAATGTTGATTCGAAAGGATTTCTAGAAGTGTTCCTCTCTCGAGAAGCAGGTCTGGCATTGGGGTTAAAATATGAGATTAATGTGTGATCCAATACAACAGCTAGCAGAGTGTTTGCTGTGGACTCATCTTGTTGTGTTTCTTCTTCCTCTTCTTCTTCTTCCTCTTCTACTTCTTCTTCCTCCTCTTCCTCCTCCTCCTCCTCTCTTCTTCTTCTTCCTCTACTTCTTCTTCTTCTTCCTCCTCCTCTTCTTCCTCCTCCTCCTCCTCTTATTCTTCCTCTTCTTCTTTCTCTTCTTCCTCTTCTTCTTCCTCTTCTTCCTCTTCCTCTTCTTCTTCTTCTTCTTCTTCCTCCTCTTCTTCCTCCTCCTCTTCCTCCTCCTCCTCCTCCTCCTCCTCCTCCTCCTCCTCTTCTTCTTCTTCTTCAGTCCACATCTCACAGGCATATATCAGGGTTGGGAGGACAATAGATTTATAAACAAGCACCTTGGTCTCCCTGTGGATGTCCCTGTCCTGAAACACTCTGTGCTTCATTCAGAAAAATGCTGCAGAAAGGTTTCCCCTTTCATCTCCAGCTTCTGGAGGCGGTTCTCAACTCTGGCCATGGGGAGGTGCTCTTGTTCCATTTCCAAGCCAAGGCGTCTGTTGTCCATAGACACCTCCTGGTCATGTAGCTGGCATGGCTGTACAGGTGCCTTTATTACCTTCCTGCCAAAGCAATACCCATTGATCTACCCACATTTGAACGTTTTCAAACTGCTAGACTAGCAGGAGCTAGAGCTAAATGTGGGAGCTCACCCCAACCTGCGGCTTCAACCTGCCAACCTTTAGGTCAGTAGATTCAACAGTTCAACAGTTTAACCTGTTGTGCCACCATGACTTAGGGCACACCAAGGCAGAAGCTAGAGCATACAAACATCCAGCACAATTCGATGCCCACAATTACAATAAAATACAATAACAATAACACAGTAGATTAAAAACAGACAATTAATACAGTACAATATAGCACAATACAATATAAACTAAAACCGCTCTAAAGCCTGCGTTCATCGTGTTCTAAAATCCGTCAATCCGTTTAGCATTGCCATAGTCCTTTCCAACTCTAGTCATCATTACCTTGTTACCCTGCCAGACTACCCAAATGCCTGGTCCCATATCCATGTCTTCAGCTTTCTCCTGAAGGAGAGGAGAGATGTTGACGACCTGATTTCCCCGGGGAGTGAATTCCACAGGTGAGGGGCCACCACTGAGAAGGCCCTGTCTCTCGTCCCCACCAGCCTCACTTGTGATAAAGGTGGGGCCGAGAGCAGGGCCTCCCCAGAAGATCTTAAACTCCGTGGTGGGACATAGAAGGAGATACGATCGGACAAGTACACTGGGCCGGATATTCCTCCAAGGGATTCCTAGTTTGCAGACCCTTGATCTTGTTGGCCACTCTTCTCTGGACAGTTCCCAGCTTGCCCATCTGTCTTGGATTGTGGTGTGAGAATGGGACACAACTGAGGTCAGGCAGACCATGATGGAGTGAGACTATGACTTTCCTCAGTCTAGACACTATACAATTCTTGATGTAGCCTAGAATCACATTGGCTTTTTTAGCCACCGCATCCCACTGTTGGCTCCTCTTCAGTTTGTGGTCTCCTCAGACTCCATATCCCTTTCCTCTTTTCAAGCCAGGTGTCTCTCATCCTCTCTCTTGCACTTCTATTCTTCTGCCTGGGATCCTCGCTTCCTTCTTGAGTGCCTCACTCCAGAGCCAACTTCCTTCCTTCCTCCTTTCCAAGCCTGCCTCGTGCCCTTGGCACAGTCTCGCAGCCATCGACCGGCACATCACAAACAGCCGCCCCTGCATTTCATTAATTAAGTGTCCCAATTTGCCTAAAAAGCTCTCCCGTTCCGTCCTGCTTGCTTTGATCTGATTCCCCGGACCAGGAACGTCTCTATAGGAAGCTGTTTTATTCCATTGCGGAGCATGGTGCCAAGTGTGGGAGGGCAACAGCCGTGGAGTGCGTGGCACCTCCAAAACATTGAGAACAATGCCTTCATAAGATGAGCCGGTGGCTGGAAAGATGTTGAAATCACTGTGGTCCTGCCTGGAAGAGTACGGTGGGACTAGATGGCCTCTGTGGTCCCTTTCAGCTCTATGATCCTGTGTCCAGTGTTGATTAGACGTTTTTGTCCAGTTGTGAATGGACATGTTCAAGTCAAGGTTACACAATGAATCATAGAATCAAAGAGTTGGAAGAGACCTCCTGGGCCATCCAGTCCAACCCCATTCTGCCAAGAAGCAGGAATATTGCATTTAAATCACCCCTGACAGATGGCCATCCAGCCTCTGTTTAAAATCTTCCAAAGAAGGAGCCTCCACCACATTCCCTCTGGGGCAGAGAGTTCCACTGCTGAACGGCTCTCACAGTCAGGAAGTTCTTCCTCATGTTCAGATGGAATCTCCTTTCTTGTAGTTTGAAGCCATTCTTCCATTGCGTCCTAATCTCCAAGGAAGCAGAAAACAAGCTTGCTCCCTCCTCCTCCTCCCTGTGGCTTCCTCTCACATACTTATTATACATGGCTATCATATCTCCTCTCAGCCTTCTCTTCTTCAGGCTAAACATGCCCAGCTCCTTAAGCCACTCCTCATAGGGCTTGTTCTCCAGACCCTTGATCATTTGAGTTGCCCTCCTCTGGACACATTCCAGCTTGTCAAGATCTCTCTTGAATTGTGGTGCCCAGAATTGGACACAATATTCCAGGTGTGGTCTAACCAAGGCAGAACAGAGCATGGGGAGCAGGACTTCCCTAGATCTAGACACTATGCTCCTCTTGATGCGGGCCAAAATCCCATTGTTTTTTTTTGCCGCCACATCACATTGTTGGCTCATGTTTAACTTGCTGTCCACAAGGACTCCAAGATCTTTTTCACACGTACTGCTCTCGAGCCAGGCCTTGTCGTCCCCCATTCTGTATCTTTGCATTTCCTTTTTCCTGCCAAAGTGGAGTATCTTGCATTTGTCACTGTTGAACTTCATTTTGTTAGTTTTGGCCCATCTCTCTAATGGAATGTGCTTTGCCTGCAGATAGATTTTGCATGGATGCACACCTTTCGTTGCCCACTAGAAGCCTTGGTTCAGTTACATCAAGCAGTTGTTAGAGTTCAATGTAATCACTGCACAACAGAACCAATGTGCAGCTCCACAGGTGGAAATGTACGCTATGCAACTGGGTGTAGAATCTCAGGTAGAGTCACAGATGGGATCTAAGGCTTTGACTTTGCAGAGTGGGACAGAAACTGGAACTGGACTGTTGTAGGTGGACAGCCACAGCCATGGGGCCTCATGTGGTTGTATGTGGCCACCAGAGGTATCTGGCAATCTTGATCTCCTCCAGATTCCATGAATTGGCCCTTTTATGCACCAAGAAATGTGTAATTGACTCTTCTGTTGTTCCTGGAAGTCCCCCACTCTCCAATAACAACAACAACAGCCCCACCATATGCATCAAGGGAGGGATGCAATGAGGTCACAGCTGAAAGGAACATTTGCTACAATATTGAAAACCTAAATAGCCAGCTGTCTGTCTGTCTGTCTGTCTGTCTGTCTGTCTGTCTATCTGTCTATCTGTCTGTACACCTACTGCAGTATTTAAAACTCCAGCATCTCTCCATCTATCATCTATCGATCCACAAACCTACTCATCCATCTATCTGTTACTCCATTCATTCATCCATCTATCCAGTTATCCATTGGCCATCTGTCCTCCCGCCAGTCTGTCTGTATGTCTGTCTATCCACCCATCCACTTATATATCCATTGACTATCATCTATCTACCTACCTACCTACCAACCAACCATCTATCAGACTGCAACACATACTAGAATATTGAAAACACCAGTATCTCTCCATTGATCATCTATTGATCTACACAGCCACCCATCTATCTATCTATCATCTATCTATCATCTATCTATCTATCTATCTATCTATCTATCTATCTATCTATCTATCTATCTATCTATCTATCCCTCCATCCAACCATCAGGTTATCCATCTGGCTGACTGTCCTCCTGCCAGTCTGTCTGTATATCAAACTATTCATCCATTCACTTATATATTTACTTATCTACTCATCCACCTATCTTATCAATTGATCATCTATCATCTTCCAGTATTGCCACACCTGCTGCAGTATTTAAAACTCCAGCATCTCTCCATCTATCAATCCACAAATCTACTCATCCACCTACCTGTCCCTCCACTCATCCATCCATCTATCCAGTTATCCATTGGCCATCTGTCCTTCCACCACTCTGTCTATATGTCTGTCTATCCACCCATCCACTTATATATCCATTGACTATCAACTATCTATCTTTCTACCTACCTACCTACCAACCATCTATCAGTATTGCAACACCTGCTACAATATTGAAAACAGCAGTATCTCTCCATTGATCATCTACTGATCCACACATCTACCCATCTCTCTCTCTCTCTCTCTCCCTCCCTCCCTCCCTCCCTCTCTCCATCCATCCAACCATCAGGTTATCCATCTGGCTGGCTGTCCTCCTGCCAGTCTGTCTGTATGTCAATCTATTCATCCATCCACTTATGTATCCACTTATCTACTCACCCACCTATCTATCAGTTGAGTATCTATCATCTACCAGTATTGCAGCACCTACTGCAGTATTTTAAACACCAGCATCTCTCCAACTATCATTTATTGATCTATACATCTATCTATCTATCATTTATCAATGTACACATCCAGTTATCTATCTGGCCATTTGTCCTCCCACCAGTCTGTCTGTCTGTCTGTCTGTCTGTCTGTCTGTCTGTCTGTATATTTATCAATCCATCCACTTATATATCCACTTATCTGCCCATCCAGCTATCTATCCATTGACTATCTATCTATCTATCTATCTATCTATCTATCTATCTATCTATCTATCTATCTATCAGTATTGCAACACCAAAAGCGATGTTGAAAACACCAGTATCTCTCTATCTATCAATTGATCCACATATCTATCCATCTACTGATCTATCCCTCTATCTATCCCTCTATCTATGTATCTATCATCCATCCATCCATCTAGTTATCCATCTGGCCATCCATCCGTGCGCCCACCAGTCTATCTATCTATCTATCTATCTATCTATCTATCATCCATCCATCCATCCATCCATCCATCCGGCCATCCATCCATCCGCCCGCCCACCCACCCACCCACCTGTCTATCTATTAGGCCTGGGTAACAACGCAAAAATTTGTTTCTAAAATTGATTTGTATTTGGGGGGTTTTTTTGTTTCGATATTTAAAATAATTACAAAATTTTCCTTTTTAAAAGTTAGGTATTTACGAAATTTCGTTATTATTAACGAATCTATCCATCCACTGATCTACTCCTTTATCTATCCCTCTATCTATATATATATCATCCATCCATCTAGTTATCCATCTGGCCATCCATCTGCCCGCCCGCCCATCTATCTATCTATCTGTCTGTCTGTCTGTCTGTCTATCATCCATCCATCCAGTTATCCATCTGGCCATCCATCCATCCATCCATCCATCCATCCATCCGCCCGTCCATCTATCTATCTATCTATCTATCTATCCATCCATCCACTGATCTATCCCTCTATCTATCCCTCTATCTATGTATCTATCATCCATCCATCCATCCATGTAGTTATCCATCTGGCCATCCATCTGCCTGCCCACCAGTCTATCTATCTATCTATCTATCTATCTATCTATCTATCTATCTATCTATCTATCATCCATCCATCCATCCATCCATCCATCCATCCATCCATCCATCCATCCAGTTATCCATCTGGCTATCCACCCATCTATCCATCCACTTATATATCCACTTATCTTCTCATCCACCTATCTATCAATTGACTATTTATATCTCTGTCCTATCGTTATCATCGCTCTCTATCAAAACCAGACATAGACTACTTGTTGGCAGGTGAAGCCCATCTCAGCTTATTAGCTCTCTTGTAAAGTGGTGAGTGTGTGGTGTGTGCTTGTGCCTGGCCTTTCTCCTCCTCCTCCTCCTCCTCCTCCTCCTCCTCCTCCTCCTCCTCCTTCCTCCTCCTCCTCCTCCTCCTCCTCCTCCTCCTCCTCCTCTTCCCATACCTGTCCAAAGTGGTTGCCATCTCTCTCTCACTCCCCTTTCTGTAAATATCCTTCTTCCTTTGCAATTTCGACCTAATCATGGTGCTCTCCAAAGCAATATCGCTGCCCTCCCGAAATCCATCGAGATGCCATTTAGGGGCTTCAGGAGCCCAATTGGATTCCCTGGGAGGAAAATGCGTCCTGACAGCCTCATTCCAGGCTGCGGAGATTGCCTTTTGGACAGATGGGTGAAGCTTCATTCTGCCAGACTGGCCTTTGAGTCGGGGATGAAGAGTCACTCGGGGGAATGGGGACTTTGCTTGACAGCATTGCAGAGCAGTTTGGCCACTGGGCCACCATTTTGGGGTCCATGGTTTGAATCGTTGCTCTGTCATGGAAACTCATGGGGTGGCCTTGGGCAAGTCACACTCTCTCGGCCACAGAAGAAGGAAGGAAGGCAAGGTCAAAACTTCTCTATATTGCAGAGTGGTTTGACCACAGGGCCACCACTTTGGAGACCAGGGTTTGAATCCTTTCTCTGTCATGGAAACCCAAAGGGTGGCCTTGGGCAAGTCACACGCTCTCAGCCTCAGAGGAAGGAAGGAAGGAAGGAAGGAAGGAAGGAAGGAAGGAAGGAAGGAAGGAAGGAAGGAAGGAAGGAAGGAAGGCAAGGTCAAAACTTGTCTATATTGCAGAGTGGTTTGACCACTGGGCCACCATTTTGGGGTCCAGGGTTTGAGTCATTGCTCAGCCATGGAAACTCATGGGGTGGCCTTGGGAAGTCACACTCTCTCAGCCACAGAGGAAGGAAGGAAGGAAGGAAGGAAGGAAGGCAAGGTCAAAACTTGTCTATTTTGCAGAGTGGTTTGACCACTGGGCCACCACTTTGGAGACCAGGGTTTGAATTGTTGCTCTGCCATGGAAACTGATGGGGTGGCCTTGGGCAAGTCACACTCTCCCAGCCTCAGAGGAAGGAAGGAAGGAAGGAAGGAAGGAAGGAAGGAAGGAAGGAAGGAAGGAAGGAAGACAAAGTCACGTTGTTTGGATGTCTGACCACCGTCTCCCAAAGCAGTTGCTCTACTCTGAACTCAAGAATGGAAAACAGAATGTTGATGGGAAGGAAAAGAGATTTAAAGATGGGTTCAAAGCCAACCTTAAAAACTCTGGCATAGACACTGAGAACTGGGAAGCCCTGGACTGTGAGCACTCCAACTGGAGATCAGCTATGACTAGCAGTGCTGCAGAAATTGAAGAGGCACGAATGGAGGGCGAAAGTGGGTCAATCGTAAACTGGATCGGGGTATAGGGTGGCAACCTGTGTTGGACGGGGTTACACTCCCCCTGAAGTCACAGGTCTGCAATTTGGGAGTCCTCCTGGATTCGTCGCTCACACTTGAGGCTCAGGTGTCGGCGGTGTCTGGGAGGGCTTTTGCACAACTGAGACTCGTGCACCAACTGCGATCGTACCACGCGAAGGCGGATCTGGCCGGAGTGGTCCATGCCTTGGTCACCTCCAGATTGGATTACTGCAATCCGCTCTACGTGGGGCTGCCCTTGAAGACGGCTCAGAAGCTCCAACTGGTTCAACGGGCGGCGGCCAGGATGTTAATTGGTGCGCCTTACAGAGAGAGGTCAACCCTCCTGTTCAAGGAGCTCCGCTGGCTGCCGTTTACCTACCGAACCCAATTCAAGGTGCAGGTGCTTACCTACAAAGCCCTACATGGTTTGGGACCTGCCTACCTGCGTTACCGCATCTCCGTGTCTGAACCCACGCACTCCCTTCGTTCATCCGGAGAGGCCCTGCTCACGATCCCACCTGCGTCGCAGGAACATTTGGTGGGGACGAGGTACAGGGTCTTCTCTGTGGTTGCCCCCCCCCCGACTCTGGAACACCCTCCCCAAAGACATTAGACTAGCACCCACGTTGGCAGTCTTTAGGAAGAACTTGAAGACTTGGTTATTCCGATGTGCCTTTCCGGAATAGGATAACCTCCAGCACTACGTCCCAGAAGCACTTTATTAGAGTTTAATACTCTCTGCACATTGCACTTGCCCAGAATTCCAACATACCACCTGTCACACCCAGCACTTTTTAACCTGTACCCATCATTGGCCCGGCCCTGATTTTATTGCGTAATAGTGTAATGTTTTGTTGTGTTATTGCTTATGTTTTTTTAATTTGCTTACATCGTTATTGTTTGTTGTTGTTATGTTGAGGCCTTGGCCTTGTAATTATTTATTTATTTGCTTTATTTCTATACCGCATTTTTCAGCCCTTAACAGGCGACTCAATGCGGTTTACATGGTACAATTATCAAACAGTGTCAGTGCAATTAAAACATAACAATGCAACAAACAGGATCAACAGCATCAATCCACAACAGTTAACAATCAACAAAACAGAACAACAAAACAGACATAACATAACGCCTCAGTTGAAATCAGATCCGTTCTCATAATCCTTGTGCCATTCCTATGTTCCATTTACCGTCTTCCTATGATTGGTTGCACTGCTTAACCAAACGCTTGTTCATAAAGCCAGGTCTTAACCATTCTCCGAAACGTCAGCAGCGAAAGTGCCTGTCTGATGTCTGCCGGTAGGGCATTCCATAGCCGAGGGGCCACCACTGAGAAGGCCCTGTCTCTCGTCCCCGCCAAGCGCCTGTGACGCAGGCGGGATCGAGAGCAGGGCCTCCCCAGACGATCTTAATGTTCTGGTCGGTTCATAGGTGGAGATGCGTTCGGAGAGGTAAGCAGGGCCAGAACCGTTTAGGGCTTTATAGGCTAAAGCCAGCACCTTGAATTGTGCCCGGTAGCGGATTGGCAGCCAGTGGAGCTGGTTCAGCAGAGGAGTGGTATGCTCCCTGAGTGCCGCTCCTGTTAGCAACCTGGCCGCCGAGCGCTGGACCATCTGAAGCTTCCGGGCAGTCTTCAAGGGCAACCCCACGTAGAGTGCGTTGCAGTAATCAATCCGGGATGTAACCAGAGCGTGGACTACCGTGGCCAAGTCAGACTTCCCAAGGTATGGGCGCAACTGGCGCACAAGTTTGAGTTGTGCAAATGCTCCCCTGGACACCGCCGAAACTTGGGGTTCCAAGCTTAGCGAAGAGTCCAGGATCACACCCAAGCTGCAAACCTGCGTCTTCAGGGGGAGTGTAACCCCGTCTAACACAGGCTGTAACCCTATACCCTGTTCGGCCTTTCGACTGACCAGGAGTGCCTCTGTCTTATCTGGATTCAGTTTCAATTTGTTCGCCCTCATCCAGTCCGATACAGCGGCCAAGCAACGGTTCAGGACCTGAACAGCCTCCTTAGTAGTAGGTGGGAAGGAGTGACAGAGTTGGACGTCATCTGCGTACAGATAACACCGCACCCCGAAACTCCGGATGATCTCTCCCAACGGCTTCATGTAGATGTTAAATAACATGGGGGACAATATTGAGCCCTGCGGGACCCCACAAGACAATGGTTGTGAGGTAGAGCAGTTGTCCCCCAGCAACACCTTCTGAGTACGATCCTCTAGGAAGGACCTGAGCCACTGCAGAACAGTGCCACCAAGGCCCATTCCCGCGAGGCGTCTCAGAAGGATACCGTGGTCGACGGTATCGAAGGCTGCTGAGAGGTCCAGCAGAAGCTGCATCGATTCCTTTGGGAGATGCTAGCAGGGTACAAATAAAGTTTATTAATAATAATAATAATAATAATAACAACAACAATAACATGCCAAGAGGAAGGCATGTCAAGCCAGCCCCAACCGGGACCACATTCCACCTGGAATCCAATGCCCTCACTGTGGGAGATCAAGAATAGGGCTCCATAGTCACCTATGGACCCACACTGGAAGATCATCCTACTCGGACAATGAGGGATCGCCTAAGAAGAAGAAGTACTATGGAGTCCTGGGAGCTGTAGTTTGGCACTCTTTGGCAGAGAAGGTGAAGGACTTAGTCAAACTACAACATCCATAGCATTGCACATCCATTTAACAGTGTAAAAAGGTAGTCCCCTGACATTAAGTCCAGACATGTCTGACTCTGGGGTGTGGTGCTCATCTCCATTTCTAAGCCGAAGAGCCAGCATTGTCCGTAGACACCTCCAAGGTCATGTGGCCAGCATGACTGCATGGAGCGCCGTTACCTTCCTGCCGGAGCAGTACCTATTGATCTACTCACATTTGCATGTTTTCGAACTGCTAGGTTGGCAGAAGCTAGGGCTGACAGTGGAAGCTCACGCCATTCCCCGGAATCGAACCTGCGACCTTTCGATCAACAAGCTCAGCAGTTCAGTGCTTTAACCCACTGCGCCACCGGGGGCTCTATTTAACAGTGTAGATGGCCCCAAAAAGGAAACTGAAGCATTGGACTATGATTCTGGGGATCAAGGTTTGCATCCCTGCTCTGCTGGGTCACATTCTCTCAGCCTCAGAGGGAGGCAAAGGCAAGGGGACGAGCAGCAGAAGCACCTTCGGCGGTCCAGCATTGGTTCTACAATATGAGTGTTCAGTCGTTTAACTCCAGGAGTGTTGATTTGCCCCGTGTGAATGTGATTTAAGTTCTCGGTGGAGGTTTCCAAGGAAGAGCTCCAAGGGACAGAGCAGAATGCGGTTAAGAGGCACTTGGGTTTACGATTAAGCCGAAATAAATGGCTTTAGCAATGTCATCATATTGCTTTCCACAAACATCTTTAGGAAAATCTTATTACATCCCCGTTCTACAGGGAAGGGAGGAGAGGAGAAGCAATAAAGGCACGCTTTCATTTCATTCCTGGTGCGGCTTCCATAACATTTGGAAGCCGGCAATGAGCTCTGAATGAATGTGAATACCTTTATATTTTTCCATTTGTTTTTTTCCAGTGGATATTTGTTTCAGTGGAGGAGTGCTTAAAGGCAAAAGATGGCATGCAGAACTCATTGCAATGGGTTGGAGGTTCTGCTCTGGATTTTAGCCTGAGTGACCCTGTGGGGGGGGGGGACTCTTCACTCAAAGCCATTCCTTAAAGTTCGGACTAAAATCCGGCACAGAATGGTTTCCAATTGGCATATAAATGAAACCTCCCCACTTGGGTGCCAGGCCAGGATACGAAAAGAAAACACTCCTGGGCTTTTTCATTCCAATAATCCCCAAATGGGGCTTCAATCCAAAGGCTTCCCTTTCTTCTCCTGTTTGGGGTGACATCAAGAGGGTACCCGTGGTGGTGCTTGGGTTATTTGAATAAGGCATTGTTTGTATTGGGGTGTGAGGACATATCATTTGGTTAATTATTAACACTATTCTGCCTTGGTTAGACCACACCTGGAATATTGTGTCCAATTCTGGGCACCACAATTGAAGAGAGATGTTGACAAGCTGGAATGTGTCCAGAGGAGGGTGGCTAAAATGATAAAAGGTCTGGAGAACAAGCCCTATGAGGAGCGGCTTAAGGAGCTGGGCATGTTTAGCCTGAAGAAGAGAAGGCTGAGAGGAGATATGATAGCCATGTATAAATATGTGAGAGGAAGTCATAGGGAGGAGGGAGCAAGCTTGTTTTCTGCTTCCCTGGAGACTAGGACGCAATGGAACAATGTCCTCAAACTACAAGAAAGGAGATTCCATCTGAACATGAGGAAGAACTTCCTGACTGGGAGAGCCGTTCAGCAGTGGAACTCTCTGCCCCAGGGTGTGTTGGAGGCTCCCTCTTTGGAAGCTTTTAAACAGAGGCTGGATGGCCATCTGTCGGGGGTGCTTTGAATGCAATATTCCTGCTTCTTGGCAGAATGGGGTTGGACTGGATGGCCCACGAGGACTCTTCCAACTCTTTGATTCTATGAATGCTTCCATTAGAAAATACATAACCGTGTGGGTGAACTGCACTTCCCAGAATCATGGGTCAATCCTCCCCAAACCAGGCCTTTATACACAGTTGGCCACGTTGGGTGTGTATGCCAAGTTTGGTCCAGATCTGTTGACGGTCCCCCAAACCCCTCCAGCATGTTCAGTTGCTGATCAATTCCTCTGTGGTTCTTGTGGGTTTTTTCGGGTATAGAGCCATGTTCTAGAGGCATTTCTCCTGACGTTTCGCCTGCATCTATGGCAAGCATCCTCAGAGGTATTCCTCTGTGTTTGATGTGTGCCATGGAAAGAGCAGGAAAGGGTTATGGCAGAGGCAGTGGGTGGGGTCAAGCAAATTCCACCCAAGGAAATAGTCCATGCAAAAGGGATCTAGGAGTCTTTGTGGATCACAAGCTGAACATAAGCCAAGAGTGTGATGCAGCAGCTTAAAAAGCCAGTGCAATTCTAAGCTGCATCAATAGGAGTCTAGTGTCAAGATGAAGTGTTACTCCCACTCTCTTCTTCTGCATTGGCCATGCTTCACCTGGAATAACAACAATTCTGGGTAAAGCAATTCAAGAGGGACATGGAGAAGATGGAAAGGGTTCCAGAGAAGGGCCTTACTTACTTAGGCAATCCCTTGTTGGCCGAGTCGGATAGTCTTCCAGGATCAGTATTCCGGTGGGTCCGTAGGTGATTGTGGAGCCCAATTCTTGATCTGCATCTTCTCCCGCGTGAGGGTATTGGTTTCCAGGTGGAAGGCGGTCTTGGTTGGGGTTGGCTTGACGCACCTTCCTCTTGGCACGTTTCTCTCTTTCACCCTCCATTTGTGCCTCTTCAAATTCTGCAGCACTGCTGGTCACAGCTGACCTCCAACTGGTGCGCTCAAGGGCCAGGGCTTCCCAGTTCTCAGAGAAGGGCCACCAAAATGGTGAAAGGTCTGAAAACTATGAATCCCTCTAAGGAGCAGCTGGAGATGTTTAGTTTGCAGAAGAGAAGGCAAAGACGGGGCATGAGAACCATGTTTATATATGTGTGTTATATTACTGTCATTGTAGATTGCTTTTTTGTTTATGAGTTTTATTTAAGTGTTTTTTTGTTGTTATTGCTTGTATTGATGATCATGTAAGCCGCACTGAGTCCCTTGGGGAGATGGTAGCGGGGTACAAATAAAGTATTATTATTATTATTATTATTATTATTATTATTATTATGTTAAAGTAGTGGTTCTCAACCTTTGGGCCTCCAGGTGTTTTGGACTTCCACTCCCATAGTTCCTAACAGCTGGTAAGCTGGCTGGGATTTCTGGAAGTTGAAGTCCAAAACACCTGGAGACTCAACGTTTGGGAACCATTGAGTTAAAGCATGGGACTGAGGTTGTTTTCTGTTGCTCCAGAGACTGGGACATAACAGAGTCATGCATCCAAATTGCAGGAAAAGAGGTGCACCTAAACGATAGGGAGAACTTTCCAATGGTCAGAGCTTTTCAGCACTGGAATCTGATGCTGATGAAGCGTTTTTCAGCAAAGGCTGGATGCCCATCTGTCAGGAGAGCTTGGGTGGTGTCTTCCCATGTGGAGCAATAGGTTTGGATTTGACGGCCCATGAATGAAATCCATTTGCCTTCTCTGGCATCTCCGAAACCCCATAGAAATTCCTGTCGCATGTCATATCCATTTCCCCCTCAATTGAAGTCAAGCTCCGTGTGTTTGGGAGAGACTTAAAAGGCTATAATTTCGGGGTTTGCCCCGGCCTGGTTCAGGAGATCCTCCCTCCCATGCCGGAGCGCCATGCATTTTAATTAGCCGGCTGCCTGCACGAAGGGTCCGCCTTGCAGAAGAGGGGATATTAATAAAACATCAAGCGCATGCTCTTCTTTTATGCTTAATAAGCATCCCTGACAATGCGGACGGCGGCAGTCTGTGCCATTCCCACAAGGGTTGGGTAAACAGAGGGAAGGGACCCCACAAAGCCCCCAAGGTCCTTATGCTGAGCTGCGTGCCCAAAGCAAGTCCTGCCCTTCAGCTTAAAGCAGCATTGATCAACCTGGGGGTCAGGACCCCTGGGCAGAGGTCGCAAAGGGGGTGTCAGAGGGGTCTCCTAAGACTATCAGCAAACAGTATTTTCCGTTGGTCATGGGGGTTCTCTGTGGGAAGTTTGGCCCAATTCTATTGTTGGTGGGGTTCAGAATGCTCTGTGATTGTAGGTGAACTATAAATCCTAGCAACTACAACTAACAAATGTCAAGGTCTATTTTCCTGAAAATCCACCAGTGTTCACATTTAGGCATATTGAGTATTCTTGCTAAGTTTGGTCCAGATCCATTGTTTGAGTCCACACTGCTCTCTGAATGTAAGTGAACTATAACTCCCAAACTCAAGGTCAATGCCCAGCAAACCCTTCCAGTATTTTCTGATGGTCATGAGAGTTCTGTGAGGCAGAGCAATAAGATGAGAAGAAGCAACTGCAAGTGGCTCCAACTGAATGAGACAAAGCTGCTCTCCAAGGTGCTGAACCAAACCCTCAGAATGGAGAGCTTTATTAAAACCACCTCACTGACACCAGTTCTTCCCACTAGGACCAAAAGAGGCTCATGTTTGTGTGCAGTTTGCTTGAAGGACTTTGCTCCCATCTCTTCTATCTCATCTTGGAGATGTTCAAGGCAGTTTGCAATCAAGGAAATTCAGAAGCAGTAGCAGAGACAGAAAGACACCCCCACCCCACAAATCTTTGATAGACAAGAAACTAGTTGCAGGAATCTGAAGAGCTTCAGTGGAATCTGCTCCTTCCTGGGAGTCTATTGGAGCCGCCTTCCTTCTCTGGAAGTTTTGAAGCTGAGGCTGGATGGCCATCTGTTGGAAGGGCTTGAGTTGTGTCTTCCTGCCTGGAAGAAGGGGGGTTGGACTGGATGGCCCTTGGGGGTCTCTTCCAATTCTATGATTCCTTGATGGATAAAGGCCTGGAAAGCAAGACCGTTGGATTACAGCTTAGGGGACGTCTCTATTATTTATTTATTCATTTATTTATTTCCGGTATTTCCACCCCGTCTCTTCTCTACCCCTAAAGGGGGACTCAGGACAGTTTACATTAGGCAACGATTCGATGCCGCTTCATATAAACAATTACAATAATACAACAATTACAATACATAAAGCATTAATATAAACAGCACATAAAACATTAATTAAAACGATAACACAATATCATCAGCTGTGTCATCATTCCAGTTGATTTCCAACCAAGTACTAATTAAGTCTGCTGTCTGAAAGCCTGGCCCTACAACCATGATTTCACTTTCTTCCTGAAAGCCAGGAGGGATTGAGGCCAATCTTATCTCATTTGGAAGTGTGCTCCACAGGCGGGGGGCCACAGCCAAGAAGGCCCTGTCTCTCGTCCCGGCCAAACGCGTTTGTGATGTTGGCAGGAGCGAGAGCAGGGGCTCCCCGGATGATCTTAAATTACAAGGTGGAATGTAGAAGCAGATGCGTTCAGACAAGTAAACTGGGCCAGAATCTTATAGAGCTTTATAGGTCAAAACCAGCATTTTGAATTGAGCTCGAAAATGGACTGGCAGCCAGTGGAGCTGACATAACCGGAGGGGGGGGGGAGGGGTGATATGTTCCCTGTATGTTTGGAGAAGAGAAGACAGAATAGTAGCATGCCAGCTGTCTCTAAATACTTGAATGGCTGTCCAACCAGTAGAAACTAATGATGGAATGAATATTAATAAATATTCAAAAATAATTTCAACAGAAATTTCAACAGAAAGGAAGAGACCATGAAAATGAACAAAATCTGGCTACCAGTATTAAAAAAACTCTAAAATTACAACAGCAAAACAGCAGAGAGGAAACAACCAGGCACATCTTAACTCCTCTCAACAAAAGATTTTACCAGGCTCAGCCAGGCCTTCAAATGCTAATGAAGGTGGTCAGTTGAAACATTCACACCTAGCTCCAGCAGAGAAGAGCTCTGTGCCCCACCCCAGCCATTCCACAGATATATAAACCCATTTTCCTACTTCGAACAGACCTCACTACCTCTGAGGATGCTTGCCATAGATGCAGGCGAAACGTCAGGAGAAAATGCCTCTAGAACATGGCCCTATAGCCCGAAAAAACCCATAAGAACCTAGTGATTCCAGCCATGAAAGCCTTCGACAATACATTCAAAAATATGCTTTTCCTGAGCATTGAGAAACCCTGATGAGAAGGATACAGATTACAATATTTGCAATCCAGTGCTTACTGTACTCAATTCACGCCTGGCAGTTTTGCACAGAAAAAGGCATTGCACAGAAAAAGGAAACAGTACTTTCTGTGCAGAAAATATATCTTCCTCGATAGAAATAGTTGTATTCAGTGGTAAAAAAAGCTGTTTTCTATGCAAAGCAACCATGTGGGGATTTTGCACACAATAAGTCCTCAATGGCAGCCATTTCTGTATAGGAACAACCTTTTTCTGTGCAGAAATAGTGAATAAAGACATCCCTTGTAGCAGGTCAGGCAAGCTTGTTTCACTAACACAAACCAATGGATTCAAATGGCAAGAGAATAAGTCCCATCCAGACCTTTCCTAAGCGCAAAGGCTGATTGACAGTGGAATGGTCATTGGTTAAAGTGGCCTCCCTGCGCTTCGTAATTGCCCCATTGTGATCCCGTCTCTGGCAATTTCCTTCAAATGCTTCCTTAGTCCATTTGGATTCACTCCCAGAAAACCTCGCTCCCGGAGCCCCCATTATTTCCTCTATGCGGCGGGTGCGAATCGCTATTTGGCTCTTTGGATATTTCTCCGTCTCTTCTTTCTCTGTGTCTTCTCCCTTCTCTCAGGGTTTCCACATCCATTACACAAGATTTATTTATGCCCAGACACAGTTGAGTCTGGCATATCCTGTTCTAACTGTTGAGAGTTTGAAATATGAAGTCCCTTATGTTTTTGTTTTCCCCATTTGTGACCATTTTCCTAGGCTTCGCTTTCTCACCAGCTCTTTGCAGGGAGCCAAGCACATCCATTGCGTAGATGCCAAATGTATTGTTGTGGCCTTTGGAACATAACATTGTCATAAGTGTTCCCTCACTTATTGCGTGTGTTCCGTTCCAGGACTAATCACAATAAGCGAAAATCCATGAAGTAGGGATGCTTCACCCACTCGAGTGGGTGGAGTGTCCCTACTTCGTGGTGGCCTCCTCCTCGCCAACTCCGCTACTCCCGACCTTGAAGGCCCCTTCCTCACCAGGCTGGTGCCCAGCCTGGCGAGGAAGGAGCGGGGAGCAGCGGAGCTGGTGAGGAGGAGGATGCCACCGCCGAGGCCCTCTTCGGTGGTCGCCTCCTCCTCCTCGCCAATTACGCTACTCCCGACCTTGAAGGCCCCTTCCTCACCAGGCTGGGTACCCAAGCCTGGCGCCCAGCCTGGTGAAGAAGGAGCAGGGAGCAGCAGAGCCAGCGAGAAGGAGGACAGTGACGCCGAGGTCTCTTCAGTGGTGGCCTCTTCCTCCTCACCACATCCGCTGCTCCCCGCCTTGGAGGCCCCTTCCTCACCAGGCTGGGCACCCAGGCCTGGCACCCAGCCTGGCAAGGAGGGAGCAGGGAGCAGCAGAGCCAGCGAGAAGGAGGATGCTGCCAGCGGGGCCCTCCTCACTGGCTCCGCTGCTCCCCGCCTTGGAGGCCCCTTCCTCATCAAACGGGGCACCCAAGCCGGGTGCCCAGCCTGGCAAGGAGGAAGCGGGGAGCAGCAGAGCTGGCGAGGAGGAGGTCTCCACCGCTGAGGCCCTCTTCGGTGGTGGCCTCCTCCTCCTCGCCACCTCCACTGCTCTCAACCTCGAAGGCCCCTTCCTCACCAGGCTGGATACCCAAGCCTGGTGCTCAACCTGGCGAGGAAGGAGCGGGGAGAAGCAGAGCCGGTGAGGAGAAGGACATCGCTGCCTCCGAGGCCCTCTTCGGTGGTATCCTCCTCCTCCTCGCCACCTCCACTGCTCCCCACCTCGGAGGCCCCTTGCTCACCAGGCTGGACACCCAAGCCTGACACCCAGCCTGGCAAGGAAGAAGCGGGGAGCCGCGGAGCCAGCGAAAAGGAGGTCTCCACCGCCGAGGCCCTCTTGGGTGGTGGCCTCCTATTCCTCGCCACCTCCGCTGCTCCCGACCTTGAAGGCCCCTTCCTCACCAGGCTGGGTACCCAAGCCTGGCACCAAGCCTGGTGAGGAAGGAGCGGGGAGCAGAGCCGGTGAGGAGGAGGACATCACCGCCTCCGAGGCCCTCTTTAGTGGTAGCCTCCTCGCCACCTCCACTGCTCCCCACCTCGGAGGCCCCTTGCTCACCAGGCTGGACACCCAAGCCTGACACCCAGCCTGGCAAGGAAGAAGCGGGGAGCTGCGGAGCCAGCGAGAAGGAGGTCTCCTCCGCCGAGGCCCTCTTCGGTGGTGGCCTCCTCCTCCTCCTCACCACCTCTGCTTCTCCTGACCTCGAAGGCCCCTTCCTCACCAAGCCGAGCACCCAAGCCTGGCACCAACCCTGGTGAGGAAGGAGCAGGGAGCAGCAGAGCCGGCGAGGAGGAGGACACTGCTGCCGAGGTTTCTTCGGTGGTGGCCTCTTCCTCCTCACCACCTGTGCTGCTCCCTGCCTCGGAGGCCTCTTCCTCATCAGGCTGGGCACTCAACCCTGGCACCCAGCCTGGCAAGGAAGGAGCAGGGAGCAGCAGAGCCAGTGAGGAGGAGGACACTGCCACTGAGGTCTCTTCGGTGGTGGCCTTCTCCTCCTCACTGCTTCCGCTGCTCCCTGCCTCGGAGGCCCCTTCCTCACCAGGCTGGGTGCCCAAGCCTGGCACCCACCCTGGTAAGGAAGAAGCGGGGAGCCGCGGAGCCAGCGAGAAGGAGGTCTCCACTGCCAAGGCCCTCTTCGGTGGTGGCCTCCTCCTCCTCACCACCTCTGCTTCTCCTGACCTCGAAGGCCCCTTCCTTACCAGGCTGGATATCCAAGCCTGGTGCCCAACCTGGCGCGGAAGGAGCAGGGAGCAGAAGAGCCGGCGAAAAGGAGGACATTGCCGCCGAGGTCTCTTCGGAGGTGGCCTCCTCCTCCTCGCCACCTCCACTGCTCCTCACCTCAGAGGCCCCTTGCTCACCAGGCTGGACACCCAAGCCTGGCACCCAGCCTGGCAAGGAAGTAGCGAGGAGCAGCGGAGCCAGCAAGGAGGAGGACACTGCCGCTGAGGTCTCTTTGGTGGTGGCCTCCTCCTCCTCGCCACCTCCGCTGCTCTCAACCTCGAAGGTCCCTTCCTCACCAGGCTGGGCACCCAAGCCTGGTGCCCAGCCTGGTGAGGAAGGAGCGGGGAGCAGTGGAACCAGCGAGGAGGAGGACACCGCTGCTGAAGCCCTCTTCGGTGGTGGCCTCCTCTTTTTTTCTTTTCTTTTTTTTTTTTTTTCTTTTTTTTTTTTTTTTTTCTTTTTTTTTTTTTTTTTTTTTTTTTTTTTTTTTTTTGGTGGCCTCCTCCTCACCGCCTCTGCTGCTCCCCGCCTCGGAGACCCCTTCCTCACCAGGCTGGACACCCAAGCCTGGCACCCAGCCTGGCAAGGAAGGAGCGGGGAGCAGTGGAACCAGTGAGGAGGAGGACACTGCTGCCGAAGTCCTCTTCGGTGGTGGCCTCCTCCTCACCGCCTCCACTGCTCCCCACTTCAGAGGCCCCTTCCTTGCCTGACTCGGCACCCAAGGGGCCTCCAAGGTGGGGTAGGGATGCTCTGCCCACTTGGTGGTGGCCTCCTCCTCCTCGCCACTTCCACTGATCCCTACCTTGGAGGCTCCTTGGGCACCCAGCCTGGCAGGGAAGGAACGGTGAGTAGCTATACAGTGTTCCCTCGCTGCTCCCCATGAAACAGCGAGTCTGCAATAAGTGAACCACAAAGTAGTGAGGGAACACTGTATGTGCCATTTTGCTATACGATAGAGCTAGCATTCGTATCCATGGATTTGGCATCCACAGGTTTCATCATCCATGACTTGAAAATGACTACCCTCCAACTCCCAAAAAATTCCAAATATTCCAAAGTGTAATCCTTCATTCTGCTATTATTTTGCAATTTTATATAATGGGGCTTGGTTAGGTTAGCCATGGGAGGTGCTGGAACTAAATGCTAGTCAATGGCAGGGGTCTACTGTACCGTCTTGGTCTGGACTCACATTCTATCAGCCATTGTGGCTTTTTTATTGTCTCCTAGGGCTGTGAGTTAGAATGTCCCATTATTTTTTAAGGATTCAGAATCCCAGAGGTGAATCTCAAAGGTTTGTGTCCAGCTGCCTTGGAGCCCGATGAGTTGCCTTCTCTGGAAGGACTTCAGCAGAGGCTGGAGGGCCATCTGTTGGGAGAGATTGTTTGGTGTCTTCCTGCCTGGCAGAAGAGGTTTGCCCCAGATGGCCCTCTTTTTGGAGTCTCCTCCAACTGTGGTTCAATCATTCAACATGACTTTAATGTGGAAGAAGGCAACAGCATGCCATGCAGTCACGCTGGCCAGATGACCTTGGAGGTGTCTGTGGACAATGCCAACTCTTTGGCTTAGAAAGAGAGCACCAGAGTCCCAGAGTTGGACATGACTGGACTTAATGTCAAGGGAATACCTTTACCTTTTGCCTGCCTGCTCCCTTGTGCTTCTTCCCCAGGAAGGGCCTCAAGGGAAGCTCCCAGAATCCGAAGTGAGGCTTCTTTGGAGCATCTAGCAAAAGGGGTTCCCCTTCCTGAACACCCCCCCCCCGCCCCACTTTAGATAGCTACACCCAGGGGCTGTTGGGGGCGCTCTGCACGTGCTCAGGGTCCAAGAAGGAAGGAAGGAAAGAAGGGGAAAGGGGGGCCAAGGCGGTGCCGGCGCTTCTCCTTCTCTTTCTCCGCAGTGCCGGCTGGCTCCTGCCTGTCCCTTCGGCGGGACCTTCCTTCCCTTCCTGGCCTGGACTCTCTCTCTCGCTCTCTCTCGCTCTCGCTCTCATCCGGAGCCCGGGTCACGTAGGATTGCGTAGAAGCCCAAAGAAGAAGAGGAGGAGGGAAGGAAGGGAGAGAGGGAGGGAGGGAAGAAATAAGGAAAGGAGGGAGGGAGGGAAGAAAGAAGGGAGGGAGGGAGGGAGGAAGGAAGGAAAGGAAGGAGGAAGGAAGAAAGGAAGGAGGGAAGGGGAGAAAGAAGGGAGGGAGGAAAGGAAAGAAGGGAGGAGGAAGGAAGGAGGAAAGGAGGAAGAAGGAAGGAAAGAGGGAGGGAAGGAAGGAGGAGGGAGGAGGAAGAGGAAGAAAGGAGGGAAGGAAGAAGGGAGGGAGGAGGAAGAAGGAGGGAGGGAGGAGGAAAGGAGGGAGGAAGGAAGGAAGGAAGAAGGAAGGAAGGAAGGAAGGAAGGAGAAGAAGGAGGGAAGAAAGGGGGGAAAGGGAAGAAAGGAGGAGGGAGAAAGGAGGAATGAAGGAAGAAAGGGGGGAGAAGGAGGAAGAGAAGAAGGAAGGAAGGGAGGAAGAGAAGGAAAGAAGAAGGGAGGGAGGAAGAAAGGAGGGAGGGAAGAAGAAAGAAAGAAAGAAAGGAAGGAGAAAGGAGGAAGGGAGGGAGGAAGAAAGAAGGAAAAGGAGGGAGGAAGGAGGAAGGAAGAAAGGAAGGAAGAAGGGAGAAGGAAGAAGGAAGGAGGGAGGGAAGAAAGGAGGAAGGGAAGAAGAAAGGAGGGAGGGAGGGAGGAGGGAGGAAAGGAGAAGGAAGGAAGGAAGGGAGGGGGGAAGAAAGGAGGAAGGGAAGAAAGAAGGAAAGAAGGAGGGAGGAAGAAAGGAGAAGAGAAGAAGGAAGGGAAGGAAGGGAAAGAAGAAAGGAAGGGAGCGAGGGAGGAAAGAAAGAAAGAAAGAAATACAGACAGACAGACAGAAGGGAGGGAGGGAGGGAGGAAGAATGGATGGATGGAGTGATGGAAGGAAGGATGGATAGATGGAAGGATGGATGAATGGAAGGAAGCGCAGGAAGGAGAGCGAGAAGTCCGTCCAGGGCGTCCGAGGCTGCCTCCCCCCTTGTGACCTCCTCCCTTCAGAAAGGGGTCCCAAGACGTCCCTCTTGCTTGGGGAGCCCCTGGAGAGGGAGGCAAGCAGCCAAGGGAAGCCCTGGGCGGAGAAAACAGCGGAGGAAGGAAAGAAGGAAGGAAGGAAGATAGGAAGGAGAAGAAGGCGCTGCAGCTGAGGAACCCGATGAGAGGAAGAAGAAAAGGAGGATGAGGAAGAGGCGAGGAAAGGAGGGAGGGAGAGAGGGAGGGAGGGGGCGGGCCAAGCGAGGCGAGGCTCCTCCCCCTCCCCCCCTCCCTCCTTCCTTCCCCTTCCTCCCCCTCCCCTCCGCAACAAGCGGCAAGAGAGATTGAGAGAGAGAGAGAAGGAGAGAGAGAGAGAGAGAGGGCGCTTGTTTTGGGGAGCCTGTTTTGGGGAGCTCCGAGGAAGAGGCCTGGAGGAGAGAGCATCCTCCTCATCCCGGGAGGGACTGGTCCTTCGTGGAGGCGCCGCCATGGAGAGGGGGGCTCCCGGTCGCTGGGAGCTGGCCGGCGCCTTTGCTGCAGCCCTGCTTCCTCCCCTTCTTCCTCCTCGCTGCCTGCCTTCCTTCCTCGGGACCGGGATGTAGCCGCCAGCAGCCCAGCCGCCCGCCCGGCCTGCCTCCCTTCCTTCCTGCCTTCCGGCTTTCCTGAAGAGAGGATCGGGACCTGCTTCCTCCCTCACCTTCCTTTTTTCCTTCCTTCCTTCCTTCTTTCCCGGACACAAGAAGAAAGAGGCAGCCTGGGCCCTGGAGGGCTCCGAGGCGAAGAAGGCGAAGGCCCTGGCCTTGGCCCGGATGGGAGGGCTCCCGGGGGGCCCTCCGGAGGGCTAGGGGCCCCTGAGGAGGAGGAGGAGGGACCCAGCGGGGTGGGGCAGGGCGGGCGGGGGCGCGGGCGATGGCGGCGGCGATCGCCAGCTCCCTGATCCGGCAGAAGCGGCAGGCGCGCGAGTCCAACTCCGACCGGGTCTCGGCCTCCAAGCGCCGCACCAGCCCCAGCAAGGACGGGCGCTCCCTCTGCGAGAGGCACCTCCGAGGACTCTTCGGGAAGGTCCGCTTCTGCTCCTCCAGCGCCAGGAAGAGGCACCTCCGGCGCAGGCCAGGTCGGTCACCACGCACACCACGCGCAACCCAGAGCATGCACAGAGCGCCAGGGAGGGAGGGAGGCAGGGAGAGAAGGAGGGCGGGTGGGAGACGCCAACAGGGAGGGCACCTGCCTCGACAGAGCCCACACATTCTCCTCTCAGTATGCTACTAGATCCACCACCCTCTCCCCACCACCCAGGAGTGCACCAGAGCATGCACAGAGTGCCAGGAAGGCAGGGAGAGCCGGTGGGAAGGCCACCAGGGACGCCACCTGCTTCTCCAGAGCCCACACATTCTCCTCTCAGTATGCTAGATCAGGCCTGGGCCAACTTGGGCCTTCCCTCCAGGTGTTTTGGACTTTGCCAGGAAGAGGCACCTCTGGCACAGGCCAGGTTGGTCCACGCACACCGCGCCCCAGAGCATGTACAGAGCGCCAAAGAGGGAGGGAGAGAAGGAGGGCAGGTGGGAGACGCCACCAGGGAGGGCACCTGCCTCGCCACAGCCCACACATTCTCCTCTCAGTATGCTAGAGCCAAAGGCCAGGTCATTCCCTCTCCCCACCACCCAGGAGTGCGCCAGAGCATGCACAGAGTGCCAGGGAGGGAGGCACAGAGGGCGGGCGGGTGGAAGGCCACCAGGGAGGGCACCTGCCTTGCCAGAGCCCACATATTGGGATGGCACCTGCTTGCCCAGAGCCCACACTTTCTCCTCTCAGTATGCTAGATTCAAAGGCCAGGTCAGTCCCTCCCCCCCGCCACCCAGGAGTGCGCCAGAGCATGCACAGAGTGCCAGGGAGGCAGGGAGAGCGGGTGGGAAGCCACCAGGGATGGCACCTGCTTGACCAGAGACCATACATTCTCCTCTCAGTATGCTAGATCAGGCCTGGACCAATTTGGGTCTTCCCTCCAGGTGTTTTGAACTTTACCAGGAAGAGGCACCTCTGGCGCAGGCCAGGTTGATCGCGAGAGTACGCCAGAGCATGCACAGAGTGCCAGGGAGGGAGGCAGGAACGCCACCAGGGAGGGCACCTGCTTGCCCAGAGCCCACACTTTCCCCTATCCGTATGCTAGATCAGGCATGGTGCTTTGGACTTCATTTCCCACCCTTCCCAACAGACTCAGGCAAATAGCCTTAAACACCCTTGCAAGAAAAGGCATGCATTGGGTTGTTGTCGAGCTCTCCCCACCGCAAAAGAGTGTGCCAGAGCATGTACAGAGTACCAGGGTGCCAGGGAGAGCAGGTGGGAAGCCACCAGGGATGGCACCTGCTTGACCAGAGACCATACATTCTCCTATCAGTATGCTAGATCAGGCATGGGCCAACTTGGGCCTTCCCTCCAGGTGTTTTGGACTTTGCCAGGAAGAGGCACCTTGGGCGCAGGCCAGGTCGGTCATGAGAGCACACCAGAGCATGCACAGAGCGCCAGGGAGGGAGGCACAGAGGGCGGGTGGGTGGGAAGACCACCAGGGAGGGCACCTGCCTCCCCAGAGCCCACACATTCTCCTCTCAGTATGCTAGAGCCAAAGGCCAGGTCAGTCCCTCTCCCCATCACCCAGGAGTGCGCCAGAGCATGCACATGGGCCTTCCCTTCAGGTGTTTTGGACTTCACCAGGAAGAGGCACCTCTGGCACAGGCCAGGTTGGTCCACGCACACCGCGCCCCAGAGCATGTACAGAGCGCCAAAGAGGGAGGGAGAGAAGGAGGGCAGGTGGGAGACGCCACCAGGGAGGGCACCTGCCTCGCCACAGCCCACACATTCTCCTCTCAGTATGCTAGATCCAACAGCCAGGTCAGTCCCTCTCCCCGCCACCCAGGAGTGCGCCAGAGCATGCACAGAGTACCAGGGAGGGAGAGAGAGCCGATGGGAATGCCACCAGGGATGGCACCTGCCTCGCCAGAGCCCACACATTCTCCTCTCAGTATGCTAGATCAGGCCTGGGCCAACTTGGGCCTTCCCTTCAGGTGTTTTGGACTTCACCAGGAAGAGGCACCTCTGGCGCAGGCCAGGTCAGTCCTTCGTTCTCCCTGCAATGCAAGAGCGTGCCAGAGCATGCACAAAGTGCCAGGGAGAGCAGGTGGGAAGGCCACCAGGGATGGCACCTGCTTTGGACTTTGCTTCTCCAGAGCCCACACATTCTCCTATCACTCCTATCCGGGTGGGAAGGCCACCAGGGAGGGCACCTGCTTGCCCAGAGCCCACACATTCTCCTATCACTATGCAAGAGCCAAAGGCCAGGTCAGTCCCTCTCCCCGCCACCCAGGAGTGCGCCAGAGCATGCACAGAGTGCCAGGGAGGCAGGGAGAGCGGGTGGGAAGCCACCAGGGATGGCACCTGCTTGACCAGAGACCATACATTCTCCTCTCAGTATGCTAGATCAGGCCTGGACCAATTTGGGTCTTCCCTCCAGGTGTTTTGAACTTTACCAGGAAGAGGCACCTCTGGCGCAGGCCAGGTTGATCGCGAGAGTACGCCAGAGCATGCACAGAGTGCCAGGGAGGGAGGCAGGAACGCCACCAGGGAGGGCACCTGCTTGCCCAGAGCCCACACTTTCCCCTATCCGTATGCTAGATCAGGCATGGTGCTTTGGACTTCATTTCCCACCCTTCCCAACAGACTCAGGCAAATAGCCTTAAACACCCTTGCAAGAAAAGGCATGCATTGGGTTGTTGTCGAGCTCTCCCCACCGCAAAAGAGTGTGCCAGAGCATGTACAGAGTACCAGGGTGCCAGGGAGAGCAGGTGGGAAGCCACCAGGGATGGCACCTGCTTGACCAGAGACCATACATTCTCCTATCAGTATGCTAGATCAGGCATGGGCCAACTTGGGCCTTCCCTCCAGGTGTTTTGGACTTTGCCAGGAAGAGGCACCTTGGGCGCAGGCCAGGTCGGTCATGAGAGCACACCAGAGCATGCACAGAGCGCCAGGGAGGGAGGCACAGAGGGCGGGTGGGTGGGAAGACCACCAGGGAGGGCACCTGCCTCCCCAGAGCCCACACATTCTCCTCTCAGTATGCTAGAGCCAAAGGCCAGGTCAGTCCCTCTCCCCATCACCCAGGAGTGCGCCAGAGCATGCACAGGAGCCTTCTCTCCAGGTGTTTTGAACACTTCCAGCACAGGCCAGGTCGGTCGCCACAGCGCGCCAGAGCATGCACAGAGCGCCAGCGAGGGAGGCACAGAAGGCAGGCGGGTGGAAACGCCACCAGGGAGGGCACCTGCCTCGCCAGAGCCCACACATTCTCCTCTCAGTATGATAGATCCAAAGTCCAGGTCAGTCCCTCTCCCTGCCAGCCAGGAGTGCGCCAGAGCATGCACAGAGTGCCAGGAGGAAGGGAGAGCTGTGGGAAGGCCACCAGGGATGGCACCTGCTTACCCAGAGCCCACACTTTCCCCTATCCGTATGCTAGATCCAAAGGCCACGTCAGTCCCTCTCCACGCCACCCAGGAGTGCGCCAGAGCATGCACAAAGCACCAGGGAGGGAGGGAGAGCCAGTGGGAATGCCACCAGGGATGGCACCTGCTTCTCCAGAGCCCACACATTCTCCTCTCAGTATGCTAGATCCAAAGGCCAGGTTGGTTCCCCTCCTCGCCTCCCAGGAGTGCACCAGAGCATGCACAGAGTGCCAGGCAGGAAGGGAGAGCGGGTGGGAACGCCACCAGGGGTGGCACCTGCTTCACCAGAGCCCACACATTCTCCTCTCAGTATGCTAGATCAGGCCTGGGCCAGCCTGGACCTTCCAGGTACTTTGGACTTGAACTCCCACCATTCCTCACAGCCTCAGGCAAATGGCCTCAAACATTGGCTTGTTCTCTCGCTCTCCCCGCCATGCAAGAGCATGTCAGAGCATGCACAGAGTGCCAGGAAGGGAGGGGGGAGAGCAGGTGGGAAGCCAGGAATGGCACCTGCTTCACCAGAGCTGATACATTCTCCTATCAGTATGCTAGATCAGGCCAGGGCTAGCTTGGACTTTGCAGGTGCTTTGGATTTCAACTCCCACCATTCCTAACAGACTCAGGCAAATAGCCTTAAACACCCTTGCAAGCAAAGGCGTGCATTGGGTTGTTGTCGAGCTCTCCCCACCACACAAGAGCGCACCAGAGCATGCATAGAGTGCCAGGGTGCCAGGGAGAGTGGGTGGGAAGCCACCAGGGATGGCACCTACTTGACCAGAGACCATACATTCTCCTATCAGTATGCTAGATCAGGCATGGGCCAATTTGGGTCTTTCCTCCAGGTGTTTTGAACTTCGCCAGGAAGAGGCACCTCCAGCGCAGGCCAGGATGGTCACCACAGTGTGCCAGAGCATGCACAGAGTGCCAGGGAGGGAGGCAGGGCGGGTGGGAAGGCCACCAGGGAGGGCACCTGCTTGCCCAGAGCCCACGCTTTCCCCTATCCATATGCTAGATCAGGCATGGTGCTTTGGACTTCATTTCCCACCCTTCCCAACAGACTCAGGCAAATAGCCTTAAACACCCTTGCAAGCAAAAGCGTGTATTGGGTTGTTGTCTTGTTGCAAGCAAAGGCATGCATTGGGTTGTTGTTGTGTTCTCCCCACCACACAAGAGCACACCAGAGCATACATAGAGTTCCAGGGAGGCAGGGAGAGCAGGTGGGAAGTCACCAGGGAGGGCACCTACTTAGCCAGAGCCCACACATTCTCCTATCTGTATGCTAGATCAGGCATGGGCCAGCCTGGACCCTCCAGGTGCTTTTGGACCCCCTTTATTCTGACATGCAGGGAAAGCACCCCATCAGATAACCAGGGAGGGAAGGGGGGGGACCTGGGAGGAAAGAATCTGGGGGTTAGAAGGACAGAAGGCGGGCTTCTGAGCATACATAGAGTGCCCACAATGGAAAGGCACCTTGCCCTTCCCCAGGGATGGCTGGGGATATATATACATATATGTGTGTGTGTGTGTGTGTCTGAATGAGGAGCTGGAGCTGACAGAGGGTGGTGCAGTGGTTCAAATCTAGGGGGAGCAGGTTGAGCTCCCTCTGTCAGCTCCAGCTCCCTATGCAGGGACATGAGAGAAGCTTCCCACAAGGATAGGAAAACATCATCTGGGTGTCCCCTGGGAAACATCCTTGCAGACAACCAATTATCTCACACCAGAAGCGACTTGCAGTTTCTCAAATTGCTCCTGACATAGAAAAAAAATATTATGTTGTACATTATAATCATTTAAAATAATAAATAACTTTATTTATCTCCCGCTACCATCTCCCAAAAGGGACTCAGGACGGCTTACAGAACAGCACATCCTTGTGCCATAGTACAGAAAAAACACAAGTAAATTACATCAACATTTATAATCGTATCAATTAACGTAAAACATAACATAAATTCCAACTCAATTTAAATAAAATACTCAATGAAATGAAGCAATAGCTACTCTTAAAATGGGCAATACAACCACGTTAAGCATCCCAGCCGCAGCCGAGTTTCAAGTGACATTAAAGTGCCAGGATCCAATTTGTCTGGTTCTCTAATTTAGCTGATGTCTAGTCATTGTCAAAGCCCAGCCTAAAGAGCCGTGTTGTCAAAGGAAGGTGGCTTAGAATCATAGAATCAAAGAGTTGGAAGAGACCTCCTGGGCCATCATCCAGCCCAACCCCATTCTGCCAAGAAGCAGGAATATTGCATTCAAATCACCCCTGACAGATGACCATCCAGCCTCTGTTTAAAAGCTTCCAAAGAAGGAGCCTCCACCACACTCCGGGGCAGAGAGTTCCACTGCTGAACGGCTCTCACAGTCAGGAAGTTCTTCCTCATGTTCAGATGGATCTCTCTTGTAGTTTGAAGCCATTGTTCCGCGTCCTAGTCTCCAAGGAAGCAGAAAACAAGCTTGCTCCCTCCTCCCTGTGGCTTCCTCTCACATATTTATACATGGCTATCATATCTCCTCTCAGCCTTCTCTTCCTCAGGCTAAACATGCCCAGCTCTTTAAGCCGCTCCTCATAGGGCTTGTTCTCCAGACCCTTGATCATTTTAGTCGCCCTCCTCTGGACACATTCCAGCTTGTCAATATCTCTCTTCAATTGTGGTGCCCAGAATTGGACACAATATTTTGCCCATGCCTGCTTCAGACTGTACCCAGATAATGAAGGTTCTGGATATAGGTCGGGGACCCTCCGGAGCTTTGCCATGGCTTGCTCTTTGTTTGGAGGAAGGCTGCTTCCCAACCTGCATCCTCTGTTCACCTCTCCTCCTCCCTGACTTCCTCTCCTTCCAGCTCTTCCTCCTAACTTCCGTGGAGTCCACCCTGTTTGTTGTTTGCTTCAGTCGGAGGAATATTTATTTGTTTATTTATTTACTTACAGTATTTGTATTCCTCCCTTCTCACCCCGAAGGGGTCTCAAGGCGGATCAAAATATACATATACAGGGCAAACATACAAGACAGACAGACAGAGGCCATAATGAATGAGACCTGCAAGCAATTGAAAATAGGCTGCGGTGGAGCTGATGTCATGCAATTAAAGTAAGCATGCAACCACAACATGGGGGCTTCCCAAGGATTGTGGAGTGTTTGGGGCTTCCCAGTGACAGAGCTTGTAGACCTTGCTGTGGGAGAGGTTCTAGGCTTCCCTACAGAAGAGAGCTTGGTGTATTTGATTTAATTCTGTGGGCCAAATGTTGCTTTAAGTCTGAAGACACTGTCAATATTACACTGTAAGTAGTACTTACTTACTTACTTAGGTGATCCCTCGTTGGCCGAGCAGGGTCATAGAATCATAAAACAAAGAGTTGGAAGAGACCTTCTGGGCCATCATCCAGTCCAATCCCATTCTGCCAAGAAGCAGGAATATTGCATTCAAATCACCCCTGACAGATGGCCATCCAGCCTCTGTTTAAAAGACTCCAAAGAAGGAGCCTCCACCACACTCTGGGGCAGAGAGTTCCACTGCTGAACGGCTCTCACAGTCAGGAAGTTCTTCCTCATGTTCAGATGGAATCTCCTTTCTTGTAGTTTGGTCAGTGTTTTGGTGGGTCCGTAGGTGACTGTGGAGCCCTATTCTTGACACACATCTTCTTCCGCAGCGAGGACATTGGTGTCCAGGTGGAAGGCGGTTCTGGTTGGGGTTGGCTTGACGCGCATTCTTCCTCTTGGCACATTTCTCTCTTTCACCCTCCATTCGTGCCTCTTCAAATTCTGCAGCACTGCTGGTCACAGCTGACCTCCAGCTGGAGCATTCAAGGGCCAGGGCTTCCCAGTTCTCAGTGTCTATGCCAGAGTTTTTAAGGTTGGCTTTGAGCCCGTCTTTCAATCTCTTCTCCTGTCCACCAACATTCCATTTTCCGTTTTTGAGTTCGGAGTAGAGCAACTGCTTTGGGAGACAGTGCTCGGGCATTCGGACAACGTGGCCGGTCGAGCGGAGTTGAGGGCAGAGGAGCATTGCTTCAATGCTGGTGGTCTTTGCTTCTTTCAGCATGCTGACATTTGTCTGCCTGTCTTCCCAAGAGATTTCTAAGTAGTAGTAGTAGTAGTAGTAGTAGTAGTAGTAGTAGTAGGAGAGACTGTGTATATATTGTACCAACTGTATATTTTGGTTTATGGAACTGTCAAGGTTGGAATGAAGACAATCTCTGCTGAAATTTTGAAGGTTTTCATGGCCAGAATCACTGGGTTCTTGTAGGTTTTTCGGGCTGCCCGACCATGTTTCAGAAGCATTCCCCCCTCCGATGCCGCGCCCGCATCCATGGCAGGCACCCTCAGAGGTTGCAAGGTCTGCCGGAAAATTTCCAACAGACCTCACAATGTATTGTCGAAGGTTTTCATGGCCAGAATCACTGGGTTGTTGTAGGTTTTTTCGGGCTATAAGGCCATGGTCTACAGGCATTCTCTCCTGATGTTTCGGCTGCATCTATGGCAAGCATCCTCAGAGCATCCTCCTCTGAGGATGCTTGTCATAGATGCAGGCGAAACGTCAGGAGAAAATGTTTTCTGCTTCCCTGGAGACTAGGACGCAATGGAGCCATGGCTTTAAACTACAAGAGAGGAGATTCCATCTGAACACGAGGAAGAACTTCCTGACTGTGAGAGCCATTCAGCAGTGGAACTCTCTGCCCCGGAGTGTGGTGGAGGCTCCTTCTTTGGAAGCTTTTAAACAGAGGCTGGATGGCCATCTGCCAGGGGTGATTTGAATGCAATATTCCTGCTTCTTGGCAGAAGGGGGTTGGACTGGATGGCTCATGAGGTCTCTTCCAACTCTGTGATTCTATGATTCTATGAAATGCCTCTAGACTATGGCCATATAGCCCGAAAAAACCTACAACAACCCAGACCTCACAATCTCTGATGACGCCCTCCGCAGACTTGGGCAAAATGTCAGGAGAGAATGCCTCCGGAACATGGTCATACAGCCCACAAAACCCACAACAATCCACAATCTCTGCTGTTTGTTTAATGTACTTCAGAGTTACTAAGGATATCAGTACTCACTTCTGCAACATAGCCTTAAGATTGATGAAGTGTATTTAAAGGCTAGACAATTATCCAACACAGAGAGCATTTGAGCGCAGGGCGAGTGCCGGGCCTGCCTTCCTTCAGGTGCTCCGATGGTGTCCCTCTCCTTCTCCCAAACTTGGAAGCTCTCTTTCTCAGTCCAGTCCATACCAACCGGCAGATGTCATCCAGCTTTCCCTTCCTCCAAACTCCCCAAAAGTCCAAGGTCCCTCCTTGCTATGCTTTTGCTCCCCTTTCAGCTGTTTCAGGAGGAAAGCAGAGTGATGATGCTGAGTTTGGGCCCAATGCTACCTTGATCAAGGCAGGGGCATCGGAATTTGTGGTTGCCCTAGGCCCAGCCGTGCTGTATCATGCTCCATAACGTAGAGGCTCTATGTGTCCATCTAACTTCTATGGACTGGAAGGCCTTTGTTGTCTCCTCTCTCTCTGTGAATCTGTAACTTGATGTTTTTCGTGTCAGGAGTAACTTGAGAAACTGCATGTTGCTTCTGGTGTGAGAGAATTGGACGTCTGCAAGAATGCTGCTCAGGGAACACTGTCCAGATGATGTTTTGATGTTTTACCATCCTTGTGGGAGGCTTCTCTCATGTCCCCGCATGGGGAGCTGGAGCTGACAGAGGGAGCTTCTGTCCTTCAGTCAGTCTTCAGTCCTGCCGGCACAAGAGTTTAACCCATTGCGCCACCGGGGACTCCTTGTAGCTTGATCACTTCCATTTCCCTGTGAGATGCTGGGTATCTGAGCATGTGCAGATCTCCAACTTCATCCTCTATTGCTAGAGCTTTGGAGTGAGTCTTGTTTCCAGAGGCGGCTCTTGAGCCAGTTCTCAGCCTCTCCAGCTTCCTCCAGAGCCCTTTGGGGTGGATCAAGGCTGTGTGGGGTGGGAGAATCCTTTCCTGTGCCCTCCTTAAGAAACATTAGGATCAGGACCCTTAGAGGGTGTCTTTTCACTGTAGAATAGTGGTTCTCAACCTGGGGGTCAAGACCCCTGGGGGGGTCGTGCGGGGGTGTTAGAGGGGTCACCAAAGACTATCAGAAAACATATTTTCTGTTGGTCATGGGGGTTCTGTGTGCCAAGTTTGGTTCAATTCCATCATTCGTGGAGTTCAAAATGCTCTCTGATTGTAGGTGAACTATAAATCCCAGCAACTACAACTCCCAACTGTCAAGGTCTATTTTCCCCAAACTCCACCAGTGTTCATATTTAGCATATTGAGTATTTGTGCCAAGTTTGGTCCAGATCTATCATTGTTTGAGTCCACAGTGCTCTCTGGATGTAGGTGAACTACAACTCCCAAACTCAAAGTCAATGCCCGCCAAACCCTTCCAGTATTTTCTGTTGGTCATGGGTGTTCTGTGTGCCAAGTATGGTTCAATTCCATTGTTGGTGGAGTTCAGAATGCTCTTTGATTGTAGATCAGTGTTTCTCAACCTGGGGGTCGGGACCCCTGTAGGGGTCACGAGGTCGTGTCAGGGGAGTCGCCAAAGACCATCAGAAAACATAGTATTTTCTGTTGGTCATGGGGGTTCTGTGTGGAAAGTTTGGTCTAATTCTATCATCGGTGGAGTTGAGAATACTATTTCATTGTGGATAAACTATAAATCCCAACAACTACAACTCCCAACTGTCAAGGTCTATTTTCCCCAAACACCACCAGTTTTCACATTTGGGCACATTGAGTATTCATGCCAAGTTTGGTCCAGATCCGTTATTATTTGAGTCCACAGTGCTCTCTGGATTTAGGTGAACATCAACTCCCAAACTCAAGGTCAATGCTCACCAAACCCTTCCAGTATTTTCTGTTGGTCATGGGAGTTCTGTGTGCCAAGTCTGGTTCAATTCCATATTTGGTGGAGTTCAGAATGCTCTTTGATTGTAGGTGAACTATATATCCCAGCAACTACAACTCCCACTGTCAAGGTCTATTTTCCCCAAACACCACCAGTGTTCACATTAGGACATATTGAGTATTCGTACCAAGTTTGGTCCAGATCCATTATTGTTTGAGTCCAGAGTGCTCTGTGGATGTAGGTGAACTACAACTCCCAAACTCAAGGTCAATGCCCGCCAAACCCTTCCAGTATTTTCTGTTGCTCATGGGAGTTCTGTGTGCTGAGTTTGGTTCAATTCCATCATTGGTGGAGTTCAGAATGCTCTTTAATGAACTATAAATCCAAGCAACTACAACTTCCAACTGTCAAAGTCTATTTTCCCCAAACACCACGAGTGTTCACATTTGGGCATATTGAATATTCATGCCAAGTTTGGTCCAAATCCATCATTGTTTGAGTCCACAGTGCTCTCTGGATGTAGGTGAACTACAACTCTCAAACTCAAGGTCAATGCCCACCAACCCTTCCAGTATTTTCTGTTGGTCATGGGAGTTCTGCGTGCCAAGTTTGGTATGATTCCATCATTGTTGGAGTTCAGAATGCTCTTTGATTGTAGGTGAACTATAAATCCCATCAACTACAACTCCCAATTGACAAAATCAATCCCCTGCCCAACCACACTAGTATTCAAATTTGGGTGTATCGGGTATTTGTGCCAAAGTTGGTCCAGTGAATGGAAATACATCCTGCATATGAGATATTTACATAACAATTCATAACAGTAGCAAAATTACAGTTATGAAAATAATGTTGTGGTTGGGGGTCATCACAACATGAGGATCTGTATTAAGGGGTTGCGGCATTAATTGCTTTGTATTGTATTGTTGTTGCTTGTATTGCTTGTATTGTTGTATGTGGGCTCGGCCTCATGTAAGCCGCACCAAGTCCCATGGGGAGATGGTAGCGGGGTATAAATAAAGTATTATTATTATTATTTTTATTATTATTATTATTATTATTATTATTTATTAAGAAGGTTGAGAAACATTGCTGTAGAACAAATGCAGCTTGACACATAGAAACTGCCTGGGAGATGTAGTTTTGCAGGATCTGTAGTGTTCCCTGCCTAAGGATGCCAATGCCTTACCAAACCACAGTCCCCAGGATCTCATAGCATTGAGCCATGGCAGTTCAAGATGCATCAAACCGCATTCATTCTGCAGTGTAGATGCATCCTGAGACTGTTCTCCAGACAGCCATCCTCAAAGCCAAATGTCCAAACACCGCCTATTCTCTCTGTCGGGGTGGATTACGCAGCTCAGTTTCGCCAGGGATTTGAGGCTTTGTTGTCACTCCTTAGGTCTGAATTGGGGGTGTGTTTGAAGCAAAACCAAGCAGGATTCTGGACCCAGGATCCCACGTTAGCCTTGAGGCACAAGACATGCCTTGCAGAGCTTTGGCAAGGCCACAGAGACCTGTTTCAGAAAGACTTCCTTCTCCCCTGACAAATCAATCGAAGAGAATGAAGGCCAGCCGTGCTGCAATTCTCATCGCTCCAAGGCAAGGGCCTTTGCAAGCCTCTCCTGGCCATTGGCACAGGGATGCAAAGCTCTCCCTCCCCGAGCCCAGGCTGGATGTGGAGGAGGATGTGCACCCTGGACTTGCGAAGGAGGAAGAAGCGTGCATGAAATTGCAGTGAAATTGTGGCCAGGACTTGACGTTTGTGGGGAGGAGAGTGGATAAAAATCACCCACCAAACAGAGAAGGAGTTTGATGGGAATAGTGCAGTTCCCCCACTTGAGCATCCTGCTAAAATCCACATTGTATTGTCGAAGGCTTTCATGGCCAGAATCACAATCTAAGGAAGTAATGCTACCCCTCTATTCTGCTTTGGTTAGACCACATCTGGAATATTGTGTCCAATTCTGGGCACCACAATTCAAGAGAGATATTGACAAGCTGGAATGTGTCCAGAGGAGGGCGACTAAAATGATCAAGGGTCTGGAGAACAAGCCCTATGAGGAGCGGCTTAAGGAGCTGGGCATGTTTAGCCTGAAGAAGAGAAGGCTGAGAGGGAATATGATAGCCATGTATAAATATGTGAGAGGAAGCCACAGGGAGGAGGGAGCAAGCTGTTTTCTGCTTCCCTGGAGACTAGGACGCAATGGAAGAATGGCTTCAAACGACAAGAGAGGCGATTCCATCTGAACATGAGGAAGAACTTCCTGACTGTGAGAGCCGTTCAGCAGTGGAACTCTCTGCCCCAGAGGGAGTGTGGTGGAGGCTCCTTCTTTGGAAGCTTTTAAGCAGAGGCTGGATGGCCATCTGTCAGGGGTGATTTGAATGCAATATTCCTGCTTCTTGGCAGGGGGTTGGACTGGATGGACCCATGAGGTCTCTTCCAACTCTTTGATTCTATGATTCTATGATTCTATGGTTGTTGTAGGTTTTTTCGGGCTATATGGCCATGTTCTAGAGCAACGTTTCTCAACCTGGGGGTCGGGACCCCTGGAGGGATTGCCAGGGGGTGTAAGAGGAGTTGCCAAAGACTATTAGAAAACACAATATTTTCTGTTGGTCATGGAGGCTCTGTGTGGGAAGTTTTACTCAATTCTATTGTAGGTGGGGTTCAGAATGCTCTTTGATTGGAGGTGAACTATAAATCCCAGTAACTACAACTCCTGAATGTCAAGCTCTTGTTTGTCCAAACTCCACCAGTATTCACATTTGGACATATTGAGTATTCGTGCCAAGTTTGGTTCAGATCCATCATTGTTTGAGTCCATAGTGCTCTCTGGATATAGGTGAACTACAACTTCCAAACTCAAGCTCAATGCCCACCAAATCCTTTCAGTATTTTCTGTTGATCATGGGAGTTTTGTGTGCCAAGTTTGGTTCAATTCCATTGTTGGTGGAATTCAGAATGCTCTTTGATGGTAGGTGAACTATCAATCCCAGCAACTCTCAAATGACAACATCAACCCCCCACCCCCAAACCCTCCGAACCCCACCAATATTGAAATCTGGGCATATCAGATATTTGTGCCGAATTTAGTCCAGTGAATGAAAATACATCCTGCATATCAGATATTTACATTACGATTTATAACATTAGCAAAATTACCCTTATGAAGTAGCAACTAAAATTATGTTATGGTTGGGGGTCACAACAACATGAGGAACTGTATTGAAGGGTCACGGCATTAGGAAGGTTGAGAAACACTGTTCTAGAGGCCTTCTCTCCTGACGTTTCGCCTGCATCTATGGCAAGCATCCTCAGAGGTAGTGAGGTCTGTTGGAAATAGGACAAAGGGTTTATATATCTGTGGAATGACCAGGGTGGGACAAAGGACTCTTGTCTGTTGGAGGGAGGTGAGAATGTTGCAACTGACCACCTTGATTTACACCTAGCTCCAGCAGACAAGGGTTCAGAATGCCAAAATGCTCCAAAATCATCTTCCGGGGGGGGGGGGGGGGAGATAGGAAGTGACACTTTTGCGTTCGAGTGGTTCTCTGTACGCAAACATGGCACAAAATTATTAAGAAATGTTGCGTGAAATCGCCTTCCGACTCTGCATGTTGTTGTTCATTCGTTCAGTCGTCTCCGACTCTTCGTGACCTCATGGACCAGCCCACGCCAGAGCTCCCTGTCGGCCGTTACCACCCCCAGCTCCCTCAAGGTCAGTCCAGTCACTTCAAGGATGCCATCCATCCATCTTGCCCTTGGTCGGCCCCTCTTCCTTTTGCCTTCCACTTTCCCCAGCATCATTCCCTTCTCCAGGCTTTCCTGTCTCCTCATGATGTGGCCAAAGGACTTCAACTTTGTCTCTAGTATCTTTCCCGACTCTGCATATCAAGTGTGTAACAAAGCATTCCTAGATTTCATCGTTTAGAATTGGGTCCCATCTAATAGATACAAGTAATCCAAAATATGGGGGGGGGGGGGGGGGGGGAGAGGATCCTTCTGGTTCTAAGATTTCAGGTACATGGTGCTCAACCTGAATGTGTGTGATATGCTGCCTTTCTGCTGGATTAGGACCCAAAGTGGCTCGGAAGGGCTTCAGGGTGGCAGGAGATAAAATCAGTTTAAACAGCTCAAAATCAGATGCGTAATTGAAGCAGATACAAAGTTGATATAACAACATAGTCCATTAAAGCAAGATGCTTTAGAACTAATTAAGAATGTGTTTAAGGCAATTGACAAGCACGATTTGGGTGCAGATTCGGGTGAAATCAGTTTGGTTTGGATGATCTAGAAGAGACAACCTCCCCCCACCCCAATTCTGTGATTTTGGTCCTAGCAAAAAATGGGGACCAATTATCAGCAAATAGACAAATTGCAAAACCCAGGAATCTTGCATCTTTGCTTCTGATGCCATCGTGCAACATTTCCCAGGTTAATCCAAAATATCCTTTTATTGGAGATTGCTTAATTCGTAGTAAGTGGCCTTTCCCCTTTGCTGGTTCCGTGGACTGGGGTTAGGAATGATCACAGGGTTCCTTCCATTGTAAGACGCCATTGTTGGTAAGATGCACACCAACAGAAAATAAAAGCTATATAAAATAAAAGCCTACGACTATACAAAAGTTTTATATTTATTTATTTATTTATTTATTTACCTTACTTCTATACCGCTGTTCTCATCCCGAAGGCGACTCACAGCGGTTCACAACAAATAAGAACAGCAAAAATTCAATGCTACAGCATAAAAAAACAGTTAATAATCTAACACATTACATAATTAATAACAATTACTACAATAACCATTCATTATCGTCTCATCATCAAAAACATGATCCAGCTTCGTCATCCATTGTTCCATTCCAGTGTTCATTAACCAATCATTGCACTAATTATTCGAACGCCTGCTCAAACAGCCAGGTCTTCACTTTCCTGCGGAATACCATTAGAGATGGTGCTAGTCTAATGTCCGTAGGAAGGGCGTTTCACAGCTGAGGAGCCACCACTGAGAAGGCCCTATCTCTCGTACCCGCCAGCCGAGCTTGAGAAGCAGGCGGGATCGAGAGCAGCGTCTCCCCAGAAGATCTCAAAGTCCTGGTGGGTTCATAGGCCGAGATGTGGTCGGATAGGTAGCTTGGGCTGGAACCGTTTAGGGCTTTAAAGGCCAACGCCAGCACTTTGAATTCAGCCCGGTAGCAGATCGGTAGCCAGTGGAGTTGGCGCAACAGGGGGGTTGTATGCTCCCTGCGTTCCGCTCCTGTTAAGATCATGGCTGCCGAGTGTTGGACTAGTTGGAGCTTCCAAGCCGTCTTCAAAGGCAACCCCACGTAGAGAGTGTTGCAGTAGTCTAAACGGGATGTAACCAGAGTGTGGACTACCGTGGCCAAGTCAGACTTTCCAAGGTACGGGCGCAGCTGGCGCACAAGCTTTAGCTGTGCAAGTGTCCCCTGGTTACCGCCGAAACTTGGGGCTCCAGGCTCAGCGATGAGTCCAGGGTCACACCCAAGCTGCGAACCTGTGTCTTCAGGGGGAGTGCGACCCCATCCAACACAGGCTGTCACCCTATGCCCTGTTCGGCCTTGCAACTGACCAGGAGGACCTCTGTCTTCTCTGGATTCAGTTATACACACACACACACACACACACACACACACACACAAGCTGTCTCCTGCCATGCGTTGCATAAATCCATACCAAATCTTAATTCGGACATTTAAAGTGTACTCTTGCTCCCAAATGGATTTGCAAGAACCCCATCCAAGTCAGGCAAAACGTGGGATGAGTGCAGTGCCCCATTGAGAAGGAAACCATCCCTTGACAAAGCTTCAGGAGCTGGTTGCTTTGCAAACACTCCAGAAATCCATTTTCAGGAGCTTGTGTTGAGCAGGCAGCTTAAATCCTATTTCTATGCTGAATCCAGAGCCGCTGGTGGGACGCCTGTGATGCTTTAACCAGCTAACATCATATGAATGTTGGAAAGTAACTGCTCTAGTTGTGGGATAGGATCTCCAACGAGTCTTCTTGATGCTCCAAATTTGAGATTTTTGTAAAAAGGAGTCGTCTGGAGGCAGAGTTGTTTTGTGTGTTTATTCACCCCCAGATCTCTTAGAGCACAAACCAGAATGGCTATACTTACTTACTTAGGCAATCCTTCATAGTCTTGAGTAAGATTGTCCTCCAAATTTGGTGTCCTGGTGGTGGGTCCATAGGTGGGTGTGGAGCCCTATTCTTGATCCGAATGTTCTCCCGCAGTGAGGGCATCGGTTTCCAGATGGAAAGAGGTCCCAGTCAGGGTTGGCTTAATGTGCCTTCCTCTTGGTGCATTTCTCTTTTTCGCCCCGCAGTCCTACCTCTTCAAATTCTGCAGCACTGCTGGTCACAGCTGACCTCCAGCTAGAGGGCTCAAGGGCCAGGGCCTCCCAGCTCTTGGTGTCTCATGACATAACCAAAGCCTGATAGTAGACATTTTGCGCAATCCCTCATTGTCTGAGTAAGATTGTCCTCCAAGTTCGGTGTCTTGGTGGTGGGTCCATAGGGGGTTGTGGAGCCCTATTCTTGATCCGAATGTTCTCCTGCAGTGAGGGCATCGGTTTCCAAACGGAAAGTGGTCCCGATCAGGTTTGGCTTGATGCGCCTTCCTCTTGGTGCATTTCTCTCTTTCGTCCTCCATTCGTGCCTCTTCGAATTCCACAGCACTGCTGGTCACAGCTGACCTCCAGCTGGGGCACTCAAGGGGCAGGGCTTCCCAGTTCTCGGTGTCTGTGCCACGGTTTTTAAGGTTGGCTTTGAACCCATCTTTCAATCTCTTTTCCTGCCCACCAACGTTCCATTTCCATTCTTGAGTTCAGAGTAAAGTAACTACTTTGGAAGATGATGGTCAGGCATCCAGACAACGTGGCCGGTCCAGCGGAGTTGATGGCGGAGGATCATTGCTTCAGTGCTGGTGGTCTTTACTTCTTGCAGCATGCTGACATTTGTCTGCCTGTCTTCCCAAGAGATTTGCAGGAATTGTTTCAGGAGTTGCATGTGACATCTGTAGACAGTCCACGTTTCGCAAGCATATAGCAGGGCTGGGAGGACAATAGCTTTATAAACAAGCCCCTTGGTCTCCCTACAGATGTCCTGGTCCTCAAACACTCTCTGCTTCATTCGGAAAAATGCTGCACTCGCAGAGCTCAGGCGGTGTTGAATTTCAGTGTCAGTGTTTACTTTTGTGGAGAGGTGGCTGCCAAGGGAGCGGAAATGGTCAACATTTTCTAATGTTACACCATTCAACTGTATCTCTGGCATTGGAGAGGGATGGGCTGGTGACTGCTGGAAGAGGACTTTGGTTTTCTTGATGTTCAATAACAGGCCGAGTCCCAGTCCACTAGAAGCCATGTATAAATCTGTGAGGGGAAGTCATAGGGAGGAGGAAGCAAGCTTGTTTTCTGCTTCCCTGGAGACTACGACGCAATGGAATAATGGCTTCAAGCTACAAGAAAGGAGATTCCATCTGAACATGAGGAAGAACCTCCTGACTGTGAGAGCCGTTCAGCAGTGGAACTCTCTGCCCCGGTTGGGCCATCCAGTCCAACCCCATTCTGCCAAGAAGCAGGAATATTGCATTCAAATCACCCCTGACAGATGGCCGTCCAGCCCCTGTTTAAAAGCTTCCAAAGAAGGAGCCTCCACCACACTCCGGGGCAGAGAGTTCCACTGCTGAACGGCTCTCACAGTCAGGAAGTTCCTCCTCATGTTCAGATGGAATCTCCTCTCTTGTAGTTTGAAGCCATTGTTCCCTTGCGTCCTAGTCTCCAGGGAAGCAGAAAGGAAGCTTGCTCCCTCCTCCTCCCTGTGGCTTCCTCTCACACATGTATACATGGCTATCATATCTCTTCTCAGCCTTCTCTTCTTCAAACTAAACATGCCCAGCTCCTTAAGCCGCTCCTCATAGGGCTTGTTCTCCAGACCTTTGATCATTTTAGTCGCCCTCCTCTGGACACATTCCAGCTTGTCAATATCTCTCTTGAATTGTGGTGCCCAGAATTGGACACAATATTCCAGGTGTGGTCTAACCAAAGCGGAATAGAGCATGGGGAGCATGACTTCCCTAGATCTAGACACTAGATCTAGGCAATGGAACCCATGGGAGTTGTAGTTTCTGTAATCTTCTCTCCCCCAAAGTGCTGGTGCCATACAACTCTCAGATATCCATAGCATTGAACCATGGCAGTAGAAGTAGCGTCAAACTGCTTATGTTCTTCAGTGTGGATTTCTTGATGGTAGAATTTAGCCAGAATGAATTTAATAGACCTTGTAAAACTATAAATCCTAAGATTTCATAGCACTGGGCCACACAGTCAAAGCAGTGTCAACCCGCATTCATTCTGCAGTGTAGATGCTCCTCTAGGCTGGTTCGATTTGGTTCTGGCCGTGGGCTGAAGAGCCGGAAGAAGGGTTTGCCCAGAACATTTCCCTCTGGTTGCCGTTTCCAAGGTCCTCAAACGAGTTATTATTTTTTAAATGGCTATAATGGGGCTTAATAATGAGTTATTACGTAACAAGGCAGCAGGCGTCCGCAACGTTGGTGGAATTGGAGAATGCCTTCGCCGCATGTAAACAGGAGGGACTTCAATCTGCCCTCGCCTCCTTCGCTAAGGCAGGAACAAAGAGCTTCCAAATTCCTTCCCTTTTTTGGTGCTGTTTCCTCTCCATTTGAGAGTTTTGCACAGGCATGGTCCAACTTGGGCCCTCCTTGCAGGTGTTTTGGACTTCAGAACGGATTTATCAAAAACAAGTCATGCCAGACTTGTGTGAAAAAGGTATTACATTTGGTCTTCCAGCAGTTTGCAATTATTGTTTGTTGTTCATTCGTTCAGTCGTCTCCGACTCTTCGTGACCTCATGGACCAGCCCACGCCAGAGCTCCCTGTCGGCCGTCACCACCCCCAGCTCCTTCAAGGTCAGTCCAGTCACTTCAAGGATGCCATCCATCCATCTTTTCCTCTTCCACTTTCCCCAGCATAATTGTCTTCTCTAGGCTTTCCGGTCTCCTCATGATGTGGCCAAAGGACTTCCACTTTGTCTCTAGTCTCCTTCCCTCCAATGAGCAGCCGGGGCTTTCTTTCCTGGAGGATGGACTGGTTGGATCTTCTCGCAGTCCAAGGCACTCTCAGCACTTTCCTCCAACACCACAGCTCAAAAGCATCTCTCTTCCTTCGCTCAGCCTTCCCTAAGGTCCAGCTCTCACATCCGTAGGTGACTACAGGGAATACCATGGCTTTGACTAGGCAATGGATCTTTGTTGCCAGTCTGATGTCTCTGCTCTTTACTATTTTATTGAGACTGGACATTGCTCTCCTCCCAAGAAGGAAGCGTCTTCTGATTTCCTGGCCATCTGCACTCATCTTTGCACCTAGAAATACAAAGTCTGTCACGGCCTCCACATTTTCTCCCTCTATTTCCCAGTTGTTTGCAATTATAGAATCACAGAATCCGAGAATCAAAGAGTTGGAAGAGACCTCATGGGCCATCCAGTCCAACCCCATTGTACCAAGAAGCAGGAAAATTGTATTCAAAGCACCCCCCCCACACACACACACACACACAGATGACCATCCAGCATCTGTTTAAAAGCTTCCAAAGAAGCTAAAAGTCAACACGGATTTATCAAAAACAAGTCATGCCAGACTAATCTGATCTCTTTTTTTGATAGAGTTACAAGCTGGGTAGATGCGGGGAATGCCGTGGATGGAGCGTGTCTGAATTTCAGTAAGACCTTCTTTCACAAGGTCCCCCACAACCTTCTGGCAAGGAAACTTACTTACTTAATTAATTAAGTGATCCCTCGTTGGCCAAGTAGGATAGTCTTCCAGGATCAGGATTCTTGTGAGTCTGTAGGTGGCTGTGGAGCCCTATTCTTGATCTGCAAGAATACTAGTCCAATGTGGGCGAGGCAAAACTACAGTGAGGTGGATCTGGAATTGGTTGAATGGACGAACCCGGGGGTGCTCACCAATGCTTCCTCTTCATCCTGGAAAGAAGTGACGAGTGGAGTGCCATCTGGAGGGTTCCGTCCTGGGCCCGGTCCTGTTCAGGATCTTTATTAATGACTTAGATGAAGGGTTCGAAGGCAGGATCATCAAGTTTGCAGACGACACCAAATTGGGAGGGAGAGCCAATACTCCAAAGGACAGGAGCAGAATTCAAAATGGTCTTGACAGATTAGAGAGATGATGGGCCAAAACTAACAAAATGAAGTTTAACAGTGACAAATGCAAGAGACTCCACTTAGGCAGAAAAAAGGAAATGCAAAGATACAGAATGGGGGATGATGATGCCTGGCTCGAGAGCAGGACGTGTGAAAAAGATCTTGGAGTCCTTGTGGACAACAAGTTAAACATGCGATGTTGCAGCAAAAAAAAAAAAGCCAATGGGATGTTGGCCTGCATCAATAGGAGTATAGTATCTAGTCATGCTACCCATTCTCTATTCTGCCTTGGTTAGACCACATCTGGAATAACACTTTTTCTGTCCACCAACATTCCATTTTCTGTTCTTGAGTTCGGAGTATAGTAACTGCTTTGAGAGATGGTGATCGGGCATCTGACAACGTGGCCAATCCAGCAGAGTTAATGGCGGAGGACCATTGCTTCAATGCTAGTGGTCTTTGCTTCTTCCAGCATGCTGTCATTTCTCCGCCTGTTTTCCCAAGAGATTTGCAGGATTTCCCGGAGGCAGCACTGATGGAATCATTCCAGGAGTTGCATGTGACGTCTGTAGACAGTCCACATTTCACAGACGTATAGCAGGGTTGGGAGGACAATAGCTTTGTAAGCAAGCTCCTTGGTCTCCCTACAGATGTCCCGGTCCTCAAACACTCTCTGCTTCATTCAGAAAAATGCTGCACTCGCAGACCTTAGGCGGTGTTGAATTTCAGTCTCAATGTTGGAACTAAAAGTAGGGACTATAAGAGCCATGTTTAAATATTTGAAGGGATCTCTCATTGAGGAGGGAAACACTTGTTTTCTGGTGGTCTGGAGACTTGGATACAGTGGAGCCATGGATTCAAATGGCAGGAAAAGAGATTCCTCTTCAACATTAGGAAAATCTTCCTGATACAAAAGGTTCTTTGACTGCCTTGGAGGGCGTTGGGGAATGGGCACCTCCTCTCTTTGGATGTTTTTAAACAGAAGCTTCAAAGGCGTTTTCCATGAGTGTCTTCCTGGGTGGATGGCCTTTGTGGGCCCTTCTTACAACTTCAAAAGTCTAGGGCCCTATAGATCTCCTCCTTTAGCACGTCACGCAATCTTTTTTGCTGCCTACCTGGAAATTCTTGAACAGCTTTGGCAGGTGATGCTGTGCGTTGGAACAGAACCAGAAGTGCTGGGATTTGGGCCGCAAGGCTGGGATTTCTGAGCCCAGAGAGAAGAGGCAGGCCTTTTAGAGGACACAGAATCAAACCGAAGTGCCAACATGCAGCCTTTGCTGTGGTCAATAAAATCAGAGGTCAGCTTTCCTCTAGAACAGTGTTTCTCAACCTGGGGGTCGGGACCCCGGGGGGGGGGGGGGTGTCAGAGGGATCACCAAAGACCATCAGAAAACACAGTATTTTCTGTTGTTAATGGGGGTTCTGTGAGGGAAGTTTGGCCCAATTTTATTGTTGGTTGGGTTCAAGATGCTCTTTGACTCTAAGTGAACTATACATCCTGGCAACCATAACTCCCAGATGGTAAGGTCTATTTCCCCCAAACTCCACCAGTCTTTACATTTGAGCATTTGTGGCAAGTTTGGTCCAGATCCATCATTGTTTGAGACCACAGTGCTCTCTGGATGTAGGTGAACTACAACTCCAAAACTCAAGGTCAATGTCCACCAAAACCTTCCAGTATTTTCTGTTGGTCATGGAAGTTCTGTGTGCCAAGTTCAATTCCATCCTTGGTGGAGTTCAAAATGCTCCTGGATTGTAGGTGAACTATAAATCCCAGCAACTACAGCTCCCAAGTGACAACATCAACCTCCCCCCAACCCCACCAAATTTGGGTGCATCAGGTATTTGTGCCAGATTTGGTCCAGTGAATGAAAATACATCTAGCAAATCAGATATTTGCATTACGATTCGTAACAGTAGCAAAATTACAGTTCTGAAGTAGCAACAAAAATAATGTTATGGTTAGGGGTCACCACAACATGAGAACTGTATTAAGGGGTCGCGGCATGAGGAAGGTTGAGAACCACTGCTCTAGAGAGCCATAGGTGAGCAGCAATGGAGGGGACCCCAAAGGCCATCTAGTCCACCCGCTTGGTGATGATCCAGGAAATCCTCAGCTAAAGCACTCCTGAAAGATGTCCCTCCAAGCTGTGCTTAAAGACCTCCAAAGGAAGAAGGTCTTTTCCCTGAATAGCTCTTAAAGTCCTAATGGTTAGTCAGAAACTAATTTCAATCACTCAGTCAATCGATCAATCAATCAATCGGTTTCTTTCCCAGAGCATCCCTCATCAGCATAAGACAGTGTCTCCAACTTCTTGTTGGCACTGCTCCAGGGTTTTCCTCCAGCCTTGTAAGCCTCGCCTATTTTAATATTTATAGCCTTATTTTAATATTTGTATGTTTGTTGGGGATTTAAAATTGCACTTTTTAAATTTTGTGAGCCTCTTTGCATGTCAGTCAGGACATAAAAGTGGGATATTGACAAGCTGGAATGTGTCCAGAGGAGGGCGACTCAAATGATCAAGGGTCTGGAGAACAAGCCCTATGAGGAGCGGCTTAAGGAGCTGGGCATGTTTAGCCTGAAGAAGAGAAGGCTGAGAGGAGATATGATAGCCATGTATAAATATGTGAGAGGAAGCCACAGGGAGGAGGAGGGAGCAAGCTTGTTTTCTGCTTCCCTGGAGACTAGGATGCGGAACAATGGCTTCAAACTACAAGAGAGGAGATTCCACCTGAACACAAGGAAGAACTTCCTGACTGTGAGAGCCGTTCAGCAGTGGAACTCTCTGCCCTGAAGTGTGGTGGAGGCTCCTTCTTTGGAAGCTTTGAAACAGAGGCTGGATGGCCATCTGTCAGGGGTGATTTGAATGCAATATTCCTGCTTCTTGGCAGAATGGGGTTGGACTGGATGATGGCCCAGGAGGTCTCTTCCAACTCTTTGATTCTATGATTCTATAATGAGAGGAAGACTAAGCCACGCATTTCCTGCAAAGCAGGGGATTTCTGAGCTCACAGGATGATTTTCCTGTCTCTCGTTTGAGTTTTCCAAGCCAGATTTCCACACAATGGGGTTTTCTGTATGACCTCACTCCTGGAACCCCTCTTTCTGCCAAGGAGAAAGAGACTTTGCAGCACCGAGCATGTGAGAACTGGCCATCTGTTGCGATTCTGCATTTCTTGTCATTTGGGGGATTTTTTTCTGCTGAACTGGGCTGGGAAGGGAGATGGGTTGGTGCGACTGAATCAAAACAATGCCGCTTTTCCCATTCCTTGTATGCACATTGCTTAGGACCTTTGCAATCCCTGCTAGAGCTCAGGATACAGAATCTGGCTCTGCAGTTTGCCAGGGGCTCTGATGCCCATTTTTGCAGCAGTAAAGCCAGGGAGATTGCATGGGCGGCACATTTGGATTCACCAGGCATCATCTTTCCATCCATGCAAAGGATTCACCCAAACCCTCTTCCATCTTGACATTGTGGGATTATAGAATCCTAGAGTTGGAGGGGACCCCCAAAGGCCATCAAGTCTGACCCCCTTCAGATAGGCAGAAATACACAATCAAAACACACGCTTTATCATCATCAGCATTGTTACTAGGGTAGAGTGTCAGTTAACCGAAACTCTCAAGCAACTGACAGGGGGAAAAAATCAAGAAAATAATATATATTCACAAAATTGTTTTTATAATATGATACAATTGTGTTGCATTGAGTTAAAATTGATTATTTGTTTGTAATGATGATTTTCGGTATTAATATCAATTTAATACAGTAAAATATAGTATAGGGTATAGGGTTAGGGTTATGGTACAATATAGTATGGGGTATAGCAGGCATGGGCAAACCTGGGCCTGCTGGGTGTTTTGGACTTCAACTCCCATCATTCAGCTTAAGCGGCTGAGGGGGAAAAGAAAGGGGCCTGAGGCTGTTAGGAATGATGGGAGCTGAAGTCCAAAACACCCAGCCTGGTGAAGTTTGCTTCAATTCCATCATTGGTTGAGTTCAGAATGCTCTTTGAGTGTGGGTGAACTATAAATCCCAGCAACTACAACTCCCAAATGTCAAGGTCTGCTTCTCCTCAACCCCACCCGTATTCAAATTTGGGCATATTGGGTATTTGTGCCAAATTTGGTCCAGTGAATGAGAATACATCCTGCATATCAGATATTTACATTATGATTTATAACAGTAGCAAAATTGCAGTTATGAAGTTGCAATGAAAATAATTTATGTTTGGGGGTCACCACAACACAAGGAATTGAATTAAGTGGTTGCAACATTAGGAAGGTTGAGAAACATTGGTCTACATTATTATTTTGGAATTATTATTATTATTATTATTAGTAGTAGTAGTAGTAGTAGTATCATAGGCTGCTGACAAGTCGATGAAGACAGCTCCTGTGATCTGCTGCCTTTCAAAGCCATCTTCTATGTGCCGAGTCAGGTTCAGCACTTGCGATGTGCAGCTTTTGCCTTTCCTGAAGCCAGCTTGCTGTGGGATCAGACATGGGTCTATTTTTCCCCCCATAATTCTATGCAAAGTAAGTCTCTCCAGAACTTTGTAGAGGTGGCACAACAGGGAGATTGGTCTATTACAGTCTTTGCCTGGCTTCAAGATGGCGATGACTCTTGCTTTCCTCCAGATTTTGGGGATCTGACAGGATGCAGTGCAGTTGTTCATCAGCTCCAGTAGCCAGCGCCTTGCTTTTGGTCCAAAGTTCTTGATTTGTTCCATCCGTAGATCATCCAGGCCAGCTGCTTTGCCATTTTTACATTTATTGAGATCCATGTCCAATTCAGTAGATGTAAAAGGTTCATGAAAGTTGTTGTTCTTAATATCTGGTTGTATGGCTATTGCTTTCTTTCCTACTTTGGTGGCAAGGTTGGGTTGGGTGTGGAGAAGAGCAAACCACAGACCACCTGCTGCAATTCATCCTGAGCCCGGCCACAGGCACAAGGGAGACCTTCTTGCAGCAACACCAGAGGCACTCCAAGTGGCCAGGTACTGGTCAAAGGACATTTAATCAACTACCAAACTCGTAAATTCTGTGTTTTGTTTGTTTTGTTTGTTTGCTAAAAAATGCAATGTAACTGTTTGGTCTGCCCCTGACACGATAAATAAATAGTAGTAGTAGTAATATTCCGTCATGCCTTTCTCCCAGATTAAATGGACACCAGCAAGATACAAAAGTTAAAACACAATTCCACAGTAAAACCAATTGAAACCCAAGTTGAAACGTCCCTCACTAAAAAAACATACCCGCAATTTGCAATACCCAGTGCGTTGTGTAAGTGGGCCTTATGTAGTCACACATCAAAAAGCTGTCAGAAAAGCCTTTACTTGTCTGCGAAATAGAATGTTCTGAAAATCAACCCAAGATTTATACATTTGTCCAACGAGACGGAAACCTTAAGGAAGTTGCGGCTGCGGAACAGAAAAAGCCCTCCTTATGGGCCTGTGCTCCGTCTCCTTATGCAAGGCTTGCGTAACGCCACTCCTCTGTCTCACATCTGCATTTTCTGCTACTTTTGGAGAGATCTATCCTTCGCCACGCATTGCCTCCTCCCGTTCCTTTTTTAATGGTCCGGCAACCTGAGAGAAAGGCAGCCCACCAGTTTTTTTTATTTATCGTGTCAGAAGCAAACCAAACAGTTGTATTGCATTTTTTAACAAACAAACAAACAAACATACAAAACACAAAGTTTGTAAGCTTGGTAGTTGATTAAATGGCCTTTGACCAGTCTCTGGCCACTTGGAGTACCTCTGGTGTTGCTGCAAGAAGGTCCTCCCTTGTGCATGTGGCAGGGCTCAGGTTGCATTGCAGCAGGTGGTCAGTGGTTTGCTCCTCTCCACACTCGCATGTTGTGGACTCCACTTTGTGGCCCCATTTCTGAAGGTTGGCTCTGCATCTCGTGGTGCCAGAGCGCAGTCTGTTCAGCGCCTTCCAAGTCGCCCCGTCTTCTGTGTGCCCAGGGGGGAGTCTCTCATTTGGTATCAGCCATTGGTTGAGGTTCTGGGTTTGAGCCTGCCACTTTTGGACTCTCGCTTGCTGAGGTGTTCCAGCGAGTGTCTCTGTAGATCTTAGAAAACTATTTCTAGATTTGTCGTTGACGTGCTGGCTGATACCCAAACAAGGGATGAGCTGGAGATGTCTCTGCCTTGGTCCTTTCACTATTGGCTGCTACTTCCCGGCGGATGTCAGGTGGTGCAATACCAACTAAACAGTATAATTTCTGCAGTGGTGTGGGGCGCAGACACCCTGTGATAATGCAGCATGTCTTGTTAAGAGCCACATCCACTGTTTTAGCGTGGTGAGATGTGTTCCACATTGGGCATGCGTACTCAGCAGCAGAGTAGCATAGCGCAAGGGCAGATGTCTTCACTGTGTCTGGTTGTGATCCCCAGGTTGTGCCAGTCAGCTTTCGTATGATATTGTTTCTAGCACCCACTTTTTGCTTGATGTTCAGGCAGTGCTTCTTGTAGGTCAGAGCACGGTCCAAAGTTGACTCCCAGGTATTTGGGTGCGCTGCAATGCTCCAGTGGGATTCCTTCCCAGGTAATAATCCTCAGAGCTTGGGATGCTTGTCTGTTCTTAAGGTGAAAGGCGCATGTCTGTGTTTTAGATGGATTAGGGATCAGTTGGTTTCCCCTGTAATAGGCAGTAAGAGCGCCTAGACCTTCGGAGAGCTTCTTTTCAACCATCTCAAAGCTCCCTGCTTGAGTGGTAATGTCACTCCTAGGTGTCTTGTGGCAATTCGTCCAACGGATTTTGAGTTGTGGTGTCACTCAAAACAAAGAGAGCATTTATACACACACACACACACACTACTCTTCTGTAATGAAATCTACAATTTGTCTTCTGGAAAATGTGCTTGGGTGAGAACCAAAGCTTTCCTGCAAAACATAACGTGATCGTATATGTGCCTGTGTGTATATAATATACTGGAGCAGAGGAATTCCCAAGCTGTGAACTGTCCTCTAAAACTGCTCTGTTTTTAGGCCTGCCTTTCCATGGGGAGAAAGCGGATTGAATTATTCATTCTTGCCAAGGAGAAGGAAATTAATGCAGATTGTGAGAATGGCCCGTCCCTGAAGAAAAACACACTCTTCAGGGTTTTGCACAGAAAGCGGCACATCATTGGCAGATCAAGAGAAACAAAACCCACAACAGAACATTACTTTGATGCACAGAAGCATAATATGCAAGCCTCCAAATGCTGCCATGATATATTTTGTGCACTTTGCAGGTTTAACTGTTTTGCTGAATTATGGATTTCATTGCATTGTGCTGAATCGCCAACATGGGCAAGCATCTAGTGCATTGCCATTGTCTCAAAAGTATCCGAAGCTTGCGTGATGTGTTTTGTGCATTTGGGTTGGCCAGTGCACATATTGCTCTTCGGTGGACATTTGATTTGTTGCACATGACATCTTCCTTAAATCAGTCCACATGGAAGAGATCTAGAAGTCATAGTGGAGCAAAAGCTGCACACAAGCCAACAGTGTGATGCAGCAGCTCAAGAAGCCAATACAATCCTAGGTTGCTTTAATAGGAGCATAGTGTCTACTGAAGGAAATCATAGCCCTCTCTCTTCAGCTTTGGTCAGACCTCTTTACCTGGCACCACAAGTCAATATGTGGATTTGGAGTCGATGAAAGATGTCCAGAGAAGGGCAACCAAAATAGGAAAAAGTCTGGAAACAATGAGGACTTTTAAGGGAAGGAAAAGACCCTGTCTAGCCACATTGTGTCATGTATCACATTCTGCAGTTGATGGTGGTAGGCCTAGCAGTTGGTGATGGAAGGGTTAATGTAAGTCTGAGTTCTAAAGGGTTGAGTAATCTGTAAGTAAGAGTTAATGGATGAAAGCAATTAAGGATGGAGGTACACAAGATATAGGCTGCAGCTGGGTGTCTCTGGATATAAGGAGTTAGCCTTGGGATTGATCTTTGGGAGAAAAGTATTTTTTTATCTTGGTGGTAGATGCTGCTGGTTTTCCCCCAGGTTTGTGCATTTTTGGTGTCCTGACCTGTCTCCTGAACCTTTGGAATCCTGGAACTTTGAATCTTTGGACTGGCTTTTGACTATGGTATAGACCAGAGGTCCTCAAACTAAGGCCCAGGGGCCGAATACAGCCCTCCAAAGTCATTTACTCAGCCCTCACTCAGGGTTAACCTAAGTCTGAAATGACTTGAAAGCACACAACAACAATGATAGCAGCAACAAATATCCTATCTCATCAGCCAAAAGCCAGCCCACACTTCCCATTGAGATACTAATAAATTTATATTTGTTAAAATTGTTCTTCGTTTTAATTATTGTATTGTTTTTATAAGTGTTTTTTGCACTACAAATAAAATATGTGCAGTGTGCATAAGAATTCATTCTTTTTTTTCTTCTTCAAATTCTAATCTGGCTCTCAAGACAGTTTGAGGGGCTGTGACCTGGCCCTCTGTTTAAAAAGGTTGAGGATCCCTGGCTATCTATTGTCATGTATCATGTTCTGCAGTTGATGGTGGTTGGTGGTGGCAGGCCTAGCAGTTGGTGATGGAAGGGTTAATGTAAGTCCTCGTTCTAAAGGGTTGAGTAATCTATAAGTAAGAGTTCATGGGTGAAAGCAATTAAGGGTGGAGGTATGCAAGAGATGGGTTGCAGCTGGGTGTTTCTGGATATAAGGAGCTAGCCTTGGAACTGATCTTCGGGAACAAAGTATTTGTCTTATTTTGGTGTTAGATGCTGCTGGTTCCCCCCCAGGTTTGTGGATTTTCAGTATCCTGACCTGTCTCTTGTACTCTTGAAACCTTGAATCTCTGGACTGACTTTGGACTACAGTATAGACTCTTGATCCCTGGACTTTGCTCATCGAACTCTCGGCGTTTGACCACGGGACTGGACCTTTTGACTACGGAGTTATCTTGAACCTGCAACAGTGTTTGCTGTTTTTGTTTTATATTCTGTGGCTGAGTGCAATCTTTATGTTTTGGACATATCTTGCTGAATGGTTAGCATGGCTTTTGGCTGACAACATCCAATGCATTGCAATGGCGTTGAAGTCCTGGGATGGAGTTCCTTCCTTCCTTCCTTCCTGCCCTCCCTCCCTCCTTCCCTCCCTCCTTCCTTCCTTCCTTCCTTGTGATGCAAACCCTTGAACTGCAGGTCGCTTCCAAGCCTGTCTCTGGCTGCAGCCTGCAGTCCATCCGTTGCTCCTGGGGAAGGATGCCAATGGCCAATGCGCTGCTCAGCATCGGACAGCTTGTCCCGAAGGCTCCCTGCCATCTCCTCTTTAGCACCAGCGCTGCCATTTGCAGAGGGATGGGAGCAAGGAGCGTTCCTTGGAGATGGCCCATCTGCTTCCATCTGTTGCAGAAGAAGGAATTGGCCTTGCTTCCGTCCCTGGGGTGCATCTCTCATTTGCATCTTGCCTTCCAAGGCTGCCTCTCTGCTGTGGAGAGAATGCAGTTTGAGCCCACTTCCACTGCCATGGCTCAGTACAATTGAAATGAGGGATATATAGTTTGGTGAGGCAATAGCACTCTTAAGCGGAGAAGGCTGAAGGCCTTGCAAAACTGCAACTCCCAGGAGCATTGAGTCATGGCAATTAAAGTGGTGTCAAACTGCATTCATTCTCTGGTGGAGACTCACGTCTAGTCACGTTTGTGTTGCATTGTGGATGGTTAAGGTTTTTCCTTCCCATAAAGTCTCCCAATCTGTTTGATAAGAACAATTTGGGGTGGAACATGTTGTAGTTCATGATGTCTTTCTTCTGATCTTGATATTAGTAGACACAATTGGTTAATACGTGTGTGGCAAGCTATTTTATGAGCACACTAGCCGTCCCCTGCCACGCGTTGCCGTGGCCCAGTCTGGTGATTTGGAAAATAAAGTAATGGTTTCTAATCTATGTAATGTCTTTCTGCTTGTGGGTAAACAGTGTTTCTTGTTAGGTTCTTGTGGGTTTTTTCGGGCTATAGAGCCATGTTCTAGAGGCATTTCTCCTGACGTTTCGCCTGCATCTATGGCAAGCATCCTCAGAGGTTGAGAAGGTCTTTCTCAACCTCTGAGAAGTATTTCTTGTTGTTTCTTTGTCAGTGTTGATGTGGAGAGTGTCTGGTTTGCCTACTCCGGTATATGCAACATATCATTGTCCTTCTTTAAGGGTCCCTTTCAAATCTATATCTGTGTAAGTGTGTAAATCATATCTATCTATATTTATGGCTGGATGGCTCTTTGTCAGGAGGGCTTTGATTAGATTTTCTTGTCCTGGTGAAGAGAGTTGGACTGGATGGCCTCTTTTCTGTTGGTCATGGGGTTTCTGTGTGGGAAATTTGCCCCAATTCTGTCATTTGTGGGTTCAGAATGCTCCTTGATTGTAGGTGAACTATAAATCCCACTAACTACAACTCCCAAATGTCAAGGTCTATTTTCCCCAAACTCTGTCTTTTGGGCATATGGAATATTTGTGTCAAGTTTGGTCCAGATCCATCATTGCTTGAGTCCACAGTGGTCTCTGGATGTAGCTGAACTGCAACTCTAAAAATCAAGGTCAATGCCCACCAAACCCTTCTAGTCTTTTCTGTTGGTCATGGGAGACCTGTGTGTCACCTTTGATCCAATTCCATCATTGGTGGAGTTCAGAATGCTCTTTGATTGTAGGTGAACTATAAATCCCAAGAACTACAACTCCCAAATGACAAAATTAATTTTTTTTGAATGAAGGACATACATTGGGTTGTTATGTGTATGGCATCCAAATTTGGTGTCAATTCGCCAACTGGTTTTTGAGTTCTGTTAATCCCAAAAACGAACATTACATTTTTATTTATATAGATGGAAATCTGTTTAGGCTTTTTTTTATCTGTCATTGTTGAACTTCCTCAGCAGAGTCAGCACCTGAATAGATCCTATAAAATTCAGACTAAAACCCAAAGCGGATTCAGTGTCCCATGGACATAGGGCCATCAGCTATTTGTGGTGTGAAGCTAGTAAGGAGAGGATCAAGAGGGATTATGTGAAGCGAGACAAGTGTGGTGTGCAGAGTTAGCAAGGTAGACATGCTCTTGGGCATGACTTCTCTCATAGACTCATAGGATATTCAAATACTAAAGTTGGGAGGGTCCCCAGAGGCCATCCAGCCCACCCCCTTCTGCCAGAAAGGAAGGCACAATCCAAGCCCTCCTGACAGATGGCCATCCATCCTCTGCTTACAGACCTCCTGAGGAGGAAGGAGACTCCACTGGATTCCCAGCCGGCACATTGCAGCAATTTGGTTCCAGATGCAGGACAAAAACCTTGGAAAGAATAGAAAAATGGACAAAAAAAAGAAGTTCTCCATATTTCATCAAGCTTTGCATTAAAAGCTAGGAATATGCATAGGTGAAAGGGAATAAGTAAGTCTGGTCAAACTAAACACATTTCCAACCTTCTCCTGGAGACCGCTTTGAGGCACCTTCCAAAATCAGGGGTGATCTTTCCCTTCCGAAATTTGAAATCATGACTCCATACTTGTTCTTTCAAACGTTAAAGCCACTTAAAGTCTCTTAGCTGTACGAGTCTCCTTTAGGAGAGACAAGCAGCTTATAATTAAATAGAACAGCAGCAACAACAACTGACTTCTCTGGCAAGCTTCCCACCAGGTTTTCTTGGCCAGGGTTTCTTTGGACGTGCTTTGCTGTTGCTTTGCTTTGAAAGAATGGAACTGGGTTGGCTTGTTTTTCGGGCTGTCTGGCCGTGTTCTAGGAGCATTCTCTCCTGACATTTCATCTGCATCTATGGCAGGCATCCTCAGAGGTTGGGAGATCTGTTGGAAACTAGTAAACTAGTAAATTGAGGCTTATATGTCTGTGGAATGCTGTCCAAGGTGGGAGAAAAAACACTTGTCTGTTGGAGGCAAGTGTGAATGTTTCAATCGGCCATCTTGATTAGCATTTGACAGGTTTTAATTCTGGCTTGTTCCTTCGATAAGAGGTGATTCACTGTCCCTGATTGTTTCTTGTCTGGAGTTCCCTTGTGTTGGATTGTTGTTCTTTATTTACTGTTATAATTTTAGAGTTTTTTAAAATATTGGTAGCCAGATTTTGTTCATTTTCATGGTTTCCTCCTTTCTGTTGAAATTGTCCACATGCTTGTGGGTTTCAGTGGCTTCTCTGTGTAGCCTGACATGGTGGTTGTGAGAGTGGTCCAGTATTTCTATGTTCTCAAATAATCTGCTGTGTCCAGGCTGGTTCATCAGGTGCTCTGCTATGGCTGACTTCTCTGGCTGAATCAGTCTGGAGTGCCTTTCATGTTCCTTGATTCATGTCTGGGCAATGCTGCTTTTGGTGGTCCCTATGTAAACTTGTCCACAGCTGCGGGGTATATGGTAGACTGGGTTGTTCAAGGGTTTTTGGGCTGTATGGCCATGTTCTAGAAGTATTCTCTCCTGACGTTTCGCCTGCATCTGTGGCAAGCATCCTCAGAGGTTTTGAGGTCCTCATAACCTTTGAGGATATCTGCCATAGATGCAGGTGAAATGTCAGGAGAGAATGCCATACAGCTTGAAAAACCTATAACAACCCAGTGAATTCAGCCATGAAAGCCTTCCAAAATACAGTAGGCTGCAGAGGTGAGAGGATCCCTCTTGTCCTTTGCTAGGTAAAGGTTTTTCCCTGATATGAAGTCCAGTTGTGTGCAATTCTGGGGTGTGTTTTTTTTTTGTCGTGTCAGGAGCAACTTGAGAAACTGCAAGTCGCTTCTGGGTGTGAGAGAATTGGCCGTCTGTAAGGACGTTGCCCAGGGGATGCCTGGATGATTTGATGTATTTATCATCCTTGTGGGAGACTTCTCTCATGTCCCCACATGAGGAGCTGGAGCTGATAGAGGGAGCTCATCCGCCTCTCCCTGGATTCGAACCTGCGACCTGTCGGTCTTCAGTCCTGCCGGCACAGGGGTTTAACCCACTGCGCCACTGAGGGCTCCATCCACCGGGCGCTCCGGTGTGGTGCTCATCTCCATTTCTAAGCTGAGGAGCTGGCTTGTCCATAGACATCTCCAAGGTCATGTGGCTGGCATGACTGCATGGAGTGCCGTTACCTTCCCACCGGAGGGTTACATATTGATCTACTCACATTTGCATCTTTTCAAACTGCTAGGTTGGCAGAAGCTGGGGCTGACAGCGGAAGCTCACGCCACTCCCCGGATTTGAACCTGCAACCTTTTGATCAACAAGCTCAGCAGCTCAGCATTTTAACCCACTGCACCACCGGGGGCTCCCATACACACACACACACACACACACACACACATTCCACTTGCCTCACTGCAAACAGATTACCACCTCACCCACCTCATAGGAAATCTGCTACAAAACATGAGCTTTTTTGTTGAGTTCCAGGGCCAGAGAAGCAGATGGCGGAAATAGAAGAGCGGCTTGCCTCAGAGAAGTGTGCTTGCACCATCAATGTTCAGCATTTACACAAATGACGAGCCACTGCCTTTGAATGCAACATTTGTTGGATGTTCTTGGTGGGTCTGTAGAGGGTTTGTATGTTGTGTTTCCTCATTTGCTTCCCTCTGCGGTCAGTGGTTCCCTTGATGTCTGGCAGGAACCCTTTCCCTCTGGGTGGATCTTTGTCCTGACTCTTGTGGCTTCTTCTCGGTGGTCTTGCAGCTCTTCTGACGCCTGAGGTGGAGTTTCCATTGGCCTGGAGAGCCCAGTTGAGGTGGTTCAGTTCATCTTGGAGGAGGTGGGCTTCGCAGATTCTTTTTGCACGGTCGACCAAGGCTTTAATGGTGCTTCTTTTTTGACTTGGTGATGGTTGGAGTTTTTGTGTAGGTATCTACCTGTATGTGTAGGTTTTCTGTAAACGGTGTGACCCAATGGTTGATCTGGTTTGTGGATGATGAGGACATCTAGAAAAGGCAGTCCTCCTTCATTTTCTTTTCCCATGGTGAACTGGATGTTTGGGTGGATGCTGTTGAGATGGTCCAGGAACCCTTTGAGTTCTTCTTCTCCATGGCTCCAAATGGTGATGAAGATGGATGGGTTCCTATGGCTGAGCAGGGCTTGGACCCTGGACTCCTCAAATCCAAATCTACAAAAAGGGAGAAAGAATACACTGGGGTTTTTGTCCCTCTTTCTCTCTGGGCCCCAACTTGGACGCCTTTCTGCCGCTAAGGAACGTGGGCTCCTCTTTGCAGAGGCAGCCTCGGGCCCCGAAATAGCCCATCCCCACACACCTACCTCTCTTGCAGCTGCCATTGAGTCAGATTGCCTTTGCTCCTTCCTCCCTTCCGTTGTGGTGATGCATCATACTGGGGAGATGGGGATGTGGTGTGTGGGTGGGAAAAAGACTCCACAAAATGTATGCGCAGCGAACAAAGTCTCAAGATTGGGAAGGGCGGTCCGGATCCAAAGCAGGAATAGTGGGAGGTTGGTTCCTCAGACGTTTTGCCTGTATCTGTGGCTAATGGCATCTTCAGATCTGTTGAATGTGAGGCAAGTGGAGTGTATACTTACCTGTGGAATGATGTCCAGGGTGGCAGAAAGAACCCTTCTCTGTTAAAAGCAAGTGTGAATGTTGCAATTAGCAAGCTTGAATAGAGAGGAAACAAACAAGGACATCTAATCACCTCTCAACAAAAGTTTGCTCCAGGCACTGCCAGGCTATCAAATGCTAATCAAGGTGGTCAGTTGAAACATTCACACCTAGCTCCAGCAGACAAAAATCCTTTGTCCCACCCTGGTCATTCCACAGATATACAAACCCTTTTTCCTAGTTCCAACAGACCTCACTACCTCTGAGGATGCTTGCCATAGATGCAGGCGAAACGTCAGGAGAAAATGCCTCTAGAACATGGCCATATAGCCCGAAAAAACCTACAACAACCCAGTGATTCCGGCCATGAAAGCATTTGACAATACAAGCTTGAATAGCATTGAGTAGCCATGAAGCTGCAAATGAACACCACTCAGAAATGCGGGAACTCCAGACAGCAAACAATCAAGTGCCAGTTAACACCTCCCAAACTGAGGATGCCTTCAGGCAACAACAGCTATAACAACCACTGGGTTGTTGTAGGTTTTTTCGGGCTATATGGCCATGGTCTAGAGGCACTCCCTCCCGACGCTTCGCCTGCATCTATGGCAAGCATCCTCAGAGGTATATAGAATCCACATTGAACTGGATTATATTCATTTGACAATCCCTCGTTGTCCATGGATGATGGTCCTCCAAGTGTAGGGTCTTGGTGGATACGTAGATTACTGTGAAGCCCTATTATTGATCTGCATGTTCTTCCACAGTGAGGACATTGGTTTCCAGGTGGAAGGCAGTCACAACAATTTATTAATTAATATTTATTTGTTTATTTACAGTATTTACAGTATATTCTGCCCACAGGGGACTCAGGGCAGATTACAATGCACATATGCATGGCAAACATTCAATGCCATTTAGACATACAAGATATATAGACAGACACAAAGGCAATTTAACATTCCAGCTTTTCTGGCTTCATGAGGATATGCTCAGTTCCAGCCACACGTGGCGCTGCTGCTTCACTGTCCACTTGTGACACCAAGTCCTTTGATGGAATACTTCCTCATTCTTCTGCACACTGCTGGAAGGTTTTATGGCATCGCGAATTAGTTAAATTAGCCTCCCTGCATAAAGCTGTACCTAAATTTCCTACTTAACAGATGCAACTGTCTTTTGGGCTCCATTGGTCAACAGCAAGCTAGACTATTAATGGTCGGGAGCTTACTCCGACCCGGGCTGACTTCGAACTCATGACCTCTCGATCAGTAGTGATTTAATGCAGCTGGCTACTAACTAGCTGCGCCACAGCCCGATTATCAAACCATGTAATCTGCATTATCTGCTTTGAATTGGATTATCAACCCTTAGTCCCTGTGCCGTCGCACCTGGGGCTATAGATCTTAGTGGAAGAAACATGGTCTTGACATCTTTTCCCCAGGAGATTGCTTCTTGCCCTCCTTTAGGAAACTGGAACTCCCAAGGACCAAGACACAACAGATGACTCGAAATGGTATTTATTGTTCACAATGAGTTCTCTTTCTTAGGCACAAACTTGATGTTTCAACAGGGATAAAGAAAATATCCATTAGTCTCTGAAGTCTTGGGTCCAAGGAGTTTGCAGCTGAGAAGCTTTCCAAGTTCCCTCTTTTCTCAATGGCTGTGAATGCCGGAGAAATCCACAACTCCAGTCCAAATGGCCTATATTCAAAGGCACAAAGTCTTCCTCTGGTGCCAAAGGACTGGTTTGAAGGCGCTTGAGACTCCTCGACATAATCCAGGGAAATCTGGACATGAAGTGTGAGCCTCAAGTGTAAAAACCTGAGAATTGGTGATGAGAGATAGCTTAAACAAGGGCTTTAGAGCCAAGTCTTTCTCACGTCCGTCTATAAAGCTGTCTGATGGTAGAATGAAGAAGGAAACACTGCCCTCCTCTTCTAGGAAGAGGTGGGGACAAACAATTGAGCTGAGGGAGCAATTCAACTGGTGCAAACAACATTGATTGACAGCTATAAATAACCAATCAATCCAACTATACCTTTACAGAGAAAACAGACAAGTTGGGGCATGTTACACAGTTTAAACCTTTGCAAATTAAAGTTCTACATATAGGTGGCACCACTCGCGCTGTCACAGTCCTTTTGGGGAGATAGAGCGGATTATAAATAAAGTATTATTATTATTATTATTATTATTATTATTATTATTATTATTCTATGAGTCCACATTGCCATAAAATCCAGTTCAAAGCAGATAATCTGGATTTTATATGGCAGTGTAGAAGGAGCCCTAGGGCCCTTCCACACAGCCATATAACCCAGACAGGCAAATAATCCACAATCCACTGGATTGTCTGAGTCCACACTGCCATATAATCCAGTTCAATGTGGATTTCATACAGCTGTGTGGAAGGGGCCTGAGAGAAGGATTCCAGGGAATGTTCAAGTGGGGTCAAACTGCATTAATTCCACAGTGTAGATGCATCCTTGGCTTCCAACATGGTCATCTGTAGGTCCCATTGGTGTTGGCGACACCGGCTCCTGTTTAAACAGAAAGAAAGAGGGAATCCTGATATTCCAGGGTTTTTCTAGTGTAGCAGCTGCAAACCCGAGGATAAAACCACACGCCACCAATACATCATGTTCATCCTCTTCGGCAGGAAGAACACCCGCTGGATCGTTTCCTGAAGCTTCCTCCGGTTAACCATCGCTTAATAGCCTCTTTCTTGGCCCAATACGGAGGCGCTTCGCACAATATTATGGTCTTCATCTGTTCCGGAGGCCGGTTCCATGAGGCGCTTCCCGGCAGAGATGCCGCCGGCAGTTGGCAGAAATGGCTAAATAAACAACGCACAATGAAGTTACTGAGAGCCACTGGAGGAACATGTCATCACAGAGAGAGGAAGGGAGAGCACTAGAAGCGGCACTCGACAACATCAGGGGGAACCTCAGGCGGAGAAATACAAACTGTGAATGGGCAGAGTCAGAGCATCAGAAGGAATTGGAGATTGAAGGGGCTTCAAAGGACATCTAGTCCAACCCTGAAAGATTTTATGGCAGATAGTCCCAAACCTTTGTTTTTGTTGCTGTTGTGTATTTATTCTTTGGAAGCTTTGAAACAGAGGCTGGATGGCCCTCTGTCAGGGGTGATTTGAATGCAATATTCCTGCTTCTTAGCAGAATGGGGTTGGACTGGATGATGGCCCAGGAGGTCTCTTCCAACTCTTTGATTCTATGATTCTATGATTCAGTCACTTCAATCTCTTGGTGACCTCCTGCACCATACCACACCAGAGCTCCCTGTTGACCATGGCCACACCCAGCTCCTTCAAGGTCCTTCAAGGTTGACCATGGCCACCCCCAGTCCCTTCAAGGATACCATCCACCACCCCTTCCCGTTGCTCAGCCCCTCTTCCTTTTTAATTCCATTTTCCCCAGAATCATTGTCTTCTCCAAAACAATGTCTTGTCATGTCTTCTCATGATGCGGACAAAGGACTTCATCTTTGCCTCTAATATCCTTTCCTTCAATGAGCAGTCATAGAATCCTAGAGTTGGAAGAGACCTCCTGGGCCATCCAGATCAACCCCATTCTGCCAAGAAGCAGGAAAATTGCATTCAAAGCAGCCCTGATAGATGGTCATCCAGCCTCTGTTTAAAAGCTTCCAAAGAAGGAGCCTCCACCACACTCCGGGGCAGAGACCACAAGGGCATCCAGTCCAAGCTCCAAAGTCCAACAAATGGATCAGAAGAATGGCCCAGTTGCTCTTGTGGCCTTCAACCTTCTAGGCCAGTGGTTCTCAACCTGGGGTCCCCAGATGTTTTTGGCCTTCAACTCCCAGAAATCCTAACAGCTGGTATACTGGCTGGGATTTCTGGGAGTTGTAGGCCAAAAACATCTGGGGGCCCCAGGTTGAGAACCACTGTTCTAGGGCTACTCAACACTTTCATCAATGCCTTGGACCATGGAATAGAAGGCATGCTGATCAAAGTTGCAGATGGGACCACATTGGGAGGGAATGCTAATATCATAGAATCAAAGAGTTGGAAGACACCTCCTGGGCCATCCAGTCCAACCCCATTCTGCCAAGAAGCAGGAATATTGCATTCAAATCACCCCTGACAGATGGCCATCCAGCCTCTGTTCAAAATCTTCCAAAAAAAGGAGTCTCCACCACACTCTAGGGCAGAGAGTTCCACTGCTGAACGGCTCTCACAGTCAGGAAGTTCTCCCTAATGTTCAGCTGGAATCTCCTATCTTGTAGTTTGAAGCCATTGCTATGCATCCTAGTCTCCAGGGAAGCAGAAAACAAGCTTGCTCCCTCCTCTCTATGACATATTCCCCTCACATCTTGATACATGGCCATCATATCTCCTCTCAGCCTTCTCTTCTTTAGGCTAAACATGCCCAGCTCCTTAAGCCGCTCCTCATAGGGCTTGTTCTCCAGACCCTTGATCATTCTAGTCGCCCTCCTCTGGACACATTCCAGCTTGTCAATATCTCTCTTCAATTATGGTGCCCAGAATTGGACACAATATTCCAGGTGTGGTCCTATTCCTGTTGTTGTTGTTGTCTATTATTCAGTCGCTTCCCAGTCTTTGTGACCTCCTGGACCATCCCAAGCCAGAGCTCCCTGTTGGCCGTGGCCACCCCCAGCTCCTTCAGGTTCAAGCCAGTCACTTCAAGGATACCATCCATCCATCTTGCCCTTGGTCGGCCCCTCTTCTTTTTTCCTTCCATTTGTTGTTGTTGTTCATTCGTTCAGTCATTTCCAACTCTTTGTGACCTCCTGGACCATCCCAGGCCAGAGCTCCCTGTTGGCCGTAGCCACCCCCAGCTCCTTCAGGGTCAAGCCAGTCACTTCAAGGATACCATCCATCCATCTTGCCCCTCTTCCTTTGTCCTTCCATTTTCCCCAGCATCATTCTCTTCTCTAGGCTTTCCCTTCTTCTCATGATGTGGCCAAAGGACTTAATCTTGGCCTCTCATCTCCTTCCCTCCAATGAGCAGTCAGGATTTCTTTCCTGGAGGATGGACTGGTTGGATCTTCTCGCAATTCAAGGCTCTCTCAGAAGTTTCCTCCAGCACCATAGTTCCAAAGCATCTCCCTTCCTTTGCTCATCTTTCCTTATAGGCTATTGAAAAGTGCAACTCCCAGGACTCTATAGCATTGAGCCATGGCTGTTTAAAGTGGTGCCGAAGTACATTAACACTTTTGTGTAGATGCCTCCTAAGTCTGGTTTTGGTCCCGAATGAAACGTTTGGCACGACACAAGCGAAGTGAAAGAATGGCAGATTTGGGGGGACACTCATTTCCCATTTGGGTACAACAGAGGCATCAACATCCGTCAGCACACTGAGATGCTTCGTGCACAGTGCACAAGTGATAGTTTGCTATGGTGATGGTGACTCAGTTTGTAGCCGAGGAGTTGGCCAAACATGTGAGCGCAGCATGGAGCAACTCAGGTGTCTGTGTTGGGCGATAGCACCGATGCCGCCAATGCCGTTGCCATCCGTGTTGTGGCTGCCACAGATACCTTGCACATCATTGGAAGCATTAGTCACGAGTGTTCATAAGCCAGCAATGGGCAAAATGTGGCCCAGAGGAATATAAATGTGTATTGTTGAAGGCTTTCATGGCCGGAATCACTGGGTTGTTGTAGGTTTTTTCGGGCTATATGGCCATGGTCTAGAGGCATTCTCTCCTGATGTTTCGCCTGCATCTATGGCAGGCATCCTCAGAGGCAGTGTCACCCAAAAGAGACCTCACTACCTCTGTGGATGCTTGCCATAGATGCAGGCGAAACGTCAGGAGAAATGCCTCTAGAACATGGCTATATAGCCCGAAAAAAACATACAACAACCCAATATAAATGTGTCTTCCCATTTTGTGTTGTGTGTTTGTCCAGTCGTGCCTCCAAATCACCTGGTGACTTGTTTATTTGGCAAGCTACTTTGCGTCCCATGCCAAAAGAAAAGGTGGCATAGAAATGGAAGGCGTAATAAATACCTCTTTGGAATCGTAAAATTACATATTTTGAAAAGTCTAAGCCAAGCGGAGGGAACTTGCAGCCTAGATGAAGAAACGGGCCTTACAGATTAAGGAGAAATCCTTGACAACAGCTTCAAGAAAGATTGGGACTTGGTGATCCTTCTTCTACACCAAAGATGGGGGGAAATGTCAAATGTTGGATTGATGAATGAGAGGAATGTCATTGAAAGTTGAAATGTGTTTAGATAAAGTGTTATCTAAAGGGAGTGGGGGGAAAACATGCAGGAAATATCAGTGGGCAATGAGGGTGAGGTTTGTAGAATAGCTTTAGTACTTGTGTGTCCAGTACATGTTTATTAGTATTTGTTTTAGGTTTACTTGCATTCGTTGCAACCATATTACCATAAGAAAGGAGATTCCATCTGAACTAAGAAGAACTTCCTGAGTGTGAGAGCCGTTCAGCAGTGGAACTCTCTGGTGGAGTGTGGTGGAGGCTCCTTCTTGGGAGGCTTTTAAACAGAGGCTGGATGGCCATCTGTCAGGGGTGCTTTGAATGCAATATTCCTGCTTCTTGGCAGAATGGGGTTGGACTGGATGGCCCAGGAGGTCTCTTCCAACTCTGGGATTCTATGATTCTATGATTCTATATCATTCAGTTTCAGAATGCAGATTAACTCCATTGAACTGGATTACATGAGGTTTGAATGAAAAGTAATGCCTCCACCTTCGTAACTCCTCAATAGATGGCAGTACTGGTATGTGGCAGGTACTGGCTTGTTCAGTAGACTCTCCTCCACAGTTCCATTTTGGTGGGAAGCCTTAGCATTGAACAGTTGTGTTGTTAAAATGAGAAGTATGGAACCCTGCACAGATGATTGGTCAATGCAACTTAAGCAACATGCAATCATTGAATTCTTGACAGCAGAAGGTGTCACCCCAAAAGAGATTCATCAGAGAATGCAAGCTGTTTATGGTGATTGTGTGGATGTGAGTACTGTGTGCTGTTGGGCGAGTAAGTTTAAAGATGGTGAGGTGGGAACATCTGATCTGTGTGACAAAGAGTTGGATGTCCTGTGACAGCAACCACCGAGTTTCACAAGCAAAAGGTTGACAGATTGATTCAGGATGATCGTCGTATCACTCAGAGAGAAATTTCAAGCATAATCGGCATTTCACAAGAATGTGTGGGTCACATTGCTTTGCTTGGCTATCGGAAGATCTGTGCATGATGGGTTGCAGAAACAAGAGTGTTGACAGCTTCAGAAAACTTATTCATTCTTGGCAGAAATGTATCCAATTGTCTGGTGATTATGTCAAAAAGTGAATAGTGGTAGTTAAAGAACACATTCTAAGGATTATTTCTGCATTTGATTTATTAAAATATTCCCATCCAAACCCAAGTAACGAAGATTGAGGCATTACTTTTCATTCAACCCTCGTATGAGTCTACGCAGCCATGTAATGTGGTGCAGTGCAATCAAACTGCATTATATGGCAAAATATAGGTGGTGTCTTAGTCTGATCTATTATGAAAACCTATTCTCTTGTATTGTTTTGGTGCTTTCTATACTTTTGGAGAACTATTTCCAAATGTTTGGCTCCGTGTGTGCAAAGGAATGGGAGAAATGCTGGAAAGAGAACCGGAGCTGGAGACCCATTTGGCATAATGATACCTTTGCACGCCCCCCCCCCCCCCCCCCCCCCCCCCCCCTTTCCCTCTCCAATTATTTCTGCATTAGTCGGGGCCAAAGCAATTCAAGTATGGCTTTTAAAATGCAAATATATGTGGAAGCTTTGGGGATTCCTTCTTTCTTCTTCATATTTGCAAGTGAATGAAAATGCTAATAGCCAGCAGCTTTGGAACTGGGAAGAGGCACACGCCCCGCAATCCTTCCTTCCTTCTGCCTGTCTCAGGAAGCGTCTGTACTGCAGAATTGACACAGTTTGGCGTCACTTTATCTGCCATGCCTCGATACTCTGAAATCCTGGGAGATGTAGTTTTGCAAGGTCTGCCAAATAATGGAGGTGCCTCCCCAAACTGCAACTCCCAGGATTCCATAGCACTGAGCCAGGAGGTAAAACCACATTTATTCTGCAGTGTCGATGCACCCTGTGATTTGCAGGGAGCATCGTAATTCATCCACTTTTCTCGCTGCTGTTAAAACATCCTGGTTTCTCTCTCCTTTCTCCTCCTTCCTCGGCTATCTCCATTTGCTGCAGACTGGACTTCGAAATGCACCAGTTTGCATTCCATTAATTCTAGGAGTGTTATAGAGCTTGAATTTAGGGGTCTTTGCCAGGAGGCAGAGACCAATCAGACTCTTTAAAGAGTTCGTTACCCTGGCGAGACAGAGAAGCACCCAATCCCTGATTTTTCCCAATAAAAGGTCTCACCAAGTTGAACGAAGCGCCACCGAGATGTTTTATTTCCGATTCAGCTGAAAAGGATGCAATGCAGCAATCATTCGCTAAGCAGAGCATGTGGTTACAGAAATAAATGCTATTTTTATAGAAATACAGAGTTGTATGGTTCAAATCTCCGGCGCCCACCCCCCGGCCGGTCTTCATTGTGATTGGCTGACGTACCAACAGCTGGGAGGGGGCTCGTCCGCCCCTGGCGCACCTGGACTAATCAGGGAGCCGCTGCAGTGTGTCAGGGCCAATGAAAAGGCTTCTACCGCTCTGGCGTCTCGACGAATCAGGAGGGAGAGAGGCGGGACAAGGGAAAAACAATGTATACTTGAATGGATTATGAAGTAAGGAAATGCCAGTGGCTTAATGAGTCCCAAGAAGGGCTTTCTAATCAAGCAGTTCTGTTGATTCATGAATGGTGATAATTGAATACAAACAGGAAAATCTGGGCTTTCTGTGGCGGCAAAACAGAAGGACAAAAGGGGCAATACTGGGTGAAGTTTTTGATGAATGATTGAATGTGGCAACAAGGCGGAAAGGTGCCCCCCATCTTTTCGAAGGTGCCCCCCATCTCCAATTAAAAAAGTAATCAAAGTCTGCCAAGGGCGACCTCCTTGCTGGGCGAAACTCCGAGGGCAAGGATGTCGCCTTTGTTTCTGTCCATGCAAAAGATTTGTTGATAAGAGTTCTTTGTGATTGATTTAGGCTCTGCACCCTTTCAGTATTGGGGGCACTTCCTGGTGGGATTTCATCGTAGGGAAAGGGGAGAAAAAGCTCAAGAAGGAAACCTCAGCCACAAGGAAAATCATGAAAATATATCATAAGTCCATAGTCCATAAAGGGAAAAGTTGATGAGGGGGAAAGAGAGTCCCTTGTTTGCAGAGGCAGCCCTAGGTAATTTTCAACGGTAAGCAAACAGTATTTTGGCGCCCCCCCCCCAACCAATCATTGATATATATTTTCTGTTCGTCGTGGGAGTTCTGTGTGCCATATTTGGTTCAATTCCATCATTGGTGGAGTTCAGAATGCTCTTTGATTGTAGGTGAACTATACATTCCAGTAACTGCACTTGCCGCACTTGCTCCCTTGCCTGGCCCGCTTTGGGTCCGGAGGCATGCCTGAAGACCCCGATGTGTGCACCAAAAGTCACCTCTTCTCCTGACTTTCCCCGCAGCCATTGAGAGAGAGAGAAAGAGAGGTGGAGATGCCCACCTTTCCTGAAGGTAGGTGCAAAAACAAAGGAGGGAGCGGAGATGAGAGATACCTCCAGCCGGAGGGGCTCTCTCTCTCTCTCTCTCTCTGTCCCAATGGCTGAAGAGAAAGTCAGGAGAAGAGGCAACTTTTGGTGCGCACGCTGGGGTCTTCAGACACTCCGGACCCGAAGCGGGCCAGGCGCGGCAGCTCCGCCCCTTGGCCCACCCGCGGATTGGGGAGAGGAGAGGAGGCGGGTGGAGCGCCGGGGGATCGGGAAAGGGAGCCGGTCATGGGGAAGGGATCGAACGCGGAGAACGATTGAGCACCGGCTCTGCTCGCGCACCCAGTGGCCGGGTGGAGCAGGAACGAGAGGGGCTAGGCGAGGCTCAAGGGCCCAGCCCCTTTGGGAAGAGGATCGCCCGGCAGCGAGGCAAGAAAGCCGAGGCTCCCCCCAGACTGCTAGGGCTGTTGTGAGCTGAGGGGGCGCTCCTCAAGTGGCGGTCGAGGGGCATTTACAGATTCGCCTCTGCGCCCCTGGCAAAAAAAAGTGTTCTTCGACCGCTTACTTCGCATAATGGATGAGCCGCCCCTGCTTGTTTGTGAGATGGGGGACCATCAGGATCCCAGGTGTGCCTCAGATGGAAAAATTCAAATACTTTTGTGGCATGATTTTCAGTAATAAATTGGTTACCTTCTGCTTTAAACATATGAAAATAGGGCATAAAGCCTTGATTAAATGAGACGCACCAAACTGACCAATGGTTAACCCTTATTATCCATCCTGGCATCCTTGCCCTTAGCAAAACTATAAATTACTATCTCTTATGGGGGGGGGGAGTAATGTTTGACTTCAGGAGCTGAGATAATTTTGTCCTTCCCAGTTGGTTTAGGAATCAGCAAACCACTGCAGCCTCTCCCTCTGCAGAATTAATCCAGTCTGGTCCCACTTAAACTCAATGCTTGATGCTATGGGATCCTGAGAGTTGTAGATTGGAGGGGCTCCAGCACTCTTTGGCAAAGAAGACTCAAGACATTGTGAAACTGCAACTCCTAGGATTCCATTGCATTGAGCCATAGCCATCAAAGTGGTGTCAAGCTGCATTCATTCTACTGAGTAGATGCACCTTTTGATTCCATTTATCCAGGACTAAGGGCCAAGTTGTTGTTGTGTTTATTTATACCCCGCTTTTTATCTCCACAAGGAGACTCAAGTTGGACGATGACACCCATTTGCCCAGGATGAAGGGCCAAGTTGTTGTTATTATTGTTGATGATGATGTTATTGTTGTTATGTTTATACCATGCCTTTCCTCTCTCCACAAGGAGACTCAAGATGGACTATGTCTCCCATTTACCCAGGTCTAAGGGCCACATTGTTGTTGTGGTGGTGGTGGTTACGTTTATTGTTACCCTGCTTTGTCTCTCCACAAGGAGACTCAAGTTGGACAATGACTCCCATTTGCCGACGACTAAGGGCCAAGTTGTTGTTGTTGATTATGTTGTTATTGCTGTTATGTTTATACCTTGGCTGTCCTCTCCACAAGGAGACTCAAGTTGGACTATGTCTCCCATTTACCCAGGACTAAGGGCCAAGTTGTTGCTGCTGTTGATGATGATGATGATGATATTGCTGTTATATTTGTACCCTGCCTTTCCTCTCCACAAGGAGATTCAAGTTGGACTATGTCTCCCATTTACCCAGGACTAAGGGCTAACTTGTTGTTGTCGTCGATGATGTTATTGTTATGTTTATACCCTGCCTTTCCTCTCCACAAGGAGACTCAAGTTGGTCTATGTCTCCCATTTACCCAAGACTAAGGGCCACGTTGTTGTTGTTGTTGTTGTTGCTGTTGCTGTTGTTATTGTTAGGTTTATACCCTGCCGTTCCTCTCCACAAGGAGTCTCAAGTTGGACTATGACTCCCATTTGCCCAGGTCTAAGGGCCACATTGTTGTTGTTGTTATGTTTATTTATACCCTGCTTTTCTCTCCACAAGGACTATGACTCCCATTTACCCAGAACTAAAGGCCAAGTTGTTGTTGTTGTTGTTGTTGTTGTTTTTGTTGTTGTTATGTATATACCCTGCCTTCCTCTCCACAAGGAGACTCAAGTTGGACTGTGTCTCCCATTTACCCAGGTCTAAGGGTCACATTGTTGTTGTGGTGGTGATGGTGGTTGTTGTTATGTTTATTTATACCCTGCTTTGTCTCTCCACAAGGAGACAAAAGTTGGACTATGACTCCCATTTACCCAGGTCTAAGGGCCACATTGTTGTTGTGGCTGTTGTTGTTATGTTATGTTATTAAGTTATGTTACTAAGGGCTGGCACTTTTTGGCAGGGAAGGGGGAAAACCCATACAGGACTACAACTCCCCTTGATTCCACAGTTAAAAGTGGTGTCGAACTGCCTTAATCCTCCAGTGCAGGTGGCAACCTTGTCTGCACTTGTTCTGATTTCCACCTGTGAAATGTTGTGAAGTCACCTACAAAGGCAGAGAGTGAACATAGCTTTCCTTTTTCCTTCCTCGCTTGCAGAACCCCAGCTGAAAGGAATCGTGACAAGGTTATTCAGCCAGCAGGAGTTCTTCCTGCAGATGCACCCCGACGGGACGATTGATGGGACCAAGGACGAAAACAGTGACTACAGTGAGTTCCCTCCACCTGTATTTCCTTTTGCATCCTGGTTATGAATCACGTGCCTTGCTTGTTTCATGTCCCTATGGCACATGCAGGCAGTGGTTTTGCTTTGGGTTCATGTGTGTGTATGGGAAATGCCAAATCACAGCCGCGCCAGGTATTTCTTGCACCAGGTTCACCTGTCAACCTTTCCACCCTTTTCAAAAAATCTATCACGTTTGATTTTTATTCTCTCACCCCAGAAACAGGGCTATCTCTCTCTGGGGTGGTGAGGAGTATAAAACTCACCTCTTTCCAAAGGGGATTCAGTGGCCAGGGAAGCATAGGATCATAAGGTTGGAAGGGACCTCCAAAGGCCATCTAGTCTAGTTGCCTACCACCATGCTGGATTGTGCAGTCCAAGCACCCCTGGCAAAGGCCATCCAGTCTCTGCTATGCCTAAACACCTCCAATGATGGAATATAAAACTGTGTAGTTGGAAGGGGCTCCCAAAGGCCATCCAGTCCAACCCCCTTCTGCCATAAAGGAAAACACAATCCAAGTACTCCCAACAGTACATGTGAAAAAAATCCTTGAGTTAATGTATTGTCGAAGGCTTTCATGGCCTTGTTCTAGAGGCATTCCCTCCTGATATTTCGCCTGCATCTATGGCAAGCATCCTCAGAGGTAGTGAGGATGCTTGCCATAGATGCAGGCGAAACGTCAGAAGAGAATGCCTCTAGAACATGGCCATATAGCCCGAAAAACCTACAACAACCCAGATCTTGGAGTCCTTGTGAACAACAAGTTAAATGTGAGCCAAAAATGTGATGCTGCGGCAAAAAAAGCCAATGGGATTTTGGCCTGCATGAATAGGAGTATAGTGCCTAGATCCAGGGAAGTCCTGCTCCCCATGCTCTATTCCGCTTTGGTTAGACCACACCTGGAATATTGTGTCCAATTCTGGGCACCACAATTGAAGGGAGAGGTTGACAAGCTGGAATGTGTCCAGACGAGGGAGACTAAAATTATCAAGGGTCTGGAGAACAAGCCCTATGAGGAGCAGCTTAAAGAGCTGGGCATATTTAGCCTGAAGCAGAGAAGGCTGAGATGAGACATGATGAGGGCCATGTATAAATATATGAGGAGAAGTCCTAGGGAGGAGGGAGCAAGCTTGTTTTCTGCTGCCCTGGAGACTAGGACACAATGGAGCAATGGCTTCAAACTACAAGAAAGGAGATTCCACCTGAACATAAGGAAGAACTTCCTGACTGTGAGAGCTGTTCAGCAGTGGAACTCTCTGCCCCGGAGCGTGGTGGATGCTCCTTCTTTGGAGGCTTTTAAACAGAGTCTGGATGGCCATCTGTCAGGGCTGCTTTGAATGCAGTTTTCCTGCTTGGCAGAATGGGATTGGACTGGATGGCCCATGAGGTCTCTTTCAACTCTAGGATTCTATGATTCTATGAACAGATGGCCATCCAGACTTGCAAACCTCCAGAAAAGAAGATTCTGAAGTCAGTCTATATTCTGCTCGACATTGGAAGAGGCCCCGAAACGCTCTGGTCCAACTGTCTTCTTCCAGGTTGGAAGACACTATTCAAGCCCTCCTGACAGATGGCCATCCAGCCTCTGTTTCAAAACCTCCGGAGAAGGAGACTCCACTGCACTCCCAGGCAGTGGGAATTCCACTGGGAAACAACTCTTGCCATCAGGATGGTCTTCCCAATCTTACAAAGTCCCAAAAGAAACACCAGTCTTCCCTCAGACAACAAACAATGAACTACGTTCCTAGCAGCAGACACAAAGCAGATTCCATTGGAGTGAAAACATCAGTATCAGAGTCGTTGTTACCAGCAAAAACTGACTGCTCCTGCTACTGATTTATAGCCCTGAATTCCCCACGCAGGAGGTGCTAGGGCGTCTCCCAATTAGCTCAGCGTTTTTAGCAGCTATTCTAGCTGAACGCCGTCTGTGCTCTGTCTCTTTTCGTCTCTGTAGAAATGTGGGCACTTTCAAACCCTCATCGTCTGATTCTTTTTCTCCCTCCAATTCCTGAGCACTTCCCTGCTCCCCTTCCTCCTCCGAAGATGAGAAATCCCTAACACCATCCAATCCCTCCCGACTGGTGGTCCAGATCCATCAAGCCATGGAGGAGCCTCTGTGGGACCAACCAACTAATCATATATCTATATGTATATCTCAATCTGTTTCCATAATAAAAGTGAAATATGTATGCATGTGTTACATATTGCATACACAAATATGTAGAAGACATCTAACATTTGTATGTCCCATGTTGACTTTTATGGCATGACTTCTAAGGAGTCGTGATGGTTGTTCTGTCCCGTGCTGGGCCTGTAACAGCTGTACTTTTCTATAGGACATATACTTTAAGCCCAGCGGAAAGCCAGGGGCGCCTCAAAGAGAGGTCCTCAGGGATTTTTCTGAAGTGATGGTCTTTAGAGTCCTTAATGATACAACAAAGTCTTTATTATGGAACAAACAACAAATCTTCAATGGTTCAAACAACACTTCAAGGCTTTCTTAGTCTAGTCCTCAATGGACTGGTACCTGACTGAACTTTCTCTGTAGGAAAAAACCCTTTTTAACCTCTCCCAGGCTGATTACTATCTATGCCTCGTTGGTGTGGGTCCTACTACCGATTCCAAATGTGTCTGGGTATCGAGTAGACCTACCAGCCGAGGCTTGTAGACATTTCAGATAGAGTTCCATGGATCTGTAGTGCTGTCCCTCCCTCAGAGAATTCTTAGAAAACTTCAGGGCTGTTTTTCCTCTGATACCTGTGAGGCTGAGAGGCTGTGAGCTCTCAGCCAGAGCCTTGGGACCTTTCCCTGGAATTTCTGTTTCTGTTTCCCCGGATGTTCTTGAGAAAAGCAGCTTTTCTACGGGACGAGCTGGTCTGCGTCCTATAGTTTAGCTTCCTTATGTGAGACTGCCCAAAAAATGGCTCCTTTCCCTCCCAGAGCCCTGAACAAGGGGCGGAAGCAAAGCTTAATTATGATGGACAGGAGGCCTGCCCTATGGCTGCAAACAGATAACAGAAAGAAAATAAAGTTGGCGCTCCTGGTACAGCCATACCAGCACAACGGTAATAGATGTATTCCTTCTGTTGCAAAGTGGTCCATTCCTAAGCCAATTCCAGTGGACTTGAAGGCACAGTCTGGATGGGCAACTTGCCTCTGCTGCGGCTAAATGGAGTCAATGAAGGAGGAAATGCACGGCCACATCTTCTGGATTGAATCCGGGAAGGCAAACATCCGTGGCCGTCTTTTCCCAGGCAGCCCCGGACTGCTAATGAAAAGGCTGCTATTTAAATAAGCGGGAATAGCTAATATTTGACTGGGTTTTTGGAAATTAAGCATCAACCAGGCGCATATTTTAACGCCACTCCTTTCAGGAGACTTAGGCTTAAAATATGCCTGGAGGCGCAAGGAGATGCAAAAGAGATCTTGGTAATATTTGGGCAGGAGGCTGAAATGGGTGCTGCCTATGGATCGTTGTGTAGAATCGTAAGATCTTGGACTTAGACAGACCCTGGAGGAAGGCACTGCTAAAGAGCCCCCGAAAGATGGCCATCCAGCCTCATTTCAAGGCATTTCGCCCTCCCTTTGCAGAAAGACAGGTCTCAAGGTATTGCATTTGGTCTTCCAGCAGTTTGCAATTGCAAGCCTGCTCCTCCAGGACTGTGGGCTTTAAGCATTTCCATCTGCTTGCAAGTGCTAAAAGGAATGCTTCCTTGGGGAGTGGAACAAATGCAACAGAGATGTTGCAGGAAAGAGCGCATCCATATTTCCTTTCCCATCCGCACAGTGTCAGAGACCTCCATAGATGCATCTACATCAGGCATGGGCAAACTTTGGCCCTCCAGGTGTTTTGGACTACAACTCCCACAATTCCTAACAGCCGGTAGGCTGTTAGGAATTGTGGGAGTTGTAGTCCAAAACACCTGGAGGGCCAAAGTTTGCCATGCCTGATCTACACTATAGAACGAATGCAGTGTGGCTCTATGTTGTAGAATCCTGCCATGGCTCTATGATATTTATTTATTTATTTACAGTATTTATATTGCAACTCAGAGTAAGCTTCACGTTGCTTCCAAACACCACCGCCCAAGAGCTGTAGTTTTATAGTTTATTGAGGAAAAAATCCAAGTCAAAATAAAGAATAACCATTGCAAAGTTCCAAAGATTAAGGTTAAATGCAGAACATAGTTCCAAAGATCTTCAGGTAAAAGCAAGAGACATAATCCTATTGGCAAAGTTCAAAGCAGAGTCCTAGGTACAAGCAATGAAACAATTGCTCCAAGAATCACAATGCAAGAAATCACAAGCGTATTGCTTTCCAGGCTAAAGTTATTCCATGAAGCTTCCAGGCTAATAAGCTACGTTGAACTGACGCTTTCCCTTGGTTTGCAAGAAGCCTAAATACCATTCTAACATGAAAACATTACATGAAATCATTGCGATGACCTTTCACCGAGCTGGCTTCTCCGCCTGACCCGCAAATCAAGATGAGCTTGCCGGGTCAGGTCACTATCAAGGCTTTCACTACTTTCAATATCAGCGGGGGAAGGAGGCAAATGCCTCCCCACCTGTTCGCTATCTCCTTCGTTAATTTTTTTTTCTCCTGAGAACTGCTGTGTTGATGTTGACTCTGCACTGTCTGTGGGAGCCGCAGGCCCAGAGATCTGAGGCACAGAAAAAGAGCCAGGAATCTGAATCCCATCATCCTTATCATCACAGAACATCTCAGCCACAACATCACCCCGCAGGGGACAAAGGGCGGATCACAATGTACATATACATGGCAAACATTCAATGACATAAACATACAACATATATAGACACACACAGAGACTATTTCACATTCCAGCTTTTTTTCATAAGGGCATTCTGGCCACTAGGGGAGCTGTCGCTTCACCGTCCATTTGTGACACTGATGAGGTACTTCCTCATTCTTTGCATGCTTGCTGGAGATTTTTATGGCGTAGTAAATTAGGCTCCCTGCATAAACAGTACCTAAATTTCTTACTTGACAGATGCAACTGGCTGCAAAGGTTGACAGCAAGCTACACAAATTGGTCAGAAGCTCACTCCGACCCGGGTTGGCTTCCAACTCATGACCTTTTGCTCAGTAGTGATCTTAATGCAGCTGACTCCCAGCCAGCTGCACCACAGTCCCGGATATAGAATCCTGGGAGTTGTAGCTTTGCAAGCTTTAGCTTTTTGCAGTCGAAAGGTGAAGGTGACTCACCAAACTACAACTCTCATCTTTAAACTCACCTTTTTTGTGAGCAGAAACCTTTGAATCAGTGCTTTGTGGGTGAGTTTCAGGACGAGGCCTGAGGTGCATCTACTACTTTACCTTCCCTGGCTTAATGCTACAGGATTCTGGAAATTGTAGTTCAGTGAGGCACCATCAACAAAGGCCACCATCATGCAGCTCTGGCCATCAGGAAGTTCTTCCTAATGTTTGAATAGAAACTTTTCCTGTAATCTGTATCTGTTGTTCCATTGCGTGCCAGTCTCTAAAGCAGCAGAAAACTAATTTGTACCATCCTCAGTATGGTATATCTTCATAACCTTTTGGAAAATGGCTATTCATGACCAGGAATCTTATGGAAAGGCATAACCTTTGTAGAGATCATAACCTTTTGTAAAGTATGATTTTCCTGGGAAGAGCTAATAACTCACTTGAGTCAACCTTCTCCTTAGTGGTAAATATCCACCAGTATTCAAGCAAGGCAATTAGGTTTCCCAGTTGTTAGACTGATATACCTAGGGCGCTTCCAGACAGCACTAAATCACGGGGGTTTTTTTTTAGTGAGGATCAATAATTCCCAGGACTTCAGAAGAGGTCCACATACAGACCTGTTGGTCCCAGGATTTCTGCCTTCATTGTTCATACTTGATGCTTTCTTCCAAGATTTAGAGGCTCCCAAGATGACCACTGCAGGATTTCTGCCAGAAACTAGCAGATTTTTTTTTTTAAAAAAAACTGTGAGATGTGTATATGTGGAGATTCGATTATGTGGATCACTGCAAAAGTTCCATTCTATGTGCAGGCCAGAGAAACTGTGCTCTCCACACATTTCATAAAGTTTCTGGCACAAAAAGTTTTTGCCTCCTACTCAAGTGTCACCTTCTTTTTAGGAACCAACCAATCAGGAATAAGCATCTAAAATCTAGGAACAAACCCAGATTTAAAAATCCAGTGATTTCCAATTGCAGGGATATGTGAAGATCCGGATATTTGGCTCAAAACCTCAATATTCCTGAACCTGGAAATCTCATGTTTTTTTGCCTTGTGTAGCAATTGCTTCTGGGTTTACAGGGAATGGCGTCAGGCCACACTCCTGTTTGCTGCAGAAGCTCCTGAGATAAAGGTACTGTCTGGACAGGCCCCTAGATAGCTCTTTGAACTGTCAGGAACAAAGATATTCCAATGCACAAAAAACAGCCAAGTTTCAGGAATGTTATTTTCATTTGCACAAAAACATCCTCACTGTTTACCAGGATGACATTGCCAGGGCTCTGCCTCATTCAGGCAGAGATTAACCAAACAAACTCCCAGTTTGTGTTAAGCGATTTAATTAAAGCAGCACCTTACTTTCTGGCTGTTTTAATAATCCAAAACATAGCACTCAGCCACAGAATATAAAACAAAACTGACAGCAAACGCTGTTGCAGGTTCAAGATAACACCGTAGTCAAAAGGTCCAGTCCAGTGGTCAAATGCCAAGAGTTAAATGAGCAAAGTCCAGGGATCAAGAGTCTATACAGTAGTCCAAAGCCAGTCCAAAGATTCAAGGTTCCGAGGGTGCAAGAGACAGGTCAGGATACTGAAAATCCACAAACCTGGGGGGAAACCAGCAGCATCTACCACCAAAATAAGACAAATACTTTTCTCGCGATGATCAGTCCCAAGGCTAACTCCTTATATCCAGAAACACCCAGCTGCAACCCATCTCTTGCATACCTCCACCCTTAATGGCTTTCACCCATGAACTCTTACTTACAGATTACTAAACCCTTTGGAACTAAGACTTACATTAACCCTTCCATCACCAACTGCTAGACCTACCACCACCAACCACCAACAACAGCAGAACATGATACTCACTTCCTTTAAAATACCTTGGTTTAAATCATGTTCTCAAGAGACCAAAAATAAAGTAGTCTTCCTTAAAATAACATTGTTGGTTTACTCACAAACTTCATGTGTTCAGCATACAGGTAGATTGCTTATCAATCCAGTTACAAATAGGATTTGAAATAGTTTCTCTGTGCAGGTAACACAGGGCATCTTTCTTAGACTCAACAGTCCATAGTCCAAAGCACCTCTCTGGTCTGAGAGTCTAATAGAGTCTCTAAAGCAGTGGTTCTCAACCTGTGGATCCCCAGGTGTTTTGACCTATAACTCCCAGAAATCCCAACCAGTTTACCAGTTGACCTCACAACCTCTGAGGATGCTTGCCATAGATGCAGGCGAAATGTCAGGAGAAATGCCTCTAGAACATGGCTCTATAGCCCGAAAAAACCCACAAGAACATAGTATTTGCTGTTAGGATTTCTGGGAATTGAAGGCCAAAACATCTGGAGACCCACAAGTTGAGAACCACTGCTCTAAAGCATTCTGTTTTGAATGACTTCTAAAAGCATACTGTTTCTAAAATGGAGTCTGAGTCCTGAATAGTCCCAGTTTCGAATGACTTCTAAAAGCATACTGTTTCTAAAATGGAGTCTGAGTCCTGAATAGTCCCAGTTTCGAATGACTTCTAAAAGCATACTGTTTCTAAAATGGAGTCTGAGTCCTGAATAGTCCCAGTTTCGAATGACTTCTAAAAGCATACTGTTTCTAAAATGGAGTCTGAGTCCTGAATAGTCCCAGTTTCGAATGACTTCTAAAAGCATACTGTTTCTAAAATGGAGTCTGAGTCCTGAATAGTCCCAGTTTCGAATGACTTCTAAAAGCATACTGTTTCTAAAATGGAGTCTGAGTCCTGAATAGTCCCAGTTTCGAATGACTTCTAAAAGCATACTGTTTCTAAAATGGAGTCTGAGTCCTGAATAGTCCCAGTTTCGAATGACTTCTAAAAGCATACTGTTTCTAAAATGGAGTCTGAGTCCTGAATAGTCCCAGTTCTGATCACGTGGCCTGTAGTCCTTCCCACAACATAGAGTTAAGGAAAACTGCATACCAATACACACATATACAACAGAGTAAGCAATCTGAATTGTATACATAAATAAGAACGAGTATAGGAGGCTTATAGAAGGTTGATATTTCCAGCATCCTTCACATGGCCCTCCCTTCCGCTTCTCTTCTCCAAGCTAAACACCCCCAGCTGCTCCTCAGAGGGATTCATGGCTTCCAGACCTTTGGCCATTTAAAGACCACTGTCATTCAGGGTCTGTTCCTCATTCAGAGTCTGATGGAATCTCCTTCTTTGGAGGTTTTTCATCTGGGTTTGGGTGGCCATCTGTCGGGAGGGCTTTGATTGCATCTTCCTGCAGAAAGGGGTTGGACTGGATGTTTTCATGGTCTCTTCCAATTCTATGATTCCAAGAAGTGGAGGAATACAGATACACATTTTGGTGGAGTCTCTTCTCCTTCCCGTCCTCAGCAGCCTGGGAGACAGCCCTTCATCGCAAGACAAATGGGTGGCAGCGGATGAGTGATGGCAGCCATTTGCCTTCATTATCGGTGGTGATGTGCTCCATTTTCCCCTTCCTCTGCCTCCATCAGAAGCGCTTATAAATAGACCTGTTAATTGCAAGGTTTGGGCAGGATGCTGTAGCGCCGAGGTTTGGAAATAGTTGATGTGCCAAAGCTGGAGAGGCGACGCTTCCACTTCTCTCTCACACCCTGCCATGCGCACCGCCCCAGGAGCCCAGATGATTTTCCTGGGAGAAATCACAGGCACTTCCTGGCTTTTTAGTTTGGGTTGTTGCATTGTGGGACTTTTTACTGCAGAGCATTCATTTGCATGAAGAAAACACAATTTGGTATGAAGAAAGAGACACCTCCTATCCTGTTTTGCAAAAGAAAGCATTCCTCATTACCTCTAAACTGTTGCATCCCAGTTCAGGAAACAAGACCATAAGATTAAATCCACCACACTGGACTGTGGGAAAAAAACAATCCTCTTTATTGATGAAAAATGGTTATAAAAGAAAGGTAAATGCAAAGTAAAAATGCCATAGTAGAAACACAGCAATCAGAAAGACTCTGAACTTGAGCAAAATTCCAAAAGACACAATACAGAAACCAGGAACCTGTTAGCATCATTAACTGTACTTGAAAATGCCTCTGGGAATGCAGGCCATGGAACACAGGAAATCTGCCAAGATACTGCCTCAGTCTAAAACGTTGCTTGATCTGGCTAGACAGCCCCTTATACTAAAGAAACTATTTCTTGAAACGCCTCCAGACTTTGAAGCCTCCCTCTCCCGTAATCTATTTGACCTTCGTAGAAACTGCGACTCACTCCTGTTTTTCCAAATCTGTTCTCTTCGGTGCTCATTAGCAAACCCAGGTGTGAGTCCCTCTGGAGAGCTATCACTGCTTGATTCCAAAACATTCTCATCAGGAAGTTCAGTTTCACTTTCCCCGCCACTGGCCTCATAATCAACAGATTCAACCCCATCAGGGAAAGATACAGATTCAGAGGCCTGTTCAGTTGCATCAGGAAATATAATTAAAGAATCAGGTTCAGGTTCTGGTTCGCACGGGGGCTGAACCCCAACATAAACAAATTTCCATGTTTAGTGTCTTTCATCTACTCCGGTGCGGTTTCTCATTAAGAACAAAAATATGTACACCTTGTTCCCTCACTTATCACGGGTGTTACGTTCCAGGACCACCCGGGAAAAGTGAAAATCGCAAAGTAGGGATGCTATATTTATTTTAATGCTTATACATTATTTTGGTAATTATATACCATTTGAAGTCTTTATAAACCCTCCCCACACAGTTAAACACTACATAACCCTCTCTGAATGTGTTGTTCACATAATCGTCGGCTCCAGCTTTCTCCACAGAGCCAGCCTCTCCATACAGACAAATGCTTTTAAGTCCATATTGAAAAACCGCGAAATAGCAAGTCCATGAAAAGTGAGCCGTAAAGTAGTGAGGGGCCACTCTACTGTTCTTTGTATCCCTTTATCTGTCCTGAGTTGCTCTTCAAAAACAGCCTTTAGACAACGTTGAAAAATGCTTTACTTCAGCGAACATAAAGGAATAGCAAATGCAATTGAAAACTGAAAAAGAAAGCAAGGAAGTCTTAATCCAGACACAAATTAAAGTCTCTTAAAAAGTCCCAAAACAAACACCAGTCTTCCATCAGACAACACACAATGAACTCAGTCCTTAGCAGCAGACACAAAACAGATTCCATTGATATGAAAACATCAGTATCAGGGTCGAAAGCTGACCCTGATACTGATTTATAGTTCTGAATTCTGATTTATAGTTCTGAATTCTCCATGCAGGAGGGGCTAGGGCGTCTCCCAATTAGCTCGGTGTTTCTAGCAGATATTCTAGCTGAACACCGTCTGTGCTCCGTTTCTTTTCGTCTCTCTAGAAATGTGGGCAATTTCAAACCCTCATCCTCTGATTCTTCTTTTCCCTCCAATTCCTGAGCACTTCCCTGCTCCCCTTCCTCCTGTTAGGAATTGTGGGAGTTGAAGTCCAACACCCAGAGGGCCCAAGTTTGCCCATGCCTGCTGTAGTGGGTTCATTGCCTACGTTTCTTTAAAGACTGGGATTCTTCAGCCATATTCTTCAGCTCAACTTTGCAAAATGGGTGCTGTGCCTGCAACAAGGCTGTTGCGCCATGCTTCCCTTCTGTGTCATTGATTCACAGACATCCCCTTTTCTCTCCCGCAGCCCTCTTCAATCTGATTCCGGTGGGGCTCCGTGTGGTGGCCATCCAGGGCGTGAAGGCCGGCCTCTATGTGGCCATGAATGCCGAGGGCTATCTCTACAGCTCAGTAAGTTCACGGGTTTTGTAGTATCTTTGAGATGAAATGTGTCACCAAGAGTCTCTGGATAAAGCTGAAGCACATCTCAGGTTCTCAACCGAGGAGTCGATTCTCAACTGCTGGTCCTCCAGATGTTTTGGACATGAAATCCCAGAAGGCTCAGCCTAGAAGGGTGCCACGCTCTGGAATATCTAGTAGCCAATTGGTGGGAAATTGATGGAAAGATACCCACTCATAATATGTTCCTGACTTGCTCGTTTGCCTTACGGTTGGATCTGTAAAGTAGGAGATGATTGCTGAAGGCTTTCATAGCCAGAATCACCGAGTTACTATGACTTGTTCAAGCTGTATGGCCATGGTCCAGAAGCATTCTCTCCTGACGTTTCACCTGCATCTGTGACTAATAGCATATTTAGGGGTTCTGTTGGCAGTGAAACAAGTGATGTGTGTGTGTGTGTGTGTATGTGTGTGTGTGCCTGCCTGTCTGCCTATCTCTCTATCTGTGGAATGATGTCCAGGGTGGGAGAAAGAACCCTTTTCGCAATGGTTCTCAACCTGTGGGTCTCCAGATGTTTTGGCCTTCAACTCCCAGAAACAGCTGGGATTTCTGGGAGTTGTAGGCCAAAACACCTGGGGACCCACAGGTTGAGAAGCACTGTGTTAAAGCAAGTGTGAATGTTGCAGTTAGCTAATTTGAATTAGCATTGGAGTGGCCATGAAATTTGCAAAGTCAATCGTTGAGGGTATCTGCATAGAGGTAGCCTGGCCACTGTTGCCTGGAGGCATCCCCTGTTTGGGGGGTGTGAACTGGCACTTGATTGTTAGCTGTCTGGAGTTCCCCTGTTTCTGAGTGGTGTTCATTATTTACTGCATTGATTCTGGTGCTTTTAAATACCAGTAACCAGATAAAAACACCAGACTCAAGACAGTGAACATTGAACTCAGAAACAGAAGAACTCCAGACAATGTGTCCAGAGGAGGGTGACTAAAATGATCAAGGGTCTGGAGAACACGCCCTAAGAGGAGCGGCTTAAAGAGCTGGGCATGTTTAGGCTGAAGAAGGGAAGGCTGAGAGGAGATATGATAGCCATGTATAAATATGTGAGAGGAAGCCACAGGGAGGAGGAGGGAGCAGGCTTCCTTTCTGCTTCCCTGGGGACTAGGACGCAGTGGAACAATGGCTTCAAACTACAGGAGAGGAGATTCCGCCTGAACATGAGGAAGAACTTCCTGACTGTGAGAGCTGTTCAGCAGTGGAACTCTCTGCCCCAGAGTGTGGTGGAGGCTCCTTCTTTGGAAGCTTTTAAACAGAGGCTGGATGCAATATTCCTGCTTCTTGGCAGAATGGGGTTGGACTGGATGGCCCATGAGGTCCAACTCTATGATTCTATGATTCTATAAGCAATCAAGGGCCAGTAAACACCTCCCAAACAGAGGATGTCTCCAGGCAACAGAGGCCAGGCTACCTCTCTGCAGATACCCTCACTGATTGACTTTGCAGCTTCATCATCCGTGGACAATGAGGGACCATCATCCGTGGACAATGAGGGATTGCCTAAATGAATATAATCCAGTTCAATGTGAATTTTATATAGCTTTTGTTGCCTGAAGGCATCCTCAGTTTGGGAAGTGTTCACTGGCACTTAATTGTTTGCTGTCTGGAGTTCCCGCGTTTCTGAGTGGTGTTCACTTGCAACTTCATGGCTACTCAATGCTATTCAAGCTTGCTTATTGCAACATTCACACTTGCTTTAACAGGCAAGGGTTCTTTCTCCCGCCCTGGACATCATTCCACAGGTTCATGTGCTTCCCTACCAACAGAACCTCTGAAGATGCCATTGAGCCACAGATGCTGGCGAAACATCAGGAGAGAATGCTGCTTGAACATGGCCATAGAGCCCAAAAATTCATAGCAACATAGGCTGGAATCACTGGGTTGTTGTAGGTTTTTTCGGGCTATATGGCCATGGTCTAGAGGCATTCTCTCCTGATGTTTCGCCTGCATCTATGGCAAGCATCCTCAGAAACCTTCAGTGCCAGCCGTACTATATTGGACCTCTAGATATGGACCAAAAGCAGACAATCATCTCCTATGGGTTGTTGTGGGTTTTTTCAGGCTATATGGCCATGTTCTAGAGGCATTCTCTCCTGACATTTCGCCTGGGTTTATATATCTGTGGAATGACCAGGGTGAGACAAAGGACTCTTGTCTGCTGGAGCTAGGTGTGAATGTGTCAACTGACCACCTTGATTAGCATATAATGGCCTGACAGTGCCTGGAGCAAACTTTTGTTGAGAGGTAATTAGATGTCCCTGCCTGTTCTAATCACCTCTCAACAAAAGTTTACTCCAGGCACTGTCAGGCCATTATATGCTAATCAAGGTGGTCAGTTGAAACATTCACACCTAGCTCCAGCAGACAAGAGTCCTTTGTCCCACCCTGGTGATTCCACAGATATATAATAAACCCATTTTCCTAGTTCCAACAGACCTCACTACCTCTGAGGATCCTTGCCATCGATGCAGGCGAAACGTCAGGAGAGAATGCCTCTAGACCATGGCCACAACAACCCATAGGATATGATTGCCTGCTTTTGGTCCATATCTAGATGTCCAATATAGTACGACTAGTGCTGAAGGTTTCTGAGTCCAAAACATCGGGGAACCATTGTCACAGAGAGAATTTATTTCCTCAGTGGGACCAGTATCCATAGCTTTGTTTATCATTGATGTGTCTCCTCTTGGCATTTTTTGGGTCATCCGATGCAACCTGATGGTATTCTTGAGCTGGGAGCCCTTCATTGGAAAATGCACATTATGACAAATAGCTTTTCAGTGAGGTCCAAAGTAAAGAAGAAGTTGGGTCGTCGGTTTGGGCCTTCCAGATAGTTTTAGACATCAAGTTCCATAGTATTCGTGTTCTAGTATGGCCAGTAGTGAGGATTCTGGGTGTTGAAGTCCCAGATTTGAGGGGAATCTTGTTACAGAGGGAATTCCATCACTATATTGCAGGACCAGCATTATTTATCTGCACCTGACAAAATATGACTCTGTGGTGTTCTTGGGTCGGAAGTCCTCCTTTCAATGGGATTCACTGTTCTCTGCAGGTTCTCCTGTCCTTGCAAAGTCCAGGAACGTGGATTCCTTTGTGCTGTAGAGTGATCTTGGTTCAATTGCTGACCTTAACAAGGAAAGTCCTGTTCCATAACTGGCTGCGTCTCCTCTCGTGCTTCGAGTGGGTGCCTATTAAAGAAGGACCGTATATATTTTGGCATATATACATGGTTTTTATCATTAAAATAAAATCAATTTTTATAATACAGTAAATCAGTTTTTATGATGCAGTGAAACTGTGTTACGTTAAGCTTGCCTTAATTGGCTTTTAATGACTGTATTTCAGGATTAATATATCAATACAGTGACAATTACTTACTACCTCACTACCTCTGAGGATGCTTGCCATAAATGCAGGCCAAACGTCAGGAGAAAATGCCTCTAGAACATGGCCATACAGCCCGAAAAATCCCACAAGAACCTAGTGACAATTACTTACTTATGCAATCCTTCGTAGTCCAAGGATGATGCCCTCCTAGGGGTGGGTCCATAGGTGACTATGGAGCCCTATTCTTGACCCGCATGTTCTCCCACAGTGAGGGCATTGGTTTCCATGTGGAAGACAGTCTCGGTTGGCTTGACGCGCCTTCCTCTTTGCACATTTATCTCTTTCGCCCTCTATTTGTGTCTCTTCAAACTCTACAGCAGTGCTGGTCACAGCTGACCTCCAACTGGAGCACTCAAGGGCTAGGGCTTCCCAGTACTCAGTGTCTGTGCCAGAGTTTTTGAGCCCATCTTTAAATCTCATTTCCTGTCCTTCAACATTCTGTTTTCCATTCTTGAGTTTGGAGTAGAGCAACTGCTTTGGGAGATGGTGGTCAGGCATGCAGACAACATGGCTGGTCCAGCGGAGTTGATGATGAAGGACCATCGCTTCAATGCTGGTGGTCTTTGCTTCTTCCAGCATGCCGATGTTTGTCCGCTTGTCTTCCCAGGAGATTTGCAGGATTTTCCAGAGGCAGCGCTGATTGAGTCGTTTCAGGAGTTGCATGTGACATCTGTAGACAGTCCACGTTTCGCAGGCATATAGCAGGGTTGGGAGGACAATAGCTTTATAAACAAGCACCTTGGTATCCCTACGGATGTCCCGGTCCTCAAACACTCTTTGCTTCATTTGGAAGAATGCTGCACTCGCAGAGCTCAGGCGGTGTTGAATTTCGGTGTCAATGTTGACTTTGGTGGAGAGGTGGCTGCCAAGGTAGCAGTGACAATGTGTAGTATTAGCATAGGGTATAGTACTTTGAGATCTTCCGGGGAGGTCCTGCTCTCAACCCCGCCTGCAACACAGGCACGGCTGGCGGGGATGAGAGACAGGGCCTTCTCGGTGGTTGCCCCTCGGCTGTGGAACGCCCTTCCCACGGACATTAGATTGGCCCCCTCATTGATGGTATTCTGGAGAAATGTGAAAACCTGGTTATTTGAACAGGCGTTTGAATAGGCAGTGCAATGAATTCAGGAAATGGAACTATGGTTGACAAGTTTGGATCATGATTCTAGTTATGAGACGCCACTTGAACGTTTACTACTGTTTAATTGTTTAGTCTGTTTCTGTGTTAATTGTTTTTAAGTACCTTGTTGATGCCGCATTGAATTTTTACTTTGATTGTTTTGCCTTGTTTTGCTTTTCTTGATTGTTGTTAACCGCTATGAGTCGCCTAAGGGCTGAGAATAGCGGTATACTTGCAATAAGCAAGCTTAAATAGCATTGAAGTAAATAAATAAATAATAAATAGTACTAGTTAGGCCTATGTGGATAGTAATTCTCAAGCAACCAGAAACATGCGTGAATGTTGCAATAAGCAAACTTAAATAGCATTGAGTACCCATGAAGCTGCAAAGTCAATCAGTGAGGGTATCTGCAGAGAGGTAGCCTGGCCTCTGTTGCCTGGAGGCATCCTCTGTTTGGGAGGTGTTCTTTGGCCCTTGATTGCTTATAGAATCATAGAATCATAGAGTTGGACCTCATGGGCCATCCTCGTGGGCCATCCAGTCCAACCCGATTCTGCCAAGAAGCAGGAATATTGCATTCGAAGCGCCCCTGAGAGATGGCCATCCAGCCTCTGTTTCAAAGTCTCCATAGAAGGATCCTCCACCACACTTTGGTGCAGAGAGTTCCACTGCTTAACGGCTCTCACAGTCAGAAAGTTCTTCCTAATGTTCATGTGGAATCTCTTTTCCTGTAGTTTGAAGCCATTGTTCCATTGCGTCAGCCAAACCCCATGGGTGCTGGTTAACTGAGAGTCTACCGTATTAGATTTCGTCTTGAGACACCTGCGTAGTGACTGGAGATGAGGTTTCAATGACAGATAAATGGAGGCATTACGAGGGCCACGGTCGCGTTTTTGTATTCAGTGGCGCCACTTTGAATTAGCATATAAATTGATCATAATCTAGAACAAATCTGTTCAGAACGACAAAGCAAAATGGATGGGTCAAAGCAGAAGGTGGGTGCCATTGAGAGGAGGGGAAACGGAGAGGATCCAGTTGCCTTACAGCAGCGTTTCTCAACCTGGGGGTCGGGACCCCTGGGGGGGTCGCGAGGAGGGTGTCAGAGGGGTCACCAAAGACCATCAGAAAACACAGTACTTTCTGTTGGTCATGGGGGTTCTGTGTGGGAAGTTTGGTTCAATTCCATCGTTGGTGGGGTTCAGAATGCTTTTTGATTGTAGGTGAACTATAAATCCCAGCAAGCACAACTCCTAAATGTCAAGGTCTATTTTCCCTAAATCCACCAGTGTTCACATTTGGGCATATGGAGAATTTGTGCCAAGTTTGGTCCATATCCATTGAGTCCACAGTGCTCTCTGGATCTAGGTGAACTACAACTCCAAAACTCAAGGTCAATGCCCACCAAACCCTTCCAGTATTTTGTGTTGGTCATGGGAGTTCCGTGTGCCAAGTTTGGTTCAATTCAATCATTAATGGAGTTCAGAATGCTCTTTGATTGTAGGTCAACTATAATTCCCAGAAACTACATCTCCCAAATGACAAAATCAACCCCCCCCCCCCAAGTCCCACCATTATTCAAATTTAGGCGTATCGGGTATTTGTGCGAAATTTGGTCCAGTGAATGTAAATATATCCTGTATTGTCGAAGGCTTTCATGGCTGGAATCACTAGGTTCTTGTGGGTTTTTTCGGGCTATATGGCCATGTTCTAGAGGCATTTCTCCTGACGTTTCGCCTGCATCTATGGCAAGCATCCTCAGAGGTAGTGAGGTCTGTTGAATTAGGACAATGGGTTTATATATCTGTGGAATGGCTGGGGTGGGGCAAAGAGCTCTTCTCTGCTGGAGCTAGGTGTGAATGTTTCAACTGACCACCTTCATTAGCATTTGAAGGCCTGGCTGAGCCTGGGAAAATCTTATGTTGAGAGGTGTTAAGATGTGCCTGGTTGTTTCCTCTCTGCTGTTTTGCTGTTGTAATTTTAGAGTTTTTTAATACTGGTAGCCAGATTTTGTTCATTTTCATGGTCTCTTCCTTTCTGTTGAAATTGTCCACATGCTTGTGGATTTCAGACTACACAGAGAAGCCATTGAAATCCACAAGCATGTGGACAATTTCAACAGAAAGGAAGACCATGAAAATGAACAAAATCTGGCTACCAGTATTAAAAAAACTCTAAAATTACAACAGCAAAACAGCAGAGAGGAAACAACCAGGCACATCTTAACACATCTCAACAAAAGATTCCCCCAGGCTCAAACAGGCCTTCAAATGCTAATGAAGGTGGTCAGTTGAAACATTCACACCTAGCTCCAGCAGACAAGAGTCCTTTGCCCCACCCCAGCCATTCCACAGATATATAAACCCATTGTCCTAATTCCAACAGACCTCACTACCTCTGAGGATGCTTGCCATAGATGCAGGCGAAACGTCAGGAGAAATGCCTCTAGAACATGGCCCTATAGCCCGAAAAAACCCACAAGAACCTAAATATATCCTGCATATTAGATATTTACATGACGATTCATAAGAGTAGCAAAATGACAGTTATGACGTAGCAATGAAAATAATTTTATGGTTGGGGGTCACCAAAACATGAGGAATGGCATTAGGAAGGTTGAGAAACACTGCCTTACAGGGAATTGTGGCCTTACAGGCGAATGCCAAAGAGGCATCTCCATCCAATGTCTTGCAAGAATGCATCATGCCATTCCTAATTTGCAATATGTTATCCCTGAATTATGGGGTTGCCTTGTCTTGGGAAGGATGGAGGGCTTTGCCGTGAGTTGGAACGAACCTGCGTCCATGGAGTGGCGAAGTGCAGATTGGGTGAGAAGACGGGATTTCAGTGGAGAAGAACGCGCCACCAAAGGCGCCTATTTGACTAATTCCTGCTTTTGAGCCATGGCCCAGAAGGTCAGGGGGAGGTTGTTCATCAGGGACTCATTTCAAATAAATAATTGATTCTGGCTGATTTATTAAGGAGGGCAATTGCTTTGCTAGTAATGCCTCCATGCTTCACTGGCCTCCCCTTGATTGCTGATTAGAGCTGCTATTAAGGCACATGCATGGCCTGGTCCGCGTTCGGATTGTGGCGGGGACGGAGTCTGACCCACTTCTGCCCATTGCCAAGTCAACAGAGTCACCTGGAAGGCAGGAGTCATCGAATGATAGAACCTGGAAGGCAGGAATTGTAGAATTATAGAGTTGGGAGAGACCACAAGAGCATCCAGTTCAAGCTCCAAAGTCCAACAAATGGATCAGAAGAATGGCCCAGTTTATTGTCAAAGGCATTACTGGGTTGTTGTAGGTTTTTTTGGGCTATATGGCAATGGTCTAGAGGCATTCTCTCCTGACGTTTTGCCTGTATCTATGGCAAGCATCCTCAGTGGTTGTGAGGTCTGTTGGAAATAGGAAAATGGGTTTATATATCTGTGGAAGGACCTGGGTGGGACAAAGGACTCTTGTCTGCTGGAGCTAGGTGTGAATGTTTCAACTGACCACCTTGATTAGCATTTGATGGCCTGTAAGTGCCTGGAGCAATCTTTTGTTGAGAGGTGATTAGATGTCCCTGATTGTTTACCCTCTGTTGTTTTGCTGTTATAATTTTAGAGGTTTTTTTTATTACTGGTAGCCAGATTTTGTTTGTTTTCATGGTCTCCTCTTTTCTGTTGAAATTGTCTACATGCTTGTGGATTTCAATGGCTTCTCTGTGTAGTCTGAAATGGTGGTTGTTGGTGTGGTCCAGCATTTCTGTGTCCTCAAATCATATGCTGTGTCCAGGCTGGTTCATCAGGTGCTCTGCTATGGCTGACTTCTCTGGTTGAAGGAGTCTGCAGTGCCTTTCATGTTCCTTGATTCGTGTTTGGGCAATGCTGCCTTTGGTGGTCCCTATGTAGACTTGTCCACCGCTGTATGGTATACAGAAACCATGAAAATGAACAAAATCTGGCTACACCTAGCTCCAGCAGACAAGAGTCCTTTGTCCCACCCTGGTCATTCCACAGATATATAAACCCCTTTTCCTAGTTCCAACAGACCTCACCTCTGAGGATGCTTGCCATAGATGCAGGCGAAACGTCAGGGGAAAATGCCTCTAGAACATGGCCATATAGCCTGAAAAAACCTACAACAACCCAATGGCCCAGTTGTTCTTGTGGCCTTCAACCTTCTAGGGCTACTCAACACCTTCATCAATGCCTTGGACCATGGAATAGAAGGCATGCTGATCAAAGTTGCAGATGGGACTACATTGGGAGGGAATGCTAATATCCCAGAAGACAGGATCAGGACCTGAAAGGACCTTAGAGAACTGGGTCAAAACTAACAGAATGGATTTCAACAGGAAGGAAGGTATGATGCTACACCTCGTCAGTAGAAATGAAATGCAAAGCTAGAGGCTGTGTGGCACCTGTCTTCAAAGCAGTCCTTGAGAAAGAGATCTAGGAGTCTTCTTAGTCATCATCAATGATCACTTGTGGCCAAGTCTGGTTGCCTTCCAAGTGTAGGGTCTGGCCCAACTTACCTGTCTGAACGTATCTCCTCCTATGAACCAGCTAGGATGTTAAGATCATCTTTTTGCATAATTTCAAAATAATACTACATTGATTTCCATCTGATGGGTTGTCTTGTTTTGAAAATTGCATAGTCAGGATTTAAAGCAGGGAGCAGCAACACAGCCTGAAAGTGAAATAACTAAGAAAAGAAGTATATACAATATTGAATGGCGGTCTAGTCAAAGCCCACCTGACAAGTCCAGAACTTGGAAACTTCATATGCTATTTGTTTGGACAGCGAGTGACTGATGGAGCTGGCCATATTGCTGACGGCTGTGCTGACTCTGGTGTTTTGGGAGTTGTAGTCTTGCTAAATTCTGCAAGCTGGCCTCTGGAGAAGCAAGGCCGGCTCCATCTTCAGCCAAAGATGTGTGTCATGTCGCCTCTCCGTCTTTTCCGCTCCGAGCTAAATATACCCAGCTCCCTAAGGCTTGGCTTCCGGACCTCTTAGCATTTGGGGCACCGACAAAAGGAAAAAATTATTCCAAACGTCTAATTGGAATCTTCTCCTCTGCAGTTTCCATTGGCCCAGGCCAAACTTTATGGAGCAGCCATCTTCCAGGTAATGGCAACGTTTCTATATATGGAAAAGTGGCTACGGAAGTGTCTTCTGTAATCATAGAATCCTAGAGTTGGAAGAGACCTCCTGGGCCATCCAGTCCAACCCCATTCTGCCAAGAAACAGGAATATTGCATTCAAATCACCCCTGACAGATGGCCATCCAGCCTCTGCTTAAAAGCTTCCAAAGAAGGAGCCTCCACCACACTATGGGGCAGAGAGTTCCACTGCTGAACGGCTCTCACAGTCAGGAAGTTCTTCCTCATGTTCAGATGGAATCTCCTCTCTTGTAGTTTGAAGCCATTGTTTCTGCGTCCTAGTCTCCAGGGAAGCAGAAAACAAGCTTGCTCCCTCCTCCCTGTGGCTTCCTCTCACATATTTATACATGGCTATCATATCTCTCTCAGATTCCATTTGAACATTAGGAAGAACTTTCTGACTGTGAGAGCCATTCAGCAGTGGAACTCTCTGCCCCTGAGTGTGGTGGAGGCTCCTTCTTTGGAGGTTGGAGGGCCATCTGTCAGGGGTGCTTTGAATGCAATATTCCTGCTTCTTGGCAGAATGGGGTTGGACTGGATGGCCCAGGAGGTCTCTTCCAACTCTAGGATTCTATGAAATGCAAAGATACACAATGGGGGACGATGATGCCTGGCTCGAGAGCAGGACATGTGGAAAAGACCTTTGAGTTCTCGTGGGGAGGAAGAGGAACAGAAGCCAGGAATGTCATGTGGAGGCACAAAAAGCCAATGGGATTTTGGCTTGCATCAATAGGAGTCTATATCCAGGGAAGTAATGCTCCCCATGCTCTTTTCTGCCTTGGTTAGAGCACATCTGGAGTACTGTGTCCAATTCTGGGCACCACAATTGAAGGAAGATGTTGACAAGCTGGAATGTGTCCGGAGAAAGAGGGCGACTAAAATGATCAAGGGTCTGGAGAACAAGCCCTATGAGGAGCAGCTTAAAGAGCTGGGCATGTTTCGCCTGAAGAAGAGAAGGCTGAGAGGAGATATGATGAGGGCCATGTATAAATATGAGGGGAAGTCACAGGGAGAAGGGAGCAAGCTTGTTTTCTGCTTCCCTGGAGACTAGGATGCAATGGAACAGTGCATCCTAGAACTTCCTGACTGTGAGAGCCATTCAGCAGTGGAACTCTCTGCCCCAGAGTGTGGTGGAGACTCCTTCTTTGGAGGCTTTTAAACAGAGGCTGGATGGCCATCTGTCTTGGGTGCTTTGAATGCAATATTCCTGCTTCTTGGCAAAATGGGGTTGGACTGGATGGCCCATGAGGTCTCTTCCAACTCTGATTCTATGATTCTATGACATTTGGGAATTGTAGTTGCTGGGATTTGTAGTTCACCTATAATCACAGAGCATTCTGAACCCCACCAACAATAGAATTGGGCCAAACCTCACACACAGAACCCCCATGACCACCAGAGTGGGCCACAGCAATGCGTGCCAGGGGACAGCTAGTATTGTATAAACCCTAAAATAAATATAACATCCCTACTTCGTGGATTTTCACTTTTCACGGGTGGTCCTGGAACAAAACACCCGCGATAAGTGAGGGAACACTGTATTGTACATTTCTCCCTGTCGAAATACATTTTGTGAGTTTGGGCCCAGCTCACAGGTCCCATCATGCTGAGTGTCGAAGTCTCGTGGGAGTTGCAGTCCAAAATAATCTGGAAGGAGGCAGTTGCCTATAACTGCGAGTGTTGCAAAATCCACACTCTGCATCCCTTGTGCAAAAACGATGCCGAGGGGCAAATGCCAAACCAGAATGCGAGACAACAACCTTGAATCTGCCAAGATGAAAGGGTCCCCATTTCACTGCTGGGACGAAAGAGCTGAAGCAGAACCCGGAGAGAGAGGGAAACCTTCCGCTTAGATAGGCCCATTGGGGATGGTTTAATTCCAATGCAAAGCGACGGAGCAGAAGGACGCTGGGATGGAAATGATCCTAACGGGACACGGGTTTTGCAAATGCGCTGTTTGGGGCTTTTGAAAATGTACACATTGAATGGACACACCCAGCCTTTGCATAAGCGTTCCCTGCCTCCATTAAAATACAGCAAAAAGGAGAATTAATTTATGCAAGGGGAGCCACGAACTGCACATTGTGACTATGTTTCTCTCTCTGTCACATATACTTTCCTTTCTTGGAAGGAAGATGGGACTTTTTGTGTTTTTTTAAATATTGCAGATGGCACTCCCTTTGCTTCCCCATCCACTCCCACTAAATTATTTAATTACACTTTGCCTACTCAAACGGAGAGAAGCAACAAAGGGATGCAACGCTGGTGGAAAAGGGAGCAACCAGGCAAAGAGAAGGGCAAGATCATTCGGCTAAGAGCCACCAGGCTTCCAGAATATTGCCATTTTCAAGGGCAGCAGAGGGACTGGTTGCCTTTTCAACCTGAGCGGCCCATTCGTAAGGGCAGCCAAGCAAAGGCAAGCTCTTCCATAGCCAAACGTGCCTATCGACTTATGGCAGCCCCACTCATTTCATTTCTATTATTCTCCTTTCTTATAGTGAAACCATTGTTCCATTGTGTCCTAGTCTCCAGGGAAGCAGAAAACAAGCTTTCTCCCTCCTCCTCCCTGTGGCTTCCTCTCACATATTTACACATGGCTATCATATCTCCTCTCAGCCTTCTCTTCTTCAGGCTAAACATGCCCAGCTCCTTAAGCCGCTCCTCATAGGGCTTGTTCTCCAGACCCTGGATCATTTTAGCCACCCTCCTCTGGACACATTCCATCTTGCCAATATCTCTCTTGAATTGTGGTGACCAGAATTGGACACAATATTCCAGGTGTCGTCTAACCAAAGCAGAGGGGTAGCATGATTCCCTGGATCTAGACACTTCTCTGGACATATTTTTTTCCCTTTTTTCTGCCTAAGTGAAGTCTCTTGTATTTGTCGCTGTTGAACTTCATTTTGTTAGTTTTGGCTCATCATCTCTCTAATCTGCCAAGATCGTTTTGAATCCTGCTCCTGTCCTCTGGAGCATTGGCTCTCCCACCCAATTTGGTCCCGTCTGCAAACTTGATGATCCTGCCTTCTAGCCCTTCGTCTAAGTCATGAATGAAGATCCTGAGCAGGACCGGGCCCAGGACGGAACCCTGCTTGTGGCACTCCGCTCGTCACTTCTTTCCAAGATGAAGAGGAGGAAGCCTTGGGGAGAATCACCCTCTGGGTTCATTCACTTTGATTATGTCTTCCTGTTTGGCAGGATTGGTTTTGGAGTGTATGGTCTTTGGAGGTCCCTTCGAACTCTGTGATTCTATAATTCTATGAATGTGCTCCAATTGGGACTAATGGCAGGGTTTCCGATCCTGAATGACAAAGAAGCAAACCGTGGATTTGCAAAAGAGACCCAGTGACTAAACAACATGCATCTGTAGGATGAGGAGATCTTTCAGAATGTGAGTCCTGTTTCATCCTTTGGCCTTTCTCCATCTTCTCTTTGCTTCCACGGAGGTGTTTCCTCCTTCATAGGAATCCGTGCCCTCTAAGTGCCGATGCCTTCCTTTCTCGGTGCAGTTTCAGTCTCCGTCTTCTTCCCTGCCAGCAGTGCTTTGCATTCAGGGGAGGACAGCAGATTTATGAATAAATGCAAATGGTCTGGACCGTGGAGGGAGAGTTTTAATTTCCCTTCCATCTGGATCGTAATTCTTTGGTCACAACGGCTCCGGGAGGCGAGGCTGCATCCAAAACGAGGCCGAGATGGGCCTTTTGGCAAAGTGCCTCGCCAAATATTTGAGCCTTTGCCGTAACAAATGGCTAAATAAACAAGCTGTCGGCAGAAAGGCTCGGCCTCCCTTTCCTCCCTCTCCCATAGAGACAAACGGCAGCTTCCATGTCAGAGTGATGGCGATTCCATCCCAAGTTTTATTCCAGACCCAAAATCCTTTTTCCTCCTATGTTCTAAACCAGATCTGTCTAAAGGGATTCAGCACCTTGGAGAGCTCCATTAATACTCAGAGATTTGCCAGCCATTGACTTTGGGGTGCATCTACATACTGCAAAATTACTGCAGTTTGACACCAGTTCAGCTCCCATGGCTCAGTGCTACACAATCCTGGGAGCTGTAGTTTTGCAAAGTCCATAGCCTTCACTGAGTGCAGCTACACTCCAGAATATATTTATATATTTATCATGTCAGGAGCAGACCAAACAGTTGTATTGCATTTTTCAACAAACAAACAAACAAAACACAAAGTTTGCAAGTTTGGTGGTTGATTAAATGTCCTTTGACCAGTATCTGTCCCCTTGGAGTGCCTCTGGTGTTTCCGCAAGAAGGTCCTCCCTTGTGCATGTGGCAGGGCTCAGGTTGCATTGCAGCAGGTGGTCTGTAGTTTGCTCCTCTCCACACTTGCATGTCGTGGATTCCACTTTGTATCCCCATTTCTTGAGGTTGGCTCTGCATCTCGTGGTACCAGAGCGCAGTCTGTTCAGCACCTTCCAAGTCGCCCAGTCTTCTGTGTGCCCGGGGGGAGTCTCTCATTTGGTATCACCCATTGATTGACGTTCTGGGTTTGAGCCTGCCACTTTTGGACTCTCGCTTGCTGGGGTGTTCCAGGAAGTGTCTCTGTAGATCTCAGAAAACTATTTCTTGATTTAAGTAATTGATTTGCTGGCTGATACCCAAACAAGGGATGAGCCGGAGATGTCACTGCCTTGGTCCTTTCACTATTGGCTGCTACTTCCCAGCAGATGTCAGGTGGTGCAATACCAGCTAAACAGTGTAATTTCTCCCATGGTGTAGGGCGCAGGCACCCTGTGATAATGCAGCATGTCTCATTAAGAGCCACATCCACTGTTTTAGTGTGGTGAGATGTGTTCCACACCGGACATGCATACTCAGCAGCAGAGTAGCATAGCGCAAGGGCAGATGTCTTCACTGTGTCTGGTTGTGATCCCCAGGTTGTGCCAGTCAGCTTTTGTATGATATTGTTTCTAGCACCCACTTTTTGCTTGATGTTCAGGCAGTGCTTCTTGTAGGTAAGAGCACGGTCCAGAGTGACTCCTCCCAGGTATTTGGGTGCACTGCAATGCTCCAGTGGGATTCCTTCATAGTTAATCCTCAGAGCTTGGGATGCTTGTCTGTTCTTGAGATGAAAAGCACATGTCTGTGTTTTAGATGGATTAGGGATCAGCTGGTTTTCCCTGTAATAAGAGAGTTCCATTAATACTCAGAGATTTGACAGCCATTGATCTTGGGTTTGCACCTACATACTGCAAAATTAATACAGTTTGACACCAGTTTAGCTTCTATGGCTCGGTGCTACGGAATCATGGGAGCTGTAGTTTTGCAGACCCTTCACTGAGTGCAGCTATACTCCAGAATGAATGCAACTTGACACCACTTTCTCCCAAGGCTCAATGCTATGGAATCCTGGGATTTATAGTTTGGGGAGGCAGCAGCACTCTTTGGCATATAAGGTTATAGGCCTTGCAAAACTACAACTCCCAGGATTGCACAGCATGAAGCCAAGGCAGTTCAAGTAGTGTTGAGCTGCATTGATTCTGCAGTGTAGATACCCCCCCCCTGCCCCCCGCCTGAAACCAGCAACTCTTCATAGGTTTAACCCTTTTGTAGTTGCTCTCTTCCTGAAAGGCACATTAATTTAGAAACAAAAGTATTTATATCCAACTAAATCAGCTCTGGGCAGTAAAACCAGAGTGGGAAATTTAGAATTTAAAGCAATGCAAGCCATTTCAGCCCTCTTAGGATTATGCAAAGGAATGGAACCATAGAAGTTGCAAATCAAAAAAGACACGAATCAATACAAACACAGGCGAGCATTTTTCTGTTTGATGAGAACGGTTTTGGGATGGAACGCCATGTGTTTCTTTGGATCATGATGTCAGTAGACCCTGTTACTTCTGATGTGTGTTTGCAGGCAACGTTATGAGCTCAAGGGAATCTGCATAGCCTTGTCCATCAATGATCGTCGACCATTATTTGCTGAATATTTCAAATTATTTTGGCATCGATTGAATTGAGGTGGATTGCATTACTGTTCACAGCTCTATGTGTTTCCAGCCATAGGTTTTTAAATCCTTGTGTGTTAATGTTTATATGTGATTTCTATTAATTGTATTGTTTTTGGGTTGTTGTAGGGTTTTTTTGGGCTATATGGCCATGGTCTAGAGGCATTCTCTCCTGACGTTTTGCCTACATCTATGGCAAGCATCCTCAGAGGTAGTGAGGTCTGTTGGAACTAGGAAAAAGGGTTTATATATCTGTGGAATGACCTGGGACAAAGGACTCTTGTGTGCTGGAGCTAGGTGTGAATGTTTCAACTGACCACCTTGATTAGCATTTGATGGCCTGGCAGTGCCTGGGGCAATCTTTTTTTGAGAGGTGATTAGATGTCCTTGTTTGTTTCCTCTCTGTTGTTGTGCTGTTGCAATTTTAGAGTTTTTAAATACTAATAGCCAGATTTTGTTCATTTTCATGGTTTCCTCCTTTCAGTTGAAATTGTCCACATGCTTGTGGATTTCAATGGCTTCTCTGTGTCGTCTGACATGGTGGTTGTGAGAATGGTCCAGCATTTCTGTGTCCAGGTTGGTTCCTCAGGTGCTCTGCTCTGGCTGACTTCTCTGGTTGAAGTAGTCTGCAGTGCCTTTCATGTTCCTTGATGCGTGCCTGGGCAATGCTGCTGCGTTTGGTGGTCCCTCTGTAGACTTGTCCACAGCTGCATGGTATCCGGTAGACTCCTGCAGAAGTGAGAGGATCCCTCTTGTCCTTTGCTGAACGTAGCATTCGTTGGATTTTCTTGGTGGGTCTGGAAATAGTTTGTATGTTGTGTTTCCTCATCAGCTTCCCTCTGCGGTCAGTCCTCCCCTTGATGTCTGGCAAGAACACTTTCCCTCTGGGTGGATCTTCGTCTTTACTCTTGTGGCTTGTTCTTAGCCTTGCAGCTCTTCTGATGTCTGAGGTGGAGTCTCCATTGGCCTGGAGAGCCCAGCTGAGGTGGTTCAGTTCACCTTGGAGGAGGTGTGACCCAATTGTTGATCTGGTTTGCAGATGACGAGGACATCTAGAAAAGAAAGTCTTCCTTCATTTTCTTTTTCCATGGTGAACTGGATGTTTGGATGGATGCTGTTAAGATGGTCCAGGAACCTGTTGAGTTCTTCTTCTCCATGGCTCCAAATGGTGAAAGTGTCATCCACATATCTGAACCATATTGTGGGCTTTTTTATTGCTGTTTCCAGGGCTTGTTTTTGTTTATTGCTTTCTTGTTTTATTGATGTGTTGTTGTTGGGCTTGGCCTCATGTAAGCTGCTCCAAGTCCCTTGGGGAGATGGTGGCGGGGTATAAATAAAGTATTATTATTATTATTATTATTATTTCCATGTTGCATGTAGTTGGCAATCTCAAATGGCAATTTTGCAATAGTTTACCATTTGTGTATCCATATTCATGTTGTTGATGCCGTTGCAGTGGGTTGCCATGCTTCCATACATGTTCAGTATATTCCATACTGGCATTTGCATTTTCTGCATTTGCAAATTTCCTTACCGTTGCCGTTTTCTTTGGCCATTGAGTTGGATCTGTGTTCGGTTTGCAAGTGTCTCAGTTGAGTATATCGACCGGACATCCTTCTGTAATGATTAGGGATGGGAAGAATATTTTAGAAACCATTTTAAAAAGCTCCAAAACATGTTTTTGAATAAGGAATCCTGGGAGACAAATCCTGGAGTGATGAAAATGTTGGAAGTTCATCACTTACTCTCCAAAGAATTCACACGTGTTTGTTTTGCAGAGGAATCAGCATTTCTCGCACAGAAACCAAAACTTCAGAAATATCATTTTCTATGAAGTATTGTTTCCTAGAAAATGCTATATTGGGGTCTTAAGGTAAAGATAAAGGTAATTTTTTTCCCTGACATTAAGTCTAGTCGTGTCTGACTCTGAGACTCTGGTGCTCATCTCCATTTCCAAGCTGAAGATCTGGCGTTGTCCATAGACCTCTCCAAGGTCATGTTTCCAGCATGACTGCACGGAGTGTCGTTCCCTTCCCACAGAAGTGGTACCTATTGATCTATTCACATTTGCTGCTAGGTTGGCAGAAGCTGGACCTAACAGCGAGAGCTCACCTCACTCACTGGATTCAAACTGCCAACCTTTCAGTCAGCAAGTTCAATAACTCAGCGGTTTAACCTGCTGCACCACCAGGAGGCTTAGTCTGGACCTCTGTCTTGTCTGGATTAAGCTTCAACCTCTTAGCTTCAACCTGTCTTGTCTGGATTAAGCTTCATCCAGTCCATCACAGCTGTCAGACACTGGTTCAGGGTCTGGGAGGCTTCCTTGGAATTAGGTGGAAATTGGGTTGTTGTAGGTTTTTTCGGGCTGTATGGCCATGGTCTAGAGGCATTCCTTCCTGACGTTTTGCCTGCATCTATGGCAAGCATCCTCAGAGGTAGTGAGGTCTGTTGGAACTAGGAAAAGGGGTTTATATATCTGTGGAATGACCAGGGTGGGACAAAGGACTCTTGTCTGCTGGAGCTAGGTGTGAATGTTTCAACTGACCATTAGTAGTAGAGTTGGGTGTCATCTACATACAGATGGCACCCAACTCCAAAACTTCGAGTGACCTCACCCAGTGGTTTCATGTAGATATTTTTGAAAGGAATGGGGGATAGAATGGTCACAGATCTGAGGAGGTATCCCCTAGCTTCACCAACTGGGAGTGACCCTCCAGGAAAGAGCGGAGCCACTGCAAAGCAATGCCCCCAAGACCCATTCCGGAGAGCCGCCCCAGGAGGATACCATGGTTGATGGTATCGAAAGCTGCTGAGATATCCAGGAGAATCATAGAATCATAGAATCAAATAGTTGGAAGAGACCTCATGGGCCATCCAGCCCAACCCCATTCTGCCAAGAAGCAGGAATATTGCATTCAAATCACCCCTGACAGATGGCCATCCAGCCTCTGTTTAAAAGCTTCCAAAGAAGGAGCCTCCACCACACTCCGGGGCAGAGAGTTCCACTGCTGAACAGCTTCCAATAGAAGTTCTTCCTCATGTTCAGATGGAATCTCCTCTCTTGTAGTTTGAAGCCATTGTTCCGCGTCCTAGTCTCCAGGAAGCAGAAAACAAGCTTGCTCCCTCCTCCCTGTGGCTTCCTCTCACATATTTATACATGGCTGTCATATCTCCTCTCAGCCTTCTCTTCTTCAGGCTAAACATGCCCAGCTCCTTAAGCCGCTCCTCATAGGGCTTGTTCTCCAGACCCTTGATCATTTTAGTCGCCCTCCTCTGGACACATTCCAGCTTGTCAATATCTCTCTTGAATTGTGGTGCCCAGAATTGGACACAATATTCCAGGTGTGGTCTAACCAAAGCGGAATAGAGCATGGGGAGCATGACTTCCCTAGATCTACACACTATGCTCCTCTTGATGCAGGCCAAAATCCCATTGGCTTTTTTTGCCACCACATCACATTGTTGGCTCATGTTTAACTTGTTGAACCAACAAGACGCACTCCCCTTGTCAAGTTCTCTTCAGAGGTCATCCATCAAGGCAGTCAAAGCTGTCTCTGTACCATGTTCAAGCCTAAAACCAGACTGTGATGGATTTAAATAATTGGTGTCGTCCAAGAATCCCTGGAGTTGGGAGGTGACCACCTGCTCCAGAACCTGTGCCCTTTCCCCAAATGCTGCAGGATGGAAATGCCAAAGGATGCGTGGAAGTTCCTTCACTCCCAGGATCCCCCACGCTGGGAATGATCACCCAGAAAGAGGAGCCTTTCCTCAATCCAGAAGGCATCTCAAGTGTCATAGGCAATATTTCCTAGTGTTGAGCGCACGTCTGCAGGCAGTGTGCCTTCTTCTTCCCTGTCGCACCATCCGCAGTCCTTTGTCTCTGCATGAAATGAGAACGCAAATCCAGCCGGAAGGACCTTCGGGCTCTGCCAATTTGGATCCGTTCCCCTTCCAAGGAGACGAGTGCCAATTTGGATGAGCTCAACCCGGACTCATTCCCCGTCTTCCTTGAAAGGCGGCCTCTTTTTGGCAACACGTCCCTCGTTGCTCTCCCTCTTCACGATATGGAGCATTTCCCCTTTTGAAACACCTCTCCAGGGCTCAATTTGGGTAGATTTTAGACACTGGAATGGGTTGAGAGTCAGATGGAATGGCTACTGATGTCCTTTGCTTCTCGTTGGTGTGGCTGGAGGTGAGCTTTGTCCAGAATGACCATTGCGGCAGTGATTATTTGTGTGCAAAGAATGGCCGGCCTGGCGTACATTTTAATTTCCCAATGCATTTGGGGTTCTGCCAGGGATTCTTCTAGCTATTTGGGAGATGCCATTATCACCGGCTGTAATTGTGCACACTTGAGTTTGCAAGTCAAATGGAAAAACAAACAATAACCGAAAACCGAAAGCAATAACCAGCATTCTCTATCAGCCTCTTAATTAAATGAACGGCCCCATTGAAGACATTCCTTATTTAAAGCACTGTCTGTAAAGTATGCTTAGCTAAAGGATAGATCGGTCTACAATAGGCATGGGCAAACTTCATCCTTCCACGTGTTTTGGACAACAACTCCTGCAGTTCATAACACCCTCAGGCCCTAGGGAAGTCATGCTCCCCATGCTCTATTCCGCTTTGGTGAGACCACACCAGGAATATTGTGTCCCATTCTGGGCACCACAATTCAAGAGAGATATTGACAAGCTGGAATGTGTCCAGAGGAGGGCGACTAAAATGAACAAGGGTCTGGAGAACAAGCCCTATGAGGAGCGGCTTAAGGAGCTGGACATGTTTAGCCTGAAGAAGAGAAGGCTGAGAGGAGATATGATAGCCATGTATAAATATGTGAGAGGAAGCCACAGGGAGGAGGAGGGAGCAAGCTTGTTTTCTGCTTCCTTGGAGACTAGGACGCAGTGGAACAATGGCTTCAAACTACAAGAGAGGAGATTCCATCTGAACATGAGGAAGAATTTCCTGACTGTGAGAGCCGTTCAGCAGTGGAACCCTCTGCCCCGGAGTGTGGTGGAGGCTCCTTTTTTGGAAGCTTTTAAACAGAGTCTGGATGGCCATCTGTCAAGGGTGATTTGGATGCAATAGTCCTGCTTCTTGGTAGAATGGGGTTGGACTGGATGGCCCAGGAGGTCTCTTCCAACTCTTTGATTCTATGATTCTATGGAATTGTTGCAGGAGTTGCATGTGACGTCTGCAGACAGTCCACATCTCGCAAGCGTATAATAGGGTTGGGAGGACAATAGCTTTATGAATAAGAACCTTGGTATCCCTACGGATGTCCTCAAACACTCTCTGCTTCATTTGGAAAAATGCTGCGCTCGCAGAGCTCAGGCAGTTTTGTATTTCGGTGTTGATGTTGACTTTGGTGGAGAGGTGGCTGCCACCATTAAGTTGTATCTCTGGCATTGGAGAGGGGTTGGCCGGTGTCTGCTGGAACAGCACTTTGGTTTTCTCAGTGTTCAATGACAGGCCGAGCTTCTCGTATGTTGCTGCAAAGGTGTTTAGAGTGGCTTGTAGATCTTCTTCTGAATGCGCACAGATGACGTTGTCATCAGCATACTGGAGTTCTATAACAGATGTTGTTGTAATCTTGGTTTTGGCTTTCAGTCTGCTGAGGTTAAACAGCTTGCCATCTGTCCAATAGAGGATTTCCACTCCGGTGGGAAGCATCCCATCAACAAGGTGAAATATCATAGCGATGAATATGAAGTTATTTGCAGGGAGCTCACACAGGGTTGTAAAACTAAACTTCCCATTTGAGGGGGTATGTACTCCAGTGACAGAAGCATTGAGGGGAACAATAGTGTCCTGTTGTGCACCTACTCGCCAAAGGTGCAGCGGAAGAGCCAGGTTTTAAGGTTCTTTTTAAATGTTTCTAGTGTAGGGGCTTTCCTGATCTCTCCAGGTAATGAGTTCCAGAGTCGGGGAGCCACAGAGGAGAAGGCTCTCTCCCTTTTGCCCACAAGACGAGCTTGTGAGATATTTTAATTCATAAGCTAACTCGATTCCTAGTTTGTGGGGAAGATTGGTGGCAGCAACTTTCTCCTCCTCCTCTCCTTTAGATACTTCAATTTGTAAATTAATCTGAGTCATGGTTTTTGTGTGTGTAATTGGCTAACAACAACAACAAAAACAATGTATTGTTGAAGGCTACTGTAGATACTTTAATTTGCAAATTAACTTGAGTCCCAAGGGGAGTTGGATGATGATGACGATGTTGATGATGGTGCAGCTATTTTAATTCATTAGCTAACTTGAGTCCTGGTTTAGGTGGGGAGTAATTGGATGATAATAACAACAACAACAAAAACAAAACAACAATAATAGCGACAACAGATCATCCATAATAATAACAGAAATAGTAATAATCACAATAATAACACTTGATTTATATTCCGCTCTATCTTCCCGAGGGGTCGCAGAGTAAATTACAACATACACAGAAAACATTCGATGCCTTTAATAAAATGGAATGAGAATAACATACAGAACAAAGGTAAAGGCTTCCCCTTTCATCTCCGGCTTTCTGGAGACAGCGCTCAACTCTGGCCATGAGGAGGTGCTCTGGTTCCATTTCCAAGCCAAGGAGTTTGTTGTCCATAGACACCTCCTGGTCATGTTTCCACCATGGCTGAATGGGAGCCTTTATTACCTTCCCTTTATTACTTACTTATTAATATACTCACATTTGCATGTTTTCAAACTGCTAGACTGGCAGGACCTAGGGCTAACAGTGGGAGCTCACCCTGACCCGCAGTTTCGAACTGCCGACCTTTAGGTCAGCAGATTCAACAGTTCAGTGGTTTAACCCGTTGCACCACTGCATCCCCCATGATGGTGGCCCTTGATCCTGATTGTCTTCCTGGTGTAGAATCTTGCTGGCGAGTCTGCAAATGACTGTAAAGACCAATTCTGGATCTGCATGGTCTTTCTTTGGTAGTGAGGACATACATTTCCAGATGGAAGGTGGTCCCAACAAGGGTTGGCTTGATTCCCCCTTCCTTTTGGCCCATTTCTCTCTTTTGCCCTCCATTCATGCCTCTTCAAAACCCTCAACACTGTTGGTCACAGCTGATCTCCAGTTAGACCACTTGAAGGCTAGGACTTCCCAGTTCTCTCTTGGTGTTTATGCCATATTTTTAAAGGTTGGCTTGAAGCCCAGCTTGCAATCTTGTTTGCCATTCTTGATCTGAGAGTAAAGCCACTGCTTTGGGAAACGCTGATGGGGCCTTCGGACAATGTGGCCTTTGGTCCAGCAAAGTGGGTGACGGAGGATTATGCCTTCAGTGCTGTTGGCCTTTGCTTCTTCTTCCAGAAGCTGACATTCATCCAACTGTCTTCTTCCCAATATTTGCAACACTGCAGGACTCTTTCCAGAAGTTGAGTGGGATGTCTGTAAACAGTCCACATTTTGGAGGTGTAAAATGAAGCTGGAGGACAATAGCTTTATTGACAAGAATCTTGGTCTCCCTGTGATACCAAGATCAACAAGAGCAATAACACTGAAAATAAAAATAGGACAAGTGCAAAGAAGCCAGAATGGATGTCCAAAGAACTTCTAACTGTGCTAAGACTCTAAAGAGACATGCACAAGAAGTGGAAAAAGGGAGAAATCACCAAAGAAGAATTCAAACAAATAGCCAACTCCTGTAGTGAAAAGGTCCGCAAGGCTAAAGCACAAAATGAGCTCAGGCTTTCCAGGGACATTAGAAACAATAAAAAGGGCTTCTTTTCTTATGTCAGTAGAAAAAGGAAGAACAGGAAGGCGTTAGGGCTCTTCAAGGAGAAGATGGGGCAATGCTGACAGGGGATAGGGAACTTCCTGACTATGAGAGCTGTTCAGCAGTGGAACTCTCTGCCCCAGAGTGTGGTGGAGGCTCCTTCTTTGGAAGCTTTTAAACAGAGGCTGGATGGCCATCTGTCAGGGGTGCTTTGAATGCAATATTTCTGCTTCTTGGCAGGGATTGGATTGGATGGCCCATGAGGTCTCTTCCAACTCTAGGATTCTATGATTCTATGATTCACTGTAGATATTTTAAGTCCTGGGAAATTTGGATGATTACACTAAATAATATTATTTTTTCCTGGGTTATAATTCTGAGTACACCATCATCCCCACACCCCTCAGGAACATTGTCATGGGAAACCGGATGGCCCATGAGGTCTCTTGGACTGGATGGCCCATGAGGTCTCTTCCAACTCTTTGATTCTATGACTAACATCACTCAAAAACCACTGGACGAATTGACACCAAATTTGGACATAAGACACCTATCAGGCCAACGGGTGATCATCACCCCTAAAAACACTGAAAAACACCACAGAAGAGACTTTAAAGGCCAAAAACCAAAAAAAAATTACAATGCATGCGCAAAACCACATATATACACAAACACACATATATACACATATACGCAAATATATAAACACACATATATGCATATGTACACACACAAAAACACATATAAACAGAATGGGCCATAGCAATGCGTGGCAGGGGACGACTAGTCTTAGATATAATAATATCTGATGGTGGCAACAGTCCTCACCACTGCCTTGCTAGGCCTGTGCATTTCTCTCTTCTTGGAGCAATGCCTTCTTCTCCCTCCTTCCTTCGTTCCTTCGTTCCTTCGTCGTCTCCTTTTCGCCGTTGCCTTGAAAGCTTTTCCAGGCCGCAGGAAGCGCTCTCTTGATGGGAATGGGAGGTGACAGGAGGACGGTGGATCTGGTGCACCTCCGCTGCCTTCCCTTTCCTCTTATGGGGCTGAGGGCTCTGTGGGAGATGCATTATTGATGTCGGCGCGTGGGCGTCTTGCCTGCGCATGCATACATGCATGCTCCAAAGCCCCATAAGCCTGGTGGTGCACCGGCACAGTGCAAAAGGCAGGAGTTTCCCTACTGAAAGGTTTTAGATGTGAGATTTGGAGTGGGAATGCCCACATAGGGATGGTGAATCCTGGCACATGGGGACACGAGGTGCATCTACACTGCAGAATTTATGCAGTTTATTTATTTACTATATTTATATATGGCCCCTCTCAGCCTGCAGGCGACTCAGGGCAGTTTACAGTTGGCATCAAAACCATAAAATACAATTAAAAGCATTAATATAAATATAAAACCAAGCAAAAATACTGGGTTGTTGTAGGCTTTTTTGGGCTATATGGCCATGTTCTAGAGGCATTCTCTCCTGACATTTCACTTGCATCTATGGCAAGCATCCTCAGAGTGAGGATGCTTGCCATAGATGCAGGTGAAATGTCAGGAGAGAATGCCTCTAGAACATAGCCATATTGCCCAAAAAAACCTACAACAACCCAGTGATTCTGGCCATGAAAGCCTTCGACAATACAAACAAAAATAATACAAAACATGTATCATTAGGGTCTCCTTGTTTAAAACTTCGTCCAGTCACATCATCCAGTCGTTCCATTTTCCTATGTCTGTTACACTACATTTGCGAACGCTTGCTCAAAAAGCCAAGTCTTGACTTTTTTTTTATGGAATGTTAAAAGGGAAGGGGCCCATCTGATATCCTTAGGGAGGGCATTCCATAGCCGAGGGGCCACCACTGAGAAGCGTTGCACTCCAGGACAGGAAAAGCCCTCTGACTTTAAACACCACACGTTGAATAGGAAAACAATCCCTTTATTGGAAATAATTAAAGAGCAGCAAAGTAAAAAGCACTTTAAAGAAATAGGTAAATCCAATTAGATAAGAAGATAAGCAGGAACAAAATAGTCCAGGGAAAAGTTCAGCAAAGTCCATGAAAACAAAGTCCACTCTTCTCTAATATAATCCAGAAAACATTAATCCAAGGCATGAGTATGTAGTCATAAAATCCAAGAATCAAAACCATGAAACAAGAAATACTTAAGCATGAATCTTCCAAGCTAGGCTTCCATGAAACAAGGACGATAACTTAACTTGATTCCAAACGATGCTTCATCTGGCTACATTTCCCATACTTGAGACTTTCCCCCCCTCATTAAGCTATCCCAAGCACTCAGAAATTGGTTTCGCTTTAGTTGAGATTCCCTTATCTTTTTCTGTCGGATTCTGGCAGAACGCCGAAACCACTGTTCGGCTTGTCTGTTTTGACTAATCTCCTGCCCTCTATCTATTTGCTCATTAACTTTTGCAGCTAGATCAGGTGCCGAGTTGTTTTCAATCCCGAAATCCTGGGAACTCTCTGGTAGCAATTCACCATCATCCTTACACCCCTCAGGAACATTCTCATGGGAAACTACACTTTGAACAGGGATCTCCTGGTCATTCCCTGCATCAATATCACTGACCAAACCATTGCCATCTTGAAACTCATTGACATCACTCCCCACATCCAAAGCACCCTGACCCTGAAACACAATCACAGGCTGAGCTCTTGTCTCTCGTCCCCACGAGACGTGCTTGTGACAAAGGTGGGATTGAGAGCAGCACCTCCCCAGACGATCTTAAATTCCTGGAGGGTTCATAAGGAGAGATGCGTTCGGACAGGTAAATTGGGCCAGAACTGTTTAGTTTGGCACCACTTTAACTGTGATGGCTCAGCGATATGGAATCTTAGGATTTATAGTTTGTTGAAGTACTTATATTACTTCACAGAGTGAAAGACCTTGAAAAACTACAACTCCCAGACTTCCATAGCATTGAGCCACAACAAAAATTGTATGTAGATGACTGGCTATTATTTAGGGTAGAATGGATGCAATTTGACACGACTTGAACTGCCATGGTTGAGTACATTAAAATCCTGGGAGATGTAGTTTTGAAAGGCATTGAGCCTTGTCTGCCATCTAGTTTGTTTGGTACCTCACCAAACTACAACTCCCATGACTACATAGCATTGAGCCATAGTTGTTAAAGGGGTGTCAAATGGCATTCATTCTAGTGCAAAAATGGAAACTTGACACAAAGAGAAGTCAATCCAAAAGGAGACTCTCAATGTATCCCAAAAAAATAACAAAGCCAAGAAAGTGATCCATGTATAGACCAGCCTTGCTGAGATGGGTCACTGGGCAACTTTCAGCTCTCCAGGGTCCTGAAAATGCCAGTCATTGCCAATCATAGGCTAAGAGAACCACTAATGAGACCAAAATCATTAGCATTTTGCAGAAAACGCTCCCTTCATTGACTCCTTGTGATGCAGATCCTGTGAGCCATCAGTTAGCACCTTCTTCCAACACATCCTCTCTAAGCTGTGCTAAAGAGGCTTAGTTTTGCATTCACACCCAAAAGCAGTCCAGGGTTGGGGAGTTTGCCAAGGAGGCTCCATCTGAGGAAAGGCTTGAGGAATGAGAAATTGTTCTTAAAGTACCTGTTCATGCAGTATGACTGGTGTCAACTGCAGTGGGCATGCAGATGCATGGGCATCGTGTCCTGTGTTGCAGCCAACGAGTGATCTAAGGATTTAGAAGCTGAGCAGTTCAGGACTTAATCCAGTACTGATCAGTACTTACTTAGGCGATCCCTCGTAGTCCAAGGATGATGGTCCTCCAAGATCGGTGTCCTGGTCGTGAGTTCGTAGATGACTGCATCTTCTTCCGCAGTGAGGGCATTGGTTTCCAGGTGGAAGGCAGTCTTGGTCGGGGTTAGCTTGACATGCCTTCCTCTTGGCACTTTTCTCTCTTTCACCTTCCGTTCTTCAGCACTGCTGGTCACAGCTGACCTCCAGCTGGAGCGCTCAAGGGCTATGGCTTCCCAGTTCTCAGTGTCTATGCCATAATTTTTAAGGTTGGCTTTGAGCCCATCTTTCAATCTCTTTTCCTGTCCACCAACATTCGTTTTCCGTTCTTGAGTTCGGAGTAGAGCAACTGCTTTGGGAGACGGTGGTCGGGCATCCGGACGACGTGGCCGGTCCAGCGGAGTTGATGGCAGAGGACCATCACTTCAATTCTGGTGGTCTTTGCTTCTTCCAGCATGCTGACGTTTGTCCGCCTGTCTTCCCAAGAGATTTGCAGGATTTTCCAAAGGCAGTGCTGGTGGAATCATTCCAGGAGTTGCATGTGACATCTGTAGACAGTCCACGTTTCACAGGCATAGAGCAGGGTTGGGCGGATGATAGCTTTATAAACAAGCACCTTGGTATCCTTGCGGATGTCCCGGTCCTCAAACACTCTCTGCTTCATGCGTGAAAATGCTGCACTTGCAGAGCTCAGGTGGTGTTGTATTTCGGTGTCGATGTTGACTTTGGTGGAGAGGTGGCTGCCAAGGGAGTGAAAATGATCAACATTTTCTAATGGTACACCATTGAGCTGTATCTCTGGCATTGGAGAGGGGTTGGCTGGTGTCTGCTGGAACAGCACTTTGGTTTTTTCGATGTTCAATGACAGGCCGAGCTTCTCCTATGCTTCTGCGAAGGTGTTTAGAGTGGCTTGTAGATCTTCTTCTGAATGCGCACAGATGACGTTGTCATCAGCATACTGGAGTTCTATAACAGATGTTGTTGTAACCTTGGTTTTGGCTTTCAGTCTGCTGAGGTTAAACAGCTTGCCGTCTGTCCGATAGATGATTTCCACTCCAGTGGGAAGCTTCCCATCAACAAGATGAAGTATCATAGTGGTTGAGGACTTAATCCAGTCTGATCAGTAACAGGGAATCCATTACGATAAGGAGCTTTAGTAGACCAGAAGCTGAACATGAGCCAAGAGTGTGATGCAGCAGCTCAAAAGACCAATGTGATTCTAGGCTCCATCAAGAGGAAGATAGCATCCAGATTGAAAGATGTCATAATTCTAATCTATTGTTTTGGTGAGACCTTTTCAGCTGGAATAACAACCCTGAGTCCAGTTCTGGGTAAAGCAATTCAAGAAGGAGATGAACAGGATGGAGAAGGGTGACCAAGATGATAATAGGTTGGGAAACTACTGTATGAATCCCTCTGAGAAGCCATGTTTCAATATGTGGAAGGATGTCCCTTTGAGGAGGAAAGGGAAAGCATGTTTTCTGCTGCTCCAGAGACTGGGACCCAATGGAGCCATGGATTCAAGCAGCAGGAAAAGAGATTCCAGAGGTCGTTTGGCAAGCCAGTGGTCCAAAGGAACAAATCCAATAGGAAGTAAATCAGAGTCATAAATCATAGCCATTCCAAGGTCAAGAAAACAAAAATGCCCCCAAACTCCTGCTGGTTGCCAAGAAAGGGAGCTGAAGGCCAGGAGCGGATGGAGATTTATGGGCAGGGAAGTGGGGCCCTGGCGCCTCATTAGTTCAGTGCTCCTTATTTAATGGCCACTGGGAAGAACGCCATTTCTCCTTGTCAGTGAAGGATGGCAATGGGTCTCCGGGGTCTGCAGGCCTTGGATAGTGAGTAGGACCCTTCTGCACCTTAAGAAGGATGACCTTTCCCAGAAGAGGCCTGTTCTTGCCTATCAGCCTCCTCCTTTCAGTCTTATTTGACTGACTCCAGAATTATGAGAGGATTCTTCTGGGTCTGCACCAAGTGTGGACAAACCCAGGCCTGTGGGCTAGATGTGGGCTCTTTTCTCAAGCCCTCCTCTCTCTCATCATCCTATCCTCCCTTCCTTCTCTCTTTCCTTCCTCCTTCCCTCCCTCTTTCTCTTTCCGTCCACCCTTTTCTCCTTCTTCCTTCCTCCCTCCTTCCCCCTCCTCTTTCTCCCTCCCTCCTTCCTTTCCTTCCACCCTTTCATCCTTCCTTCCCTTTCTCCTTTCTCCTTCCTTCCTTCCCTTTTGTCTTCCTTCTCTCTTTCCTCCCTCCTTTCCTTCTTTTGCTCTCCCCTCCATTCACTTCCACCTTTTCATCCTCCCTTTCTCCCTTCCCTCTCTCCTTTCTCCTTCCTTCTCTTTTGTCTTTCTTCTCTCTTTCCATCCCTCCTCTTTCTCCCTCAAACCATTCCCTTCCACTCTTTCATCCTTCCTTCTTTCCCTTTTGTCTTCCTTCTCTCTTTTCTCCCTTCCTTTTTCTCCCTCCCTTCATTACCTTCCATGCTTTCATCCTTCATTTCCTCTTTCTCTCCTTCCTTCCATCTTTCCCTTCTACCCTTTTGTCCTTCCCTCCCTTTTGTCTTTTCTTCTTTCTCCCTTTCCTTCCTCCTTACCACCCTCCCTCCCCCCTCTTTTTCCTTCCATCTTTCCCTTCCACCCTTTTGTACTTCTTTCCCTCTTTCCCTCCCATTTCTCCCTATTTGTCCTTCCTTCCTTTCCTTTTGTCTTTCCTTCCTTCTCCTTTCTCTTTATCCTTCCCTTCCTTCCTTCCTTCCTTCCTTCCTTCCTTCCCTCCTTCCTTCCTTCCTCCATCCATCCATCTATCCTTCTCTTCCTCTCTTCCTTTCTTCCTTCTCTTTTTCCTTCCCTGCCATCCTTCCCTTCTACCCTTTCATCCTTCCTTCCTTCCTTTTTATCTTTCCTTCCTTCTCTCTTTTCCCCCTCCTTCCCCCTCTTCCTCTTTCTCCTTCCATCCTTCCTTTTCACCCTTTTGTCCTTCCTTCCTACCTTCCTTCCCTTTTTATCTTTCCTTCCTTCTCTCTTTCGCCCCTCCTTCCTTCTCTTCCTCTTTCTCCTTCCCTCCTTCCTTTCCACCCTTTTGTCCTTTCTTCTTTCTTTCCTTCCCCTTCCTTCCTTCCTTCCTTCCTTCCTTCCTTCCTTCCTTCCTTCCTTCCTTCCTTCCTTCCTTCCTTCCTTCCTTCCACCCTTTCATCCTTCCTTCCCTCCCTTTTTATCTTTCCTTCCTTCTCTCTTTCCTCCCTCCCTCCCTCCCTCGCTCCCTCTTTCTCCTTCCCCCTCCCTCCCCTCCTCCCTCCCTCCCTCCCTTCCTTCTACCTTCTACTCTTCCTTCCTTCCATCACTGGGCAGCTTCTCCTCCTAGCAGGGAGCACTAGCTTGCGGCCCCCAAGTTAGAAGGTTTGCCCAGGCCCGGTCAACACTGTTGGAAGGGTGCATCTACACTGTAGAAGGAAAGCAATTTAATCCATGATTCAAGGTCAAAGTTCTACCTGGATAAACATGTCTTGACTTGATGGCAGAAAGAGAGCCAACCAGATCTCTTAAGTAGAAGCAAGTTCCATATGTTGGGAATCAATGCAGCTTCATCCCATTTAAACTGTTCTGGTTCGGTGCTACAGAATACTGGGACAGTTTGCCCCTAACAATTCCTTTAGTGATATGATTGTGTTTGTGTGTTGCAAACTAAGGCAAGGTGTCTCTGTGTATGTGCAGAGAGCAGGCTGAGCTGATGAAGCCTTTGCTTTCCCTGAAGGCTATTTGGAACGAGGCCATTGTTGCTTTCCAAGGTAGATGCCAAAAGCCTGGCTTTCGCTTCCTAAGCGTGAGCGGAGGTTTCTCTCTTGGTTTTCATCTGAAGCATCCACTTAAAATCCCAGACGGGCTTTTACCTCCGAAAAACACAACCCACTCTTGACAATCAATGCTCTGCCAACCTTTCCTTTGTTTAGCCCCACAACAGCTCACCCAAAACCATCCCCTCCTTTCTGTGCTCTGGGTTTTGTGCCTTTGGAGGTCCATCTACACTGCAGAATGAATGCAGTTTGAGACCACTTTAACTGCTGCAACTCAGCTCTGTGGAATCCTAGGAGTTGTGGTTTTGCAAGGTCTTTGGGAATCCACAGATCCCAGGATTCCATAGCTTTGTGCCATGGCAGTTAGTGGTATCATTACTTACTTACTTAGGTGATCCCTCGTTGGACGAGTAAGATGGTCTTCCACGATGGGTTTCCTTGTGGATTCGTAGGTGGCTGTGGAGCCCGCATCTATTCTTGACCCGCATCTTCTCCCACAGGGAAGACATTGGTTTCCAGGTGGAAGGCGGTCCCGGTCGGGGTTGGCTTGATGCGCTTTCCTCTTGGCACGTTTCTCTCTTTCGCCCTCCACTCGTGCCTCCTCAAAATCTGCAGCACTGCTGGTCACAGCTGACCTCCAGCTGGAGTGCTCAAGGGCCAGGGCTTCCCAGTTCTCAGTGTCTATGCCAGAGTTTTTAAGGTTGGCTTTGAGCCCATCTTTAAATCTCTTTTCCTGTCCACCAACATTCTGTTTTCCATTCTTAAGTTCAGAGTAGAGCAACTGCTTTGGGAGACGGTGGTCAGGCATCCGGACAACGTGGCTGGCCCAGCGGAGTTAGAATCATAGAATCATAGAATCAAAGAGTTGGAAGAGACCTCATGGGCCATCCAGTCCAACCCCATTCTGCCAAGAAGCAGGAATATTGCATTCAAATCACCCCTGACAGATGGCCATCCAGCCTCTGCTTAAAAGCTTCCAAAGAAGGAGCCTCCACCACACTCCGGCAGAGAGTTCCACTGCTGAACGGCTCTCACAGTCAGGAAGGTCTTCCTCATGTTCAGATGGAATCTCCTTTCTTGTAGTTTGAAGCCATTGTTTCGTGTCCTAGTCTCCAGGGAAGCAGAAAACAAGCTTGCTCCCTCCTCCCTGTGGCTTCCTCTCACATATTTATACATGGCTATCATACCCTCTCAGCCTTCTCTTCTTCAGGCTAAACATGCCCAGCTCCTTAAGCCGCTCCTCATAGGGCTTGTTCTCCAGACCTTTTATCATTTTAGTCGCTCTCCTCTGGACACATTCCAGCTTGTCGCATTCCAGTTGATGGCAAAGGACCATGGCTTCAGTGCTGGTGGTCTTTGCTTCTTCCAGCACGCTGACGTTTGTCCGCTTGTCTTCCCAAGAGATTTGCAGGATTTTCCGGAAGCAGCACTGATTGAATCGTTCCAGGAGTTGCATGGGACGTCTGTAGACAGTCCACGTTTTGCAGGCATATAGCAGGGTTGGGAGGACAATAGCTTTATAGACAAGCACCTTGTTATCCTTACGGATGTCCCGGTGCTCAAACACTCTCTGCTTCATTCAGGAAAATGCTGCACTCGCAGAGCTCAGGCGGTGTAGTATTTCGTTGTCGATGTTGACTTTGGTGGAGAGGTGGCTGCCAAGGGAGTGGAAATGGTCAACATTTTCTAATGTTACACCATTAAGCTGTATCTCTGGCATTGGGGAGGAGATGGCTGGTGACTGCTGGGACAGCACTTTGGTTTTTTCAATGTTCAGTGACAGGCTGAGCTTCTCCTATGCTTCCGCAAAAGTGTTTAGAGTGGCTTGTAGATCTTCTGAATGCGCACAGACGACATTGTCATCAGCGTACTAGAGTTCTATAACAGATGTTGTTGTCACCTTGGTTTTGGCTTTCAGTCTTCTGAGGTTGAACAGCTTGCCATCTGTCCGATAGATGATGTCCACTCCGGTGGGAAGCTTCCCATCAACAAGGTGAAGTATCATAGTGATGAAGATGGAGAATAGAGTTGGGGCAATAACACATCATCCCTGTTTGACACCCGATGTGTCATTATTCATTATGCAGTGTAGATGAACCATGAGTTGGAAATATTTGAGGCTTAGCTTGGATTGCCCTTGCAGGGCCTTAACAGAGCCCAGGCTGAGCCAAAGACATCTCCATTGGAGAAGGCGAGGATGGCTCAGTGGCCTCTCCTTTTGTGTTTGGCCACCTTGACCCTTGGACGGAGGGGGAATTGGGGTCAGAGGGTCCCTCCAGGCCCCCTCCCTTCTGCTCCAATGCCTCTCCAGTTTGCACAGCCACCCTTTCCCTTCCCCGGTACTCGCCATCCATCAGACGTCCAAGGACCGGCTTCTCATCAGCCTCCCGCTCTTAATTGCAAAATGGATTATACCGAGTGGGAAATTACTTGCCTTTCGGAGGGCACGGCATCAATCTTGTTTCTCCACCTCCTCGGAGGCATTAAGTCACACATATTTCAAACCTGGGTTATCCTGACGGAGTGAGATGTCATCGGGCAGCAAGGAGATCCAGCTGGAAATATGGCCCACGATCCATCAAGAGCTTCACTGTGTGACGACAGTTTGTGGCCGCATTAGCCACGTTCCACCATTGCAACACTTTCACAGGGGCTGCATTCACAAGGGGTCCCATTCTGCCAAGAAGCAGGAAAATTGCATTCAAAGCACCCCCGACAGATGGTTAGACCACACCTGGAATATTGTGTCCAATTCTGGGCACCACAATTGAAGAGAGATATTGATAAGCTGGAATGTGTCCAGAGGAGGGCAACTAAAATGATCAAGGGTCTGGAGAACAAGCCCTATGAGGAGCAGCTTAAGGAGCTGGGCATGTTTAGCCTGATGAAGAGAAGGATGAGAGGAGATATGATGAGGACCATGTATAAAAATATGAGAGGAAGCCACAGGGGGGAGGAGGGAGCAAGCTTGTTTTCTGCTTCCCTGGAGACTAGGACACAATGGAACAATGGCTTCAAACTGCAATCTAGATCCAGGAAAATTATGTTACCCATGCTCTATTCTGCTTTGATTAGACCACACTTGGAATCACATTGTGTCCAATTCTGGGCACCACAATTCAAGAGAGAGAATGACAAGCTGGAATGTGTCCAGAAGAGGGTGACTAAAATGATCAAGGGTCTGGAGAACAAGCCCTATGAGGAGCGGCTGAAGGAGCTGGGCATGTTTAGCCTGATGAAGAGAAGGCTGAGAGGAGATATGATAGCCATGTATAAGTATGTGAGAGGAAGCCACAGGGAGGAGGGAGCAAGCTTGTTTTCTGCTTCCATGGAAATTAGAACAAGGAACAATGGCTTCAAACTACAAGAAAGGAAATTCCATCTGAACATGAGGAAGAACTTCCTGACTGTGAGAGCTGTTCAACAGTGGAACTCTCTGCCCCGGAGTGTAGTGGAGGCTCCTTCTTTGGAGGCTTTTAAACAGAGGCTGGATGGCCATCTGTCAGGGGTGATTTGAATGCAATATCCCTGCTTCTTGGCAGAATGGGGTTGGACTGGATGGCCCATGAGGTCTCTTCCAACTCTTTGATTCTATGATTCTATGATTCTAGGACCATCCAGCCTCTGTGTAAAAGCCTCCACAGAAGGAGCCTCCACCAGACTTTCTCCACTGCTGAACTGCTCTTACAGTCAGGAAGTTCTTCCTCATGTTCAGATGGAATCTCCTTTGTTGTAGTTTGAAGCCATTGCTGCATTGCATCCTAGTCTCTTGGGCAGGCTCCAAAGCCTCCAAAGAAGGAGCCTCCACCACACTTCGGGGCAGAGGGTTCCACTGCTGAACAGCTCTTGCTCAGAGTTAGGAAGTTCTTCTTCATGTTCAGGTGGAATCTCCTCTCTTGTAGTTTGAAGCCATTGCTCCATTGCATCCTAGTCTCCAGGGAAGCAGAAAGGAAGCTTGCTCCCTCCTCCCTTGGACTTCCTCTCACATATTGATCCATGGCTGTCATGTCTCCTCTCAGCCATCTCTTCTTCAGGCTAAACTTGACTAGCTCTTTAAGCCACTCCTCATAGGGCTTGTTCTCCAGACCCTTGATCATTTTAGTGTGTGTGTGTGTGGTTTTGTGCATGTGGGGTAATGTAATTTTTTTTTTGCTTTTTAAGTCCCTTCTGTTGTGTTTTTCAGTGTTTATGAGCAATGGTCACTCGTTGGCCTGATAGGTGTCTTGTGTCCAAATTTGGTGTCAATTCGTCCAGTGGTTTTTGAGTTATGTTAATCCCACAAACGAACATTACATTTTTATTTATATAGACTAGCAGTCCCCTGCCACGCGTTGCTGTGGCCCACATGGGGGTTATGTGTGAGAAGTTTAGCCCAATTCTATCGTTGGTGGAGTTCAGAATGCTCTGTGATTGTAGGTGAACTACAAATCCCAGCAACTACAACTCCCAAATGTCAAGGCTCTATTTTCCCCAAACTCCACCAGTGTTCACATTTGGACGTATTGAATATTTGTGCCAAGTTTGGTCCAGATCCATCATTGTTTGAGTCCACAGTACGCTTTAGATGTAGGTGAACTACAACTCCCAAACTCAAGGTCAACGCCCATCAAACCCTTCCAGTATTTTCTGTTGGTCATGGGAGTTCTGTGTGCCAAGTTTGGTTCAATTCCATCATTGGTGGGGTTCAGAATGTTCTTTGATTGTAGGTGAACTATAAATCCCAGCAACTACAACTCCCAAATGACAAAATCAACCCTCACCCCTCCAGTGAATGAAAATTCATTCTGCTTATCAGATCCTAGCTGTACCCGCCATGCTTTGCTGTGGCCATCGTTCCCTCCGTCTTTCTCTCCTCCCTTCCTCCCTCCCTCCCTCCCTTCCTTCCTTCCTTCCTTCCTTCCTTCCTTCCTTCCTTCCTTCCTTCCTTCCTTCCTTCCTTCCTTCCTTCCTTCCTTCCCTTTTTTCTTTCTCTCTCTCTTTCCTTTCTTCTCTTCCTCTTACCTTCCTTCCCCCCTTTTTCTTTCCCTTAATCTTTCTCCCCTTTCTTCCTTCTCTACCTATTCTTGGACTGCAACTCCCAGCACCCCTCCTGATCGACCTACCTACCTACCTATCTCGATCTCATCTATCTATCTGGAGGATTGCTGGGAGTTGCAGTCCAGGAATAGGAAACTGGAAATATGCAGGGATTGATCAAATGATCCAAGGAGAAGAAAGCTTGCAGCTCAGAAGCAGTGCATTTGGATCATCCTCCTCTCCTCAAGGGCCTGGTCTAGGGGATGCTGGGATCTGTAGTCCGGAAGAGAATGCGGACATGTGTTTTGTTTGCCAGGGGGAGTCCTTTTGCTCATGCGCTGTAGCATCTTTTTGCTTTTTTGGCTTTTTAAGTCCCTTCCACTGTTTTGTTCAGTGTTGTTATGAGTGATGGTCACTCATTGACCGGAGAGGTGCCTTGTGTCCAAATTTGGTGTCCATTCGCCCAGTGGTTTTTGAGTTCTGTTAATCCCACAAACGAACATTACATTTTTATTTATATAGACTAGCTGCCCCTGCCTCGCGTTGCTGTGGCCCAGTCTGTGTATATGTGTATTGTGTGTGTATATGTGTGTATATTTGTGTATATGTGTATATTTGTTTATATGTGTATATATGTGGTTTTGTGCGTGCATTGTAATTGATTTTTTTTTATTTTTGGCTTTTAAGTCTCTTCTGCTGTGTTTTTCAGTTTTTTTTATGAGTGATGGTCACTGGTTGGCCTGAGAGGTGGCACATTTTGGTGTTATGGAAAATTAAGTAATGAGAAAGTCTGCTTAATAATAATAACAACAGCAATAATAGTATTACTAATAATAGAATCCTAAGGTAGGAAGAGACCTCCAAGGGCCATCCAATCCAATCAAAGCACTCCTGACAGATGGACATTCACTCTCTGCATAATAATAATAATAATAATAATAATAATAATAATAATAATAATAATAATAATAATAGAATTCTAGGGTAGGAAGGGACCTCTAAGGGCCATCCAATCCTGCCCAATCAAAGCACTCCTGACAGATGGACATTCAATGACAGTTATGAAGTACATGAACACCACAACTGTATTTAAGGGGTAGTCACATTAGGAGGCTGGATGAATGCAAAGCTGGGGTGAAGATTGCTGGAAGAAACATTAACAACCTCAGATATGCAGATGACACCACTCTGATGGCCGAAAGCGAGGAGGAGCTGAGGAGCCTTCTAATCAAGGTGAAAGAAGAAAGCGCAAAAGCCGGGTTGCAGCTAAACGTCAAAAAAACCAAGATTATGGCAACAAGAATGATTGACAACTGGGAAATAGAGGGAGAAAATGTGGAGGCTGTGACAGACTTTGTATTTCTAGGTGCAAAGATGACTGCAGATGCAGACTGTGGCCAGGAAATCAGAAGACGCTTCCTTCTTGGGAGGAGAGCAATGTCCAGTCTCGATAAAATCGTAAAGAGTAGAGACATCAGACTGGCAACCAAGATCCATTGCCTAGTCCAAGCCATGGTCTTCCCTGTAGTCACCTACGGATGTGAGAGCGGGACCTTCAGGAAGGCTGAGCGAAGGAAGAGAGATGCTTTTGAGCTGTGGTGTTGGAGGAAAGTTCTGAGAGTGCCTTGGACTGCGAGAAGATCCAACCAGTCCATCCTCCAGGAAATAAAGCCCGACTGCTCATTGGAGGGAAGGACACTAGAGACAAAGTTAAAGTGCTTTGGCCACATCATGAGGAGACAGCAAAGCCTAGAGAAGACAATTATGCTGGGGAAAGTGGAAGGCAAAAGGAAGAGGGGCCGACCAAGGGCAAGATGGATGGATGGCATTGTTGAAGTGACTGGACTGACCTTGAAGGAGCTGGGGGTGGTGACGGCCGACAGGGAGCTCTGGCGTGGGCTGGTCCATGAGGTCACGAAGAGTCGGAGACGACTGAACGAATGAACAACAAAATGAGCAGTCGGGCTTTATTTCCTGGAGGATGGAATGGTTGGATCTTCTTGAGGTCCAAGGCACTCTCAGAATTCTCCTCCAACACCACAATTCAAAACCGTCTCTCTTCCTTCGCTCATCCTTCATTATGGTCCAGCTCTCCCATCCATAGGTTGCTAGAGGGGAATACCATTGCTTTAACTATGCAGATCTCCGTTGGAAGATTGAGAAACATTGGCGTAGAGCCTCCCATGCCATAACCTTGCTACGCCGCTCAAGTGTGGCCTCTCTGTTTTCCTTGTCGTTCCCATTTCTGCGGGCCGCCTTGCAATATCTTTCATAGCAAGCGGCTGTCAGGAAGAAAGAAATATGCTCAGAACATGATCAAACGCTCCCCAGATTGCCTGCAATCCCTTGAGGATCCGGTCGGCTGCTGCAGGGGAATTTACGGGACTTAAATATTGCCAGTTTCCGATAAATGACGGCATGTACAGCTCCGTGGCTGTTGTAACCCTGGAGTTGCCTGTTTGCAAGAGAAATGCAGCGGGATCTGGACGTTGGGCCCTGTGGTCTATCTAGGCTTCCTCCTTGCACCGAGAAGCTTTTAGGGGCGTGCGTCTGCGCGGAAGACCCCAGAGGATCCAGTTTATTTTTATTTTACCTTGTTTCGCATGCGCCTGGCTGTTTTGTTTTATCTCCAGGAGGTAAAGAGCTATTAATTTTTAAAGCTCCGAGAGGAATCGGTAATAACCCTGCACTTAAAAATCTCCTTAGCGCCGGCAGAACTGGGCATCTTAAAGTGTTTCTGGCTGTCATCAACATTTTCTGGCAAAGAGAAAGACTCTGAAAGCAGGGCTGCAAAGCTGTTGCAGGGTCGGTTGCAGCGGTTCTTGGGCCTTCTTTCTTTCTTCTTACCAAAAGCTCCAACTTCCTTTTCTTTCTTTTAGTGTTTGCATGTATTCCAAAGTTCCATGCATTTTGCAATAAGGTGGCTTCCCTTGGTTTGGGGGTCCTCCTGGATTCTTCACTTACGTTTGAGGCTCAGGCATCGGTGGTGGCCGGAAGGGCCTTTGCACAACTAAGACTCGTGTGCCAACTGCGACCGTACCTCGGGAAGGCAGACCTGGCCAAGGTGGTCCATGCCTTAGTCACCTCGAGACTGGATTACTGCAATGCACTCTACGTGGGGCTGCCCTTGAAAACGGCCTGGAAATTTCAGGTGATCCAACGGGCGGCGGCCAGGTTGTTAACTGGGGCTCCTTACAGAAAGAGGTCATCCCTCCTGTTCAAGGAGCTCCACTGACCCAATTCAAGGTGCAAGTTCTTACCTACAAAGCCCTGAATGGTTTGGGACCCACCTACTTGCATGACCGCATCTCTGTATACGAACCCACACGATCCCTTCGATCATCCAGAGAGGCCCTGCTCTCGATCCCACCAGCATCGCAGGCGCGATTGGTGTGGAGGAGAGAGAGGGCCTTTTCGGTGGTGGCCCCTCGACTCTGGAACTCACTCCCTAAAGACATCAGACAGACTCTAACTTTGGTAGTCTTCAGGAGGAACTTGAAGACGTGGCTGTTCCAGTATGCCTTCCCGGAATAATGACCCCATAGCACTTTATCCTCCAAAGCACTTTGCATTTCTTTAAGTCTGCTCATATGCCCTTCCACAAACACCAATATCACCTTCTATTCATGTCCCAGCATTATTTCCAATTTTAACTTAACATTTGGCCTTCCCACTGTTTTTAATTATGTGTTGTTTTATTGATAATGTTGTTTATCTTATTGTCTATGTGTTTTTAATTGCTTGTATTGTTGTTATTATTGCTTGTATTGATGTGTTTGGGCTCGGCCTCATGTAAACCGCACGAAGTCCTTTTGGGAGATGGTAGCGGGGTACAAATAAAGTGTTGTTATTATTATTATTATTATTATTATTATTATTATTATTATTATTATTATTATTGGTTTGCAATTATAGGACCAATGACCCATCAATCATTGTCAAGTTTTGGTTCCACCGCTTTCCCCAGGGTCCTGGGAGGAGAGGGAGCCATTGTAGGTCAGTCTTGCATTGGAAAGCTTAGCTACAGGACATGGATTAGCTCCCCCTGTAGAGAAGCTTCGTTCTCACAGCATCCGGGGGAAATTCCGGGGGGAAACAGTTCCAAAGGACTCCAGGTGGAGAATCTACAAAGCCTTGACTGGTAGGTCTACTCGGGACCCAAAAAGCAGTTTGGAGCCGGGAGTAGAGCCCACATCATAGAATCATAGAATCATAGAATCAAAGAGTTGGAAGAGACCTCATGGGCCATCCAGTCCAACCCCCTGCCAAGAAGCAGGAATATTGCATTCAAATCACCCCTGACAGATGGCCATCCAGCATCTGTTTAAAAGCTTCCAAAGAAGGAGCCTCCACCACACTCCGGGCAGAGAGTTCCACTGCTGAACGGCTCTCACAGTCAGGAAGTTCTTCCTCATGTTCAGATGGAATCTCCTCTCTTGTAGTTTGAAGCCATTGTTTTGTGTCCTAGTCTCCAGGGAAGCAGAAAACAAGCTTGCTCCCTCCTCCCTGTGGCTTCCTCTCACATATTTATACATGGCTATCATATCTCCTCTCAGCCTTCTCTTCTTCAGGCTAAACATGCCCAGCTCCTTAAGCCACTCCTCTTAGGGCTTGTTCTCCAGACCCTTGATCATTTTAGTCGCCCTCCTCTGGACACATTCCAGCTTGTCAATATCTCTCTTGAATTGTGGTGCCCAGAATTGGACACAATATTCCAGGTGTGGTCTAACCAAAGCGGAATAGAGCATGGGGAGCATGACTTCCCTAGATCTAGACACTACGCTCCTATTGATGCAGGCCAAAATCCCATTGGCCTTTTTTGCCGCCACATCACATTGTTGGCTCATGTTTAACTTGTTGTCCACGAGGACTCCAAGATCTTTTTCACACGTACTGCTCTCGAGCCAGGCATCGTCCCCCATTCTGTATCCTTGCATTTCATTTTTTCTGCCAAAGTGGAGTATCTTGCATTTGTCACTGTTGAACTTCATTTTGTTAGTTTTGGCCCATCTCTCTAATCTGTCAAGATCGTTTTGAATTCTGCTCCTGTCCTCTGGAGTATTGGCTCTCCCTCCCAACACCAGCAAAGTTTAGAAAGTAGATCACCCAAGGAGGGGTTAAAAAGGGTTTTCCTCTTAAAGAAAAGAAAGAGTTCACGAAGCCAGTTGCCTGTCCCTTGTGGAAAGATTAAGAAAGCCACCAGTTGATTCAACGCCTTGAAGCATTTGTTTAATTTGTTGAAGATCTAAGAAGTATTTGATTGGGTTGTTGTAGGCTTTTCCGGGCTATATGGCAATGGTCTAGAGGCATTCTCTCCTGACGTTTCGCCTGCATCTATGGCAAGCATCCTCAGAGGTAGTGAGGTCTGTTGGAAGTAGGAAAATGGGTTTATATATGTGTGGAATGACCAGGGTGGGACAAAGGACTCTTGTCTGCTGGAGCTAGGTGTGAATGTTAGCTGTGAAGTATTTGATTGTTTGTTGAAGACTTAAGCAATAATAAAGGACTTCGTTAAACCTTTCAAGCTTCTAAAGACTCTGTATAGGAAAATCCTTAGGGCCTCTCACTTGAGGCTTCCCGCTGGGCACAAAGAGCATGTCCTGTTCAAAAGCCAACTGCTATAGGCCCAGCGCGTGACAGCACACCCACCCTGTCCTCCCAGAAACTGAGCCATTTCAGTGGGTCTCTTTTTCTAATTCTGAGGCATTTTGGAGGAGCAACAGCCACAGTCGTCTACTCTCCTCCTCTTCCTCCTCCTTCCTCAAGAGTAAATCTGCCAGCAAAATTGCCCTTTTGCAGTATGACACCATCACTCTTGAAGGGGAGAAGTGAAAAAGGGATGAGAAATAGTTGTCATCCCCATCCCATTGAAGAAAGGGTAACTAACAAACCTCCCCAAAACACAAGAACAGAGGAGACAACACCCAAAAAAACCCAAAATCTGTAACATGAAAACAACTCCCACTTCCTACGTAGTACCGCTTTGGAAAGAGCTCATTGCTGAAAAGACACTGATTTTGGCCGGAGTTGTTTGGATTTGAGTAGGTTGATGACAGGGGAATGTGTGTAGCTGAAGCATCCATGTAACCCTATGCATGTGGACAACAAATTAAACATGAGCCAACAATGTGAGGTGACAGCAGAAAAAGCCAATGGGATTTTGGCCTGCATCAAGAGGAGCCTAGTGCCTAGATCTAGGGAAGTCATGCTCTCCATGCTCTATTCCGCTTTGGTTAGACCACACCTGGAATATTGTGTCCAATTCTGGGCACCACAATTCAAGAGAGATATTGACAAGCTGGAATGTGTCCAGAGGAGGGCAACTAAAATGATCAAGGGTCTGGAGAACAAGCCCTATGAGGAGCGGCTTAAGGAGCTGGGCATGTTTAGCCTGAAGGAGAAAAGGCTGAGAGGAGATATGATAGCCATGTATAAATATGTGAGAGGAAGCCACAGGAAGGAGGAGGGAGCAAGCTTGTTTTCTGCTTCCATGCAGATCAGGACAAGGAGCAATGGCTTCAAACGACAAGAGAGGAGATTCCATCTGAACATGAGGAAGAACTTCCTGACTGTAAGAGCCGTTCAGCAGTGGAACTCTCTGACCCGGAGGGAGTGTGGTGGAAGCTCCTTCTTTGGAAGCTTTTAAACAGAGGCTGGATGGCCATCTGTCAGGGGTGATTTGAAAGCAATGTGAGGTGGTGGCAAAAAAAGCCAACAGGGTTTTGGTCTGCATCAATAGGAGCATAATGTCTAGATCCAAGGAAGTCATGCTCCCCATGCTCTATGAATACTGTGTCCAATTCTGGGCACCACAATTGAAGAGAGATATCTGCCAGCCTAGCAGCTTGAAATATGCAAATGTGAGTAGATCAATAGGTACCACTTCTGCGGGAAGATAACGACACTTCATGCAGTCATGACCTTAGAGGTGTCATGTTGGGTCTGCATGCCAGTTTTGATCCAGATCTATTGTTAGTAGGGTTTGCAGTTTTCTCTGGATGCTGGTGAACTACAATTCCCAAGTTTGGTCCAGATCTGTTATTCATGAGAGTCTCAGGGCTCTCTGGACTTGGGTGCCATCTTGGGAAATACATCCATCCATAGATACAAATTATATAGATTGACCTTTATTTCTATAGAGATATAGAATACCTTTCAAGCTGAGGAATGTGAAACACTTGAGGGATCGCAAGGGATTCCTCGTCCCTTAAATGCAGGTTACAAAATGAGTTAATTCAAACAGAAAATGAGAATGTATTGTCGAAGGCTTTCATGGCTGGAATCACTAGGTTCTTGTGGGTTTTTTCGGGCTATAGGGCCATGTTCTAGAGGCATTTCTCCTGACGTTTCGCCTGCATCTATGGCAAGCATCCTCAGAGGGAGTGAGGGCTGTTGGAATTAGGACAATGGGTTTATATATCTGTGGAATGGCTGGGGTGGGGCAAGGAGCTCTTCCCTGCTGCAGTTAGGTGTGAATGTTTAGCTGATCACCTTCATTAGCATTTGAAGGCCTTCCTGAGCCTGGGAAAATCTGTTGCTGGGAGGTGTTAATCTGTGCCTGGTTTTTTCCTCTCTGTTGTTTAGCTGTTATAATTTTAGAGTTTTTTAATACTGGTAGCCAGATTTTGTTCATTTTCATGGTCTCTTCCTTTCTGTTGAAATTGTCCACATGCTTGTGGATTTCAATGGCTTCTCTGTGTAGTCTGACATGGTGGTTGTGAGTGTGGTCCAGCATTTCTGTGTTCTCAAATAATATGCTGTGTCCAGGCTGGTTCATCCGGTGCTCTGCTATGGCTGACTTCTCTGGTTGAAGTAGTCTGCAGTGCCTTTCATGTTCCTTGATTCGTGTTTGGGCAATGCTGCGTTTGGTGGTCCCTATGTAGACTTGTCCACAGCTGCATGGTATACGGTAGACTCCTGCAGAGTGAGAGGATCCCTCTTGTCCTTTTCTGAACGTAGCATTTGTTGGATTTTCTTGGTGGGTTTGTAGATTGTTTGTATGTTGTGTTTCCTCATCAGCTTCCCTATGCGGTCAGTGGTTCCCTTGATGTATGGCAGGAACACTTTTCCTCTGGGTGGATCTTCATCTTTACTCTCGTGGCTTCTTCTCGGTGGTCTTGCAGCTCTTCTGATGTCTGAGGTGGAGTCTCCATTGGCCTGGAGAGCCCAGTTGAGGTGGTTCAGAAAATGAGAAATCGTATGTCGGAGAGAGAAAGAGAGATTGACTCCTTGTCAAGAGACAGAATTCTCCTTTTCTCTCCTGGCACATTTGCTGTGCTGATGAACAATAATGAAGGTGATCGAACTGGAGGGAGGGGGGGGTGAGGCAAGGGTTTTTCCTTCCTTGGCTTCCTCTCGGCTGACCGGTCAAGCGAGGCCGGCCTTGGGAAGTCCAGTCAATGAAAGCGGATGGATGGACGGCTCCTTGGCTCCGCAGAAACAAAGAAGCCAAAGAGGAAGCAGCATTGATCTCACCTGGCCGTTACCTTGCGGTGAGTGAATGAATGAAAAGGCGAAATGTGTCCCTGGGTGTTTCCTGCCTTTCGCAACTCAATAACTTGCCTCCAGCCGAGGAGGATAAAGGCTCCTTCCTCATGCAAGGCGCTGCAAAGAAGAAAGGTCGTTCGGATGTGCAGAAAATTCAGAGGAGATGCCTGTCTCTATGTATTGTCAAAGGCTTTCACAACTGGAATCACTGGGTTGTTGTAGGTTTTTCAGGCTATACGGACATGTTCTAGAAGCATTCTCTCCTGACGTTTCACCTCCATCTATGGCAAGCATTCTCAGAGGGTTGTGAGGTCGTTTGGAGCTAGGAAAATGGGGTTTATATATCTGTGGAATAATGTCCAGGGTGGGAGAAAGAACTCTTGTCTGTTGGACAAGAGTTCACGGTGTCCACGGTGGTCCACGCTCTTGTTACATCCCGATTGGATTACTGCAACGCACTCTACGTGGGGTTGCTTTTGAAGACTGCTCGGAAACTCAAATTAGTCCAGCGAGAGGTAGCCAGATTGCTCACCGGAGCGTCATACAGGGAGCACACCACCCCCCTGTTGTGTCAGCTCCACTGGCTGCCGATCCAATTCCGAGCACAATTCAAAGTGCTGGTTTTGACCTACAAAACCCTATACGGTTCCGGCCCAGTGTATCTGTCCGAACGGATCTCCCTCTACGTCCCACCTCAGAACCTAAGATCCTCTGGGGAGGCCCTGCTCTCGACCCCGCCTCTATCACAAGTGAGATTGACGGGGACGAGGAGCAGGGCCTTCTCGGTGGTGGCCCCCCACCTGTGGAACTCACTCTCCGGGGAGATTAGATCGGCAACATCCCTTCTTTCATTTAGGAAAAAGTTGAAAACCTGGATGTGGGACCAGGCATTTGGACATTCTGGCAGCTAAAGAAAGATTTGATGACGAGCTGGAATTTGACGAGACGGAATGGATTTACGGAACTCCGAACGCTGAGCTCAGGATTAGCCTACTACTGGGTTTATTGTACTGTTTTGTATTGATGATTTAATTTTTAATTTGTAAGTGTTTTAATTGCTTTTATATATGCATGTATATGTGATAAAGGCATCGAATTGTGCCTTCCTCTGTAAGCCGCCCTGAGTCCCGCCCTTGGGGGTGAGAAGGGCGGGGTAAAAGTGACAGAAATAAATAAATAAATAAATAAATAAATAAATTGGAGCTAGGTGTGAATGCTTCAACTGGCCACCTTGATTCGAACACATGACCTTTTGGTCACTAGTGATTTTAATGCAGTTGACTCCCAACCATAGAATCATAGATTCCTAGAATCCTAGAGTTGGAAGAGACCTCATGGGCCATCCAGTCCAACCCCATTCTGCCAAGAAGCAGGAATATTGCATTCAAATCACCCCTGACAGATGGCCATCAAGCCTCTGTTTAAAAGCTTCCAAAGAAGGAGCCTCCACCACACTCCGGGGCAGAGAATTCCACTGCTAAACAGCTCTCACAGTCAGGAAGTTCTTCCTTGTGTTCAGATGGAATCTCCTCTCTTGTAGTTTGAAGCCATTGTTCCCTTGCGTCCCAGTCTCCAAGGAAGCAGAGAACAAGCTTGCTCCCTCCTCCTCCCTGTGGCTTCCTCTCACATATTTATACATGACTGTCATATCTCTTCTCAGCCTTCTCTTCTTCAGGCTAAATATGCTCAGCTCCTTAAGCCGCTCCTCATAGGGCTTGTTCTCCAGACCCTTGATCATTTTAGTCGCCACCTTGATTCGAAGTCATGACCTTTTGGTCAGTAGTGATTTTAATGCAGTTGACTCCCAACCAGCTGTGTCACAACCCTTCCTTGGAAGCTTTGAATCAGTGGCTGGATGGCCTCCAGAGGACAGGAGCAGGATTCAAAGGGATCTTGACAGATGAGAGAGATGATGGGCCAAAACTAACAAAATGAAGTTCAACAGTGACAAATGCAAGATACTCCACTTTGGCAGAAAAAACGAAATGCAAAGATACAGAATGGGGGACAATGAGGCCTGGCTCGAGAGCAGTATGTGTGAAAAAGATCTTGGAGTCCTCGTGGACAACAAGTTAAACATGAGCCAACAATGTGATGTGGCGGCAAAAAAAGCCAATGGGATTTTGGCCTGCATCAAGAGGAGCCTAGTGTCTAGATCTAGGGAAGTCCTGCTCCCCATGCTCTATTCCGCTTTGGTTAGACCACACCTGGAATATTGTGTCCAATTCTGGGCACCACAATTCAAGAGAGATATTGACAAGCTGGTATGTGTCCAGAGGAGGACGATTCAAATGATCAAGGGTCTGGTGAACTACAACTCCCAAACTCAAGATCAATGCCCACCAAACCCTTCCAGTGTGTTCTGTTGGTCATGGAAGTCCTGTATGCCATGTTTTGTTCAATTCCATCATTGGTGGAGTTCAGAATGCTCTTTGATTGTAGGTGAACTATACATCCCAGCATTAAGAACTCCCACAAGACAAAATCAATACCCCCCCCCCCCCCCCCCCCCAATCCCACCAGTATTCAAATTTGGGTGTATTGGGTATTTGTGCCAAATTTGGTCCAGTGAATAAAATACATCCAGTGAATAAATACATAACAGCAGCCAAATGACAATTATGAAGTAGCAATGAAACTAATTTTATGGTTGGGGGGTCACCATAACATGAGGAAGCATATTAAGGGGTCACAGCATTAGGAAAGTTGAAGACCACTGCTTCAGAAGATCTATCCCTGCAGCATTTGGTGGGAAAGGAGTGAAGTCAGGTCTCATGCGTATGTCTCTGCCTTCAAGTCACGGTTGCACCTATGGCAACCCATGGGTTTCCTTAAGCAAGGGGTCGGCATGCACAGAATGCGCCACCTGACCATCTCTAGGCTCAGATGTTCTTTGCAGAGATGGCCTTTGCTTGACGAGCGGCCTCAGCGTGTGCCTGTGGTCAAGCTGCAAACCGCAAGGCATTCTTACGTAAGCGCCTGCCAGCTTGCAGTCCTGCTCCTTCCATCACAGATGCTCTCTGGGCAAAGTGGCATTTGCAGCACACTAACAACCAACCACTGGCATCTTGGGTGCCTTCTTTCATCTGTGTGCGCTTTCAAAGCAGAGCTCGAAGGGCCTTTCATCCTCAACTGTGCAGGATCCCAATGCAAAACTAGCCCTGAGCTCTCCATCTAAGCCAGTGGTTCTCAACCTGTGGATACCCACGTGTTTTGGCCTACCACGCCCAGAAATCCCAGCCAGTTTACCAGCTGTTTGTTGCACCTCAGAATAGATTCACTTTGCTTATTTATTTATCGTGTCAGTATCAACTAGACAATTGTATTGCATTGTTAACTAATTTTTAACAAACAGACAAAACAGAGTTTGCAAGCTTGGTCGTTGATTAAATGTCCTTTGAGCAGAATCTGGCCCCTTGGAGTGCCTCTGGTGTTGCCGCAAGAAGGTCCTCCATGGTGCATGTGGCAGGGCTCAGGCTGCATTGCAGCAGGTGGTCAGTGGTTGGGTCTTCTCCGTACTCGCATGTCGTGGATTCCACTTTGTGGCCCCATTTCTTGAGGTTGGCTCTGCATCTCGTGGTGCCAGAGTGCAGTCTGTTCAGCGCTTTCCAAGTCACCCAGTCCTCTGTGTGCTCAGGGGGGAGTCTCTCATTTGGTATCAGCCATTGGTTGAGGTTCTGGGTTTGAGCCTGCCACTTTTGGACTCTCGCTTGCTGAGGTGTTCCAGCGAGTGTCTCTGTAGATCTTAGAAAACTATTTCTTGATTTAAGTCGTTGACGTGCTGGCTGATACCCAAACAAGGGATGAGCTGGAGATGTCTCTGCCTTGGTCCTTTCACTATTGGCTGCCACTTCCCGGCGAATGTCAGGTGGTGCAATACCGGCTAAGCAGTGTAATTTCTCCAGCAATGTCGGGCGCAGACACCCCATGATAATGCGGCATGTCTCATTAAGAGCCACATCCACTGTATTAGCGTGTTGAGATATGTTCCACATTGGGCATGCATACTTAGCAGCAGAGTAGCATAGCACAGGGGCAGATGTCTTCACTGTGTCTGGTTGTGATCCCCAGGTTATGCCAGTCAGCTTTCGTATGATATTGTTTCTAGCACCCACTTTTTGCTTGATGTTCAGGCAGTGCTTCTTGTAGGTCAGAGCACGGTCCAGAGTGACTCCCAGGTATTTGGGTGCGCTGCAATGCTCCAGTGGGATTCCTTCCTTCCCAGGTAATCCACAGAGCTTGTCTGTTCTTTAGGTGAAAAGCACACATCTGCCTTTTAGATGGATTAGGAATCAGCTGGTTTTCCCTGTAATAGGCAGTAAGAGCACCTAGAGCTTCGGAGAGCTTCTGTTCAACCATCTCAAAGTTCCCTGAGACGCTTATGAGATGTTTTATTGGTTTATATTGACTGTTTATGATGCTACTGTTTTAATTACTTTTAACTGTTTTAAGATGTTTTTGAGCATTGAATGTTGCTATTGTTAACTGCTCTGAATCACCCGAGGGCTGAGAAGAATCATAGAATCATAGAATCCAAGAGTTGGAAGAGACCTCATGGGCCATCCAGTCCAACCCCATTCTGCCAAGAAGCAGGAATATTGCATTCAAATCACCCCTGACAAATGGCCATCCAGCCTCTGTTTAAAAGCTTCCAAAGAAGGAGCCTCCACCACACTCCGGGGCAGAGAGTTCCACTGCTGAACGGCTCTCACAGTCAGGAAGTTCTTCCTCGTGTTCAGATGGAATCTCCTCTCTTGTAGTTTGAAGCCATTTTTCCATTGTGTCCTATACAAATGGTGGTATACAAATATAGTAAATAAATACATAATTGTGGATTCCCGTTCCTTCTCCAGAGTGTTTTCAGCAAATGCCAGGTAGTCCTCTGACATGGTTTTTGTCTTCCATTCTAAGAGACTGGGGTTGGACTGGATGGCCCTTGGAGGTCCCTTGCAACTGTTCAATCCTATGCTTTGAAACAAGTCCTCTCTCCACCTCCGAAGTGCCCAGCATTGCGCCCATTAACAGTGATTCATAGGCGCGGAGTCCTCCTTGCAGGACCTAGAATGGGTTTGCGCTGCCCTCCCAAGCCGGAAGGTCTGCAGCCCTCCCCCTTCCAGGCTCTGCTCCTGAAAATGCCCGCGGGATTTAGGTGTCGGGGTTTTGAAGCATTAATAATAATAATGACGCCGGCAGAAAGCCAAGCTTGACTTGCCACAGTTATTAATTGATAAAGGGAGCAGCTTTACCAGACTAATCGGCTCGACAATGGAACAAGAACGACAAAAAGAGACATTTTCTCACCAAAGACCTCGTTGTCCTCTGGGAGGAAACATCCTTCAGGGAAGAACAGAGCACCCCTCGCCTGACAATGCCGGCCTTGTCTCCATTGAGTGCCGTGCTCTGCTTGGTTGGATTTATCAAGGCAAACCAAATGGCTCTCTGTCCAGGGAAGGAAAGGGTGTGTGACCCTTGGCGTGAAAGCAGTACAATGCCTCAGAGGACAGGATTGGGGTCCAAAAGGACCCTTGCGGGTTAGAGAGCCGGGACAAAACTAATACAGTGAATTTGAGCAGGGATAAATGGAAGCTGTGGCCAGGAAATCAGAAGACGCTTCCTTCTTGGGAGGAGAGCAATGTCCAATCTCGATAGAATAGTGAAGAGTAGAGACATCACACTGGCAACAAAGATCCATTGCAGAGTCCAAGCCATGGTCTTCCCTGTAGTCACCTACGGATGTGAGAGCTGGACTTTAGGGAAGGCTGAGCGAAGGAAGAGAGATGCTTTTGAGCTGTGGTGCTGGAGGAAAGTGCTGAGAGTGCCTTGGACTGCGAGAAGATCCAACCAGTCCATCCTCCAGGAAAGAAAGCCCGGCTGCTCACTGGAGGGAAGGAGACTAGAGACAAAGTGGAAGTCCTTTGGCTACATCATGAGGAGACAGGAAAGCCTAGAGAAGGGAATGATGCTGGGGAAAGTGGAAGGCAAAAGGAAGAGGGGCCGACCAAGGGCAAGGTGGATGGAGGGCATCCTTGAAGGGACTGGACTGACCTTGAAGGAGCTGGGGGTGGTGACGGCCGACAGGGAGCTCTGGCGTGGGCTGGTCCATGAGGTCACGAAGAGTCGGAGATGACTGAACGAATGAACAACAATAAATGGAAGGTGCTACACTTTGGCAGTAAAAATGAAATGCACAGGTATAGGCTGAATGACACCTGAGCTGACAACAGAAAATGTGAAAGGGATACAGGGGTCTTATGGACCATAAGCTACACATGATACTACAAAAGCCAATGCAATTCTAGCTTTCATCAATGCATCTCTAGAGTAGGCATGGGCCAACTTTAGGCCTCCCTCCAGGTGTTTTGGACTTCAACTCCTACAATTCCCAACAGCCCAAAATCCCACTGGCTTTTTCTGCCACCGCATCACATTGTTGGCTCATGTTTAACTTGTTGTCCATGAGAACAATTCTTATGTCCTTGCACGAGAAGTTGGAGCTGACTGATGGGAGCTCACCCCACTCTCCGGATTCAAACCACTGACTTTCAGGTCAGCGGTTCAGCCGGCACAAGTGTTTTACCCATTGTCTCACCATGGTCAAAAATTCACCTAATGGACTCTTGACTATCCTCCCGCTTGACCCTCTGTCTAGACTATTTGCTGTGTGTAATCCTGCACTGTTTCTGGCTACGAGCATGGAGAGTGCACTGGGGCTTCTGACAGGCAAGCCTGACTTGATATCTTTGTGGGCCACACTTGAAGCCATCCATGCTTCACAGATTTCCGAGGAGGAGGCTCTCCGCTTGTGTTGATGGCGTGGGTGCCCTGTCTTTTGTGCGCTGAGAAGGAGGGAAGCACCTGATCCTTCTCAAGGCGGCTCCTCACTTTCTCGGATCCCAAAGAGGGAGGAAGCAGCCGCTCTGGGGGCGATGCATGCCTTTGGGGGAGCTGCTGCCTCTGTGAAGGTGATGCGTGGCAAGGCACACGTGGCTTTGCCTGGGACTGAGGTGGATACGAACAGCCGCCCTTCAGCGCAAGGTGCTTTGCTCCTTCTTTGGATGATACACACCTTTGGGGTCTCAGACTTTGAAAGCTTCTGCTCAGAACCGATCCACACCAAGAGTGCTTTCGCAGTATTTTTTCAATATTCTCTTAGAGAATCATACATCAGAGTTGTGTAGCCTAAATCTCTACACATTGTGCTGAATGGCAGCATTTGGCAGCTGAATGTGCATTTCATGTGCATGGCATAGAGTCATGGAATCCTAGAACATTCCATACAATCCAGTCCTCTTCTGAAGCCTGAAGAAGAGAAGGCTGTGAGGAGACATGATGAGGGCCATGGATATATATGTGGGGGGAAGTCATAGGGAGGAGGGCAAGCTTGTTTTCTGCTGCCCTGGCGAAAGGGATGTAATGGAGCAATGGCTCCAAACTATGGGAAAGAAAGGAGATTCCACCTGAACATGAGGAAGAACTTCCTGACTGTGAGAGCTGTTTAGTAGGCCTGTTTGATCAAGAAAAAATTTGTTTCTAAAATCGATTTGTAATTGGGGTGTTTTTTTGTTTCGATATTTAAAATAATTACAAAACTTTCCAAAAAAAAGTTTTGGTATTTAAGAAATTTTGTAAATATTAACGAATTTTTAGAATATTTTTGGTATTTCTTAAGAATAATATTAAAATAATATTAAAAAATATTTTAAAATGGAAAATTAACCAAAAAATGGCCCAAATGTGGACCAAACACAGGCAGGAGACAGCAAATGAGAGCACACACCAACAGAAGAGTCTTTTCTTTTTTAGAATATTTTTTAAGAATAATATTAAAATAATATTAAAAAATAATATTAAAAATAATATTAAAAATAATATTAAAATATTTTAAAATGGAAAATTAACCAAAAAATGGCCCAAATGTGGACCAAACACAGGCAAGAGACAGCAAATGAAGCAAGCAGCACTCACAGCAGCAAGGAATGAATCCAATCCGAGTTGCTAGCAGCCATTGCCAAGCCAACCCAATGCAAACTCCCTCGCCCTCTTGAAGCTACGGGCCGCGGAGCCGCTTTGAAAGGGCTCGCCGGCCAATCAAAAACAGGCAGCCACGGACCCATGGTGGTGCACTGTTTGGGAGCGCCGGATTGGCTCCCATGCACCAGCACTCCAGCAGCCTCCACCCCATTAACGAAACGAGCGGAGGCTCGTTAAAACTATGGGGGCTGCTGGTTCGATATTTAAAAACCCTTCCGGGTTTGGAAATATGTTTCAATATCGCTTCGGAAATGGTAAAAATAACGAATTAATAACGAATTAACGAATTAACGAATGAAACCGCACAGGCCTACTGTTTAGCAGTGGAACTCTCTGCCCTGGAATGTGATGGAGGGTCTTTCTTTGGGGGCCTTTAAGTAGAGGCTGGATGGCCATCTGTTTAGGGTGCTTTGAATGCCATTTTCCTGCTTCTTGGCAGAATGGGGTTGGACTGGATGGCCCATGAGGTCTTTTCCAATTCTATGTTTCTGCCAGAAAGAATAACACAATCCAAGCCTTCTGGGCAGATGGCCATCCAACCTTTACTTTAAAATCTCTAGAGAAGGGGACTAATAATAATAATAATAATAATAATAATAATACTTTATTTATACCCTGCCACCATCTCCCCAAGGGATTCGGAGCGGCTTACATGAGGCCAAGCCCGACAACACATCAGTAAAACAGGAAAGCAATAAACAAAACAATACAATGTATTGTCGAAGGCTTTCATGGCCGGAATCACTGGATTGTTGTAGGTTTTTTCGGGCTATATGGCCATGTTCTAGAGCATTCTCTCCTGACATTTCGCCTGCATCTATGGCAAGCATCCTCAGAGGTAGTGAGGTCTGTTGGAACTAGGAAAATTGGGTTTATATATCTGTGGAATGACCAGGGTGGGACAAAGGACTCTTGTCTGCTGGAGCTAGGTGTCAATCAAGATGGCCAGTTGAAACATTCCCACCTAGCTCCAGCTACAACAACCCAAAACAATACAATGCAATACAAATTAATATAAATCACATATAAACAATAACACACGAGGATTTAAAAACCTATGGCCAAGCCAAATGTAATAGTTTAAAATTTAAAAAATACATGCTGGGCTTAAACAAGGTAGGCTATATCTGGTAGGAGGGTTTTAAATGAAGTGAGGGGAGCGCAATCCAACAAATAGTTAAAGTGCATTCAGAGGACATTTTGCTATTATTTCCTTATTCTGGAAAGGCACACTGGAACAGCCATGTTTTCAGGCTCCTCCTAAAGACTGCCAATGTTGGGGCATGCCAGATATCCCTGGGAAGTGAGTTCCAGAGTCGGGGGGCCACCACCGAGAAGGCCCTCTCCATCGTCCCCACCAATCACCCCTGCGAGGGCGGCGGGAGCGAGAGCAGGGCCTCTCCAGGTGAATGAAGAGATCCAACCCCCTTCTGAAGCCTGAAGAAGAGAAGGCTGAGATGATGAGGGCCATGGATAAATATGTGAGAGGAAGTCCTAGGGAGGAGAAGGGAGCAAACTTCCTTTCTGCTGCCCTGGAGACTAGGATGCAATGGAACAATGGCTCCAAACTATGGGAAAGAAAGGAGATTCCACCTGAACATGAGGAAGAACTTCCTGACTGTGAGAGATGTTCAGCAGTGGAACTCTCTGCCCCAGAGTGTGGTGGAGGCTCCTTCTTTGGAGGCTTTTAAGCAGAGGCCGGTTGGCCATCTGTTGGGTGTGCTTTGAATGCCATTTTCCTGCTTCTTGGCAGAATGGGGTTGGACTGGATGGCCCATGAGGTCTCTTCCAACTCTAGGATTCTGCCAGAAAGGATAACACAATCCAAGCCTTCTGGGCAGGTGGCCATCCAACCTCTACTTTAAAATCCCTAGAGAAGGGGATTGCACTGGATTCATAGGTGGCAGCATCTTATCAAAAAGGTCTTCTTCCAATCAGGAGTTCTTCCAAATGTTTCGAGAGGATCTCTCTTCCTGGAATTTGAATCCATGGCTCCGTTGTGTCCCAACAAGCCTTGCCCATTCCTTTTCAATGGGACATCTTTTCCAATATTTCAACATGGCTGTCACATCCCCGTCTCTCAGTCCTCATCTCTGCAAGCTAAACATACCCAGGGTTGTTGTAGGTTTGTTGGAAACTAGGAAAATTGGGTTTATATATCTGAACACAAGAAAGAACTTCCTGACTGTGAGAGCCGTTCAGCAGTGGAACTCTCTGCCCCGGAGTGTGGTGGAGGCTCCTTCTTTGGAAGCTTTTAAACAGAGGCTGGATGGCCATCTGTCAGGGGTGATTTGAATGCAATATTCCTGCTTCTTGGCAGAATGGGGTTGGACTGGATGGCCCAGGAGGTCTCTTCCAACTCTTTGATTCTTTGATTCTATGATTCTATGATCTGTGGAAGGTCCAGGGTGGGAGAAAAACCTCACAACCTCTGAGGATGCTTGCCACAGATGCAGGTGAAACATCAGGAGATAATGGGTTGTTGTAGGTTTTTTTGGGCTATATGGCCATGTTCCAGAGGCATTCTCTCTAGACATCTAATCACCTCTCAACAAAAGATTGCCCCAGACACTCACAAGCCACACCAAACAACTGCCAGGCCATCAAATGCTAATCGAGGTGGTCAGTTGAAACATTCTCACCAACTCCAACAGACAAGAGTCCTTTGCCCCACCCTGGTCATTCCACAGATATTCCACTGCTGAACAGCTCTCACAGTAGGAAGTTCTTCCTCATGTTCAGATGGATGGTTCAGACGGTGACAGTCATATTGAGGAAAAACAACAGGAAAAACTCAGCCATTATCAGTTCCTCAAAACTGAACTGCAAAGGCTCTGGCATCAACCAGTCCAGGTGGTCCCAGTGGTCATTGGCGCACTGGGTGCCGTGCCAAAAGATCTCAGCCGGCATTTGGAAACAATAAATATTGACAAAATTGCATCCTGTCAACTGCAAAAGGCCACTTAACTTGGATCTGTGTGCATCATTCGAAAATACATCACACACTCCGAGATGCTTGGGAAGTGTTTGACTTGTGATTTTGTGATATGAAAGCCAGCATAGAGATCTCGTTTGCTGTGGCATACTGTGCTTTTGTGTCAGAATAATAATAATACTTTATTTATATTCCACCTGAAGGAACTGAAGTCAGATTCCAGACATAAAAGGCAAACATTCACTGCTTGAACATAACAACAATGCGCCCATAATAACAAAAGTTGACAACCCAACATATAAAAGCAAATTATGATTTAGAGCCTGGAAAAGTTCCTTTCCTGGACTGGTGGATTCTGGTGCTTGTAGTCCAAAGGAGGGAATGTTTCGGCAGTCCTGCTAAGCCAGCGGTTCTCAACCTGGGGGTCGCGACCCCCAGGGGGGTCGTTGGGCCATTTTCGGGGGTCCCAAAGCTGCCTTGGTTGGTCCTGCCCTCGCCGAAATGGCTGCCGACCTTGCCATTTGGGCAAGGGAGGGCTGCCTGGCCCCTGTTCCTTTCCGAGTTGGGAAGGGCGCGGGGGGCAGGCGGAGGGCTGCCTGCACAGCCCTGCCTTGAGGGCAGCCTTTCTGCCTGGCCCCCTCACCTTTCCAAGTTTGGAAGGGCGCGGGGCTGCGTGCACGGCCTTGCCATTTGGGCAGCCTTTCTGCCCACCCCCTGCGCACCCTTCCAAGCTCTTTGATGGAGGAGCTATACATCCCAGTATCTCCCAAATGCCAAGGCCTCTCCAGTATTTTCTGTTGGTAATGGGAGTTCCATATGCCAAGTTTGGTTCAATTCTATTGAACCCACTAGGACTTTGAGATCTTCCGGGGAGGCCCTGCTCTCGATCCCGCCTGCAACACAGGCATGACTGGCGGGGACGAGAGACAGGGCCTTCTCGGTGGTGGCCCCTCGGCTGTGGAACGCCCTTCCCACGGACATCAGATTGGCTCCCTCCTTGTTGGTATTCCGGAGAAAAGTGAAAACATGGCTATTTGAACAGGCGTTTGAATAAGCAGTGCAATGACTTCAGGAATGGAACTACGACTGACGAGTTTGGATCATGATTCTAGTTATGAGACGCCACTTGAATGTTTATTACTGATAAATTGTTTAATTTGTTTCTGTGCTAATTGTTTTTAAGTATCTGTTGATGTCGCATTGAATTCTTGCCTTGACTGTTGCTCTGTTCTTGCTTGATTGTTGTAAACCGCTATGAGTCGCCTTAGGGCTGAGAATGGCGGTATACAAGTGAAGTAAATAAATAAATAATAAATATTGTTGTTGGAGTTCAGAATGCTCTTTGATGGTAGGGGAACTATATATCCCAGCAACTGCAATTTCCAATTGTCAAGATCTGTTTTCCCCAACCTCCACCAGTGTTCAAATTTGGGCATATTGAGTATTTGTGCCAAGTTGGGTCCCAATGTACAGTCGTTTGGGTTCACAGCGCTCTCCATATGTCGGTGAACTACATCTCCCGTAAATCATTGTCAATTCCTCCCAGTCCCCTCCAGTATTTTCGGTTGGTCATTGGGGGTTCTTTGTTCTAAGTTTGTTCCAGGTCTATCATTTCAGTGGTCTGTGGAACTCAAAGGTGAATCGGTTGAAGGTACTGCAAATCCCATCATCCATTGTCCGTACTCCCCAAGCATATTGTTTTGTGATCAGTCGCTATGCTTTAACAATGTTCAATTTTGTTGTTGTTGTTCATTCGTTCAGTCGTCTCCGACTCTTCGTGACCTCATGGACCAGCCACGCCAGAGCTCCCTGTCGGCCGTTACCACCCCCAGCTCCCTCAAGGTCAGTCCAGTCACTTCAAGGATGCCATCCATCCATCTTGCCCTTGGTCGGCCCCTCTTCCTTTTGCCTTCCGCTTTCCCCAGCATAATTGTCTTCTCTAGGCTTTCCTGTCTCCTCATGATGTGGCCAAAGTACTTCAACTTTGTCTCTAGTATCTTTCCCTCCAGTGAGCAGTCGGGCTTTATTTCCTGGAGGATGGACTGGTTGGATCTTCTCGCAGTCCAAGGCACTCTCAGCACTTTCCTCCAACACCACAGCTCAAAAGCATCGATCTTCCTTCGCTCAGCCTTCCCTAAGGTCCAGCTCTCACATCCGTAGGTTACTACAGGGAATACCATGGCTTTGACTAGGCGGATCTTTGTTGCCAGTCTGATGTCTCTACTCTTCACTGTTTTATCGAGACTGGACATTGCTCTCCTCCCAAGAAGGAAGCGTCTTCTGATTTCCTGGCCACAGTCTGCATCTGCAGTCATCTTTGCACCTAGAAATACAAAGTCTGTCACGGCCTCCACGGTTTCTCCCTCTATTTTCCAGTTGTCAATCATTCTTGTTGCCATAATCTTGGTTTTTTTGACGTTTAGCTGCAACCCGGCTTTTGCGCTTTCTTCTTTCACCTTGATTAGAAGGCTCCTCAGCTCCTCCTCGCTTTCGGCCATCAGAGTGGTGTCATCTGCATATCTGAGGTTGTTAATGTTTCTTCCAGCCATTTTCACCCCAGCTTTGCATTCATCCAGCCCCGCACATCGCATGATGTGTTCTGCATACAAGTTAAAAAGGTTGGGTGAGAGTATGCAGCCTTGCCGTACGCCTTTCCCAATCTTGAACCAGTCTGTTGTTGTTGTGTTGATCTTTAGAGCATCGGATTCGTCGTTCACCTCCAGTACCGTCAGCCGCTAGCCTTCCTTTCGGCTTTGAGCTAGCTGCGTCATCACATCTGGGGCTAGTTGAACTTATCCTCTGCTCCTCCCCAGTAGCATTTTGGCCATCTTCCGACCTGGGAGTCCCATCTTCCAATGGCATACCGACATATCTCTTGTTGTACTGGTCCATTTAGTTTTCTTGGCAAGGATACTGGAGTGGTTTGCCATTGCCTTCCCCAGGGATCACGCTTGGTCTGACCTCTCTGCCACAACCGTCCCGTCTTGGGTGTCCCTTCACGGTTTCGCTCATGACATCATTGAGGTGCTCAAGCTCCAGCGCCCCGACAAGGCGGTGATCCTTTGCTGGAGATGTTCAATTTATAACAATGAAAATACATCCTGCATATCAGATATGCTTCATAAGAGTAGCAAAATTACTGTTATGAAGTAGCAATGAAAATATGGTTGGGGGTCACCACAACATGAGGAACTTTATTTAGGGGTCACGGCATTAGAAAGGTTGAGGACCAAAGAAAGGGAGATCTGTGCCATTTAATGGGGGCAATCCATGAGCAAGGTAGAGTTCGCTTTGGCTCTCTCTTGACTTGGGAACATCAGGCCAACCCCCTTCCCTCTCCCCGCCACGTTCCACTTCCCTCTCGCAGCCCCCACCCAGTAAACACAGATTCATTACCTTGGCTTTCCCTCAAAGGTTAAAAGCTGAGCCAAAGAAAATCAATTCAGGTTTGCTGACAAAAAAAAAAAGCAGAAATGCTAATGCCAATGTTGAGGCAGCTGAAATGGGATTCCTTGGTGTCGGCATGAATATTAATGGTTTTTACATAATGCTTTTCACTCCTATCAACACCTCCTCCACTGGAATGGCTTGGGGAGGGGAGGGAGGAGGAAGGGATTGCAACCAAGGGAAACGGAAGGCAGGGAAATTGAACTGCGCCCATAAAGTATGGGGGACCCCTGGCTTGGAAACCAAACACGCGAGAGGGATCTGGGAGTCTTGGGAGGCCACCAGATGAACATGAGCCAAGAGTGTGGTGCGGCAGTAAAAAAGGCCAATGCAAATCTAGACGACATCCATAAGAGGACAATGTCTGCAGATTGAGGCATACCACGGACTCTGTTCTGTTTTGGTTAGATCAGGCCGGGGCAAATGTCAGTGTTCTGTCGCGCGTTGGGCCTGTAACAGTTGTCTTTTCTATAGGACGTATACTTTAAGCCCAGCGGCATAGCCGGGGCGCCTCAAAGAGAGGTTCTCAGGGATTTTTTCTGAAGTGATGGTCTTTAGAGTCTTTAATGATACAACAAAGTCTTTATTATGGAACAAACAACAAATCTTCAATGGTTCAAACAACCCTTCAAGGATTTCTTAGTCTAGCCCTCAATGGACTGGTACCTGACTTTAATTAACTACTTTCTCTGTAGGAAAAAAAACCCTATTTAACCTCTCCCAGGCTGTTTACTTTCTATGCCTCATCGGTGTGGGTCCTACTACCGATTCCAAATGCCTCTGGGTATCGAGTAGACCTACCAGCCGAGGCTTGTAGATATTTCAGCTGGAGTTCCGTGGATCTGTAATGCTGTCCTTCCTCAGAGAACTCTTTGAGAACTTCAGGGCTGTTTTCCCTCTGATTGCTGTGAGGCTGAGAGGCTGTGAGCTCTCAGCCAGAGCCTTGGGACCTTTTCCCAGGAATTTCTGTTTCTGTTTCCCTGGATGCTCCTTTTTCCCTGGATGGTTTTGAGAAAAGAAGCTTTTCTATGGGACGAGCTGGTCTACGTCCTATAGTTTAGCTTCCTTGTGTGAGACTGACCAAAAATGGTTCCTTTCCCTCCCAGAGCCCAGAACAAGGGGCAGAACCAAAGCTTAACTAAGATGGACAGGAGGCCTGCCCTATGACTGCAAACAGATAACAGAAAGAAAATAAAGTTGGAGCTCCTGGTACAGCCGTACCAGCACAGTCAGCCCTCCAGGTGTTTTGGACTTCAATTCCCACAATTCCTGGCCTCAGGCCCCTTTCTTTTCCCCCTCACTGCTTTACTAAACAGGCAGAGCTTTCAGAGACTGCGGTGATCAGTTCACCCAAAGCAAAAGAAAGATAAGAAACCATGGAAGTCAAGAAGAACACTTTCCTTTCAGTTTTGGGTTCTGGAAAAGGGTTATAACAATTCATGGGACACAGTTGCCTCAGTCGAGTCAATGTTGTTATTTTATCACGGTCTTGCTTTCAAGTGCTCTGAGTTTCATGTACCAAGTTTTTGCCAAGCTTAAGTTTTGTCTATGGGATTTTCCTGCTGTTTTGTTTCATGGTTTCAAGTGCCTTGCTTCATGGATTTTTACGTACACATGGATATTCCTTTCCTTTAAAGCAGTGGTTCTCAACCTGTGGGTCCCCAGATGTTTTGGCCTTCAACTCCCAAAAATCCTAATAGCTGGTAAACTAGCTGGGATTTCTGGGAGTTGTAGGCCAAAACACCTGGGGACCCACAGGTTGAGAAGCACTGCTTTAAAGCTTATGGATTATCTTGGATTTTGTACTTTTACTGTTTTACTATTTTTTACTGCTTTGCCTACATATATTCTATAATAAACTGCTTGCTGATTTTACCATTCTGGTGTGGTGCTTAAAATCAGAGGTATTCCTGCTCTGGTGTACATCATGTAATATGTTTAATAATAAGCCTGGGCAAACTTGGCCCTCCAGGTGTTTTGGACTTCAACTCCCACCATTCTTGGCCTCGGGCCCCTTTCTTTTCCCCCTCAGCTGCTTTACTAAACAGAGGCAGAGCTTTCAGAGACTGCAGTGATCAGTTCACCCACAGCAAAAGAAAGATAACAAACCATGGAAGTCAAGAAGAACACTTTCCTTTCAGTTTTGGGTTCTGGAAAAGGTTTATAACGATTCATGGGAGACAGTTGCCTCAGTCGAGTCAACGTTGTTATTTTATCATGGTCTTGCCTTCAAGTGCTCTGAGTTTCATGTACCAAATTTTTGCCAAGCTTAAGTTTTGCCTATGGGATTTTCCTGCTGTTTTGTTTCATGGTTTCAAGTGCCTTGCTTCATGGATTTCTACGTACACATGGATCTTCCTTTCCTTTAAAGCGTATGGATTATCTTGGATTTTGTACTTTTGCTTTTTTACTGCTTTGCCTACATATATTCTATAATCAACTGCTTGCTGATTTTACCATTCTGGTGTGGTGTTTAACATCACAGATGTTCCTGCTCTGGTGTACGTCATGTAATATGTTTAATAATAGGCCCTCCAGGTGTTTTGGACTTCAACTCCCACCATTCCTGGCCCCAGGCCCCTTTCTTTTCCCCCTCAGCTGCTTTACTAAACAGAGGCAGAGCTTTCAGACTGCGGCAATCAGTTCACCCACAGCAAAAGAAAGATAACAAACCATGGAAGTCAAGAAGAACACTTTCCTTTCAGTTTTGGATTCTGAAAAAGATTTATAATGATTCATGGGAGACAGTTGCCTCAGTCGAGTCAACATTATTATTTTATCATGGTCTTGCCTTCAAGTGCTCTGAGTTTCATGTACCAAGTTTTTGCCAAGCTTAAGTTTTGCCTATGCTGTTTTGTTTCATGGTTTCAAGTGCCTTGCTTCATGGATTTCTACGTACACATGGATATTCCTTTCCTTTAAAGCTTATTAATTATCTTGGATATTGGACTTTTACTGTTTTACTATTTTTACTGCTTTGCCTACATATATTCTATAATAAACTGCTTGGTGATTTTACCATCCTGGTGGGGTGTTTAACATCAGAGGTGTTCCTGCTCTGGTGTACGTCATGTAATATGTTTAATAATAGGCATGGACAAACTTGGGCCCTCCAGGTGTTTTGGACTTCAACTCCCACCATTCCTGGCCTCGGGCTCCTTTCTTTCCCCCCGCAGCTGATTTACTAAACAGAGGCAGAGCTTTCAGAGACTGTGTCGATCAGTTCACCCACAGCAAAAGAAAGATAACAAACCATGGAAGTCAAGAAGAACACTTTCCTTTCAGTTTTGGATTCTGAAAAAGATTTATAATGATTAAGTGGCTGAGGGGGAAAAGGAAGGAGCCTGAGGCCAGGAATGGTGGGAGTTGAAGTCCAAAACACCTGGAGGGCCCAAGTTTGCCCAGGCCTGGGTTAGACCTCCTCATCTGGAATAACCCTGTGTCCAGTTCCAGTCACAGAATTCAACAAGGATCTCAACAAGCTAGAACATGTCCAGAGAAGGGCAACCAAAATGGTCAAAGTTCTGGAAACTATTAATCCTTCTGAGGAACAGATTAGGGCAGTGTTTCTCAACCTTCCTAATGCAGTTCCTCATGTTGTGGTGACCCCCCAACCATAACATTATTTTGTTACTACTTCATAATTGTCATTTTGCTACTGTTGAGAATCGTTATGTAAATATGCAGGATGTATTTTCAATCCCTCAATCACATTTGGCACAAATACCCGAGGCGCCCAAATTGGAAACTGGTGGGATTAGGGGGAGGGGCTGATTTTGTCATTTGGGAGTTGTCGTTGCTGGGATTTATAGTTCACCTACAATCAAAGAGCATTCTGAACCCCACCAAGCTTCCCATACAGAACACCCATGTCTTGAAGGAAACTGCCTGCATGAGCCTCCCTCTAGCCTCGCACGCTCTCTCTCACCTGCACATGTGCACCACACTGGCATGTGCTGAGCAAGCCTGCTCTCCTCTCCCCCACTTGCCACAACATAACTGTCATTTTGCTACTGGTCAAAGTACTGGTCAAAGTTCAGGAGATAATGCTTCTAGAACATGGCCAGACACCCTGCAACACACACAACATCCCATTGATTCTGGCCATGAAAGCCTTTGACAATACATTTCAAGGGCATATCCTGAATTCTGCTGGGAAACAGACCGGCAGCCAGCGGAGCTATTTCAACCAAGATCCCTGGAAGTAATCCACCTGGCTGCCAAATTTGGGACCTGCTGGAAGTTACTGAGACATTTCCAAAGACAATCCCATGTAGAGGGCATTGCAGTAATCAAGACTGGAAATAATGAAAGGCTCAGATGCCACATCTCCAGGAATGGGCACAGCTGGCACACCAGATGGCCCTTCCAGTTCTTTTCTCCTTAAAGTCCTAGGATTTTTGTAAACCAACCTGAACCCTATCAAAAGCAAACCAAGGGTACAGTTCATAGAATCATAAAATCCTAGAGTTGGAAGAGTCCTCATGGGCCATCCAGTCCAACCCCATTCTGCCAAGAAGCAGGAATATTGCATTCAAATCACCCCGGACAGATGGCCATCCAGCCTCTGCTTAAAAGCTTCCCAAGAAGGAGCCTCCACCACACTCCGGGGCAGAGAGTTCCACTGCTGAACGTCTCTCACAGTCAGGAAGTTCTTCCTCATGTTCAGATGGAATCTCCTCTCTTGTAGTTTGAAACCATTGTTCTGCGTCCTAGTCTCAAGAACTTGGCATTCTACTAAATGTCCCTTGACCAGTATCTGGCCCCTTGGAGTGCCTCTAGTGTTGCTATAAGAGGTCCCCCATTGTGCATGTGGCAGGGCTCCAGTTGTGTTGTAGTAGATGGTCAGTGGTTTGCTCTTCTCCACACTCGCATGCCACAGACTCCACTTTGTCACCCCATTTCTTAAGATTGACTCTGCATCTCGTGGTGCCAGAACGCAGTCTGTTCAGCGCCTTCCAAGTCGCCCAGTTTTCTGTGTGCCCAGGGGGGAGTCTCTCATTTGGTATCAGCCATTGATTAAGGTTCTGGGTTTGAGCCTGCCACTTTTGGACTCCTGCTTGCTGAGGTGTTATTTCGAGTTTCTCTGTAGATCTTAGAAAACTAGTTCTTGATTTAAGGCATTGGCATGCTGACTGATATTCAAATATAGGATAGGCCAGAGATGTCACTGCCTTGGTCCTTTCATTATTGGTTGCTACTTCCCGGCAGATGTCAGGTGGTGCAATACTGGCTAAACAGTATAATCCCTCCAGCAGTCTTGGGTGTAGACACCCTGTGATAATGCGGCATGTCTCATTAAGAGCCACATCCACTGTTTTAGTGTGGTGAGATGTGTTCCACACTGGGCATGCATATGCAGCAGCAGAGTAGCACAGCGCAAGGGCAGATGTCTTCGCTGTATCTGGTTGTGATCCCCAGGTTGTGCCAGTCAGCTTTCGTATGATATTGTTTCTAGCGCCCACTTTTTGCTTGATGTTCAGGCAGTGCTTCTTGTAGGTCAGAATATGGTCCAGAGTGACTCCCAAGGATTTGGGTGCTCTGCAATGCTCCAGTGGGATTCCTTCCCATGTCATAGAGCTCAGGATGCTTCTCTGTTCTTAAGGTGAAAATTACATGTGTGTGTTTTAGATAGATTAGGGATCAGCTGGTTTTTCCTGAAATAGGCAGTAAGAGCACCTAAAGCTTCAGATAGTAGCAGAGTAGGGAACATAGGGAGGAGGGAGTTTTACCCTGGAGAGTAGGACGCAATGGAGCAATGGCTTCAAACTACAAGAAAGGAGTTCCACCTGAACATGAGGAAGAACTTCCTGACTGGGAGAGCCATTCAGCAGTGGAACTCTCTGCCCCGGAGGGAGTGTGGTGGAGGCTCTGTCTATGGAGGCTTTGAAACAGAGATTGGATGGCCATCTGTAGAGGGTGCTTTGAATGCAATTTTCCTGCTTCTTGGCAGAATGGGGTTGGACTGGATGGCTCATGAGGTCTCTTCCAACTCTTTGATTCTATGACATGAGAGACATGAGAGAAGCCTCCCCACATCCAGGCATCTCCTGAGCAACATCTTTGTAGACAGCTGATTCTTTCACACCAGAAGCGACTTTTAAGAGAGAATAATAATAACAACAACAATAACAACACTCCCTGGCATGGCAATTCAATGCTTTTGGATATGACCTTGGCATCGCTTGTTCCAATGTGAAGGAAATGCATGCACACTCCCCACACTTCCACTTGACAGTTTGACACTAAACCCTTTAAATCTCATCCAGAATTTGGCATCATGTGTTTTCCTCCCACTTTCCAGAAGGAAAGAGAGAACCGGGGGGGAGGGGGGGCAGAGATTTGGGGAACAAAGCGGCCAATTACAACAGCAGCAGAAGATCCATCATTGGAAAAAGATATCGAAGAAACCTGGGGCGAGTGCCAGCCAGCGTCGTCTTTCCAGCTCAGAAGGGGATTTGGTGGCACATCTGGCATTTTGGGGGAAATTCAAAGGAGAGGAGGCGAAGGGCAGACCGTCGAATGAGAAATCCTTTTTTGTAGTGGAAGCAGATGGTCCTCTCGCTTGCCCCAAAACAGGAAGAGCTGACATTGAATTTTACAGAAAGGGAAGCATTTTTTGGAGACTCTGGCTGCACTTCGGCAATGTTCCCAAGGAGAAATGGATGTGGGGAAAGGGGAATGCCAGGTTGCTTCTTGGCTCTTCGTAGAATCATAGAATCATAGAATCAAAGAGTTGGAAGAGACCTCATGGGCCACCCAGTCCAACCCCATTCTGCCAAGAAGCAGGAATATTGCATTCAAATCACCCCTGACAGATGGCCATCCAGCCTCTGTTTAAAAGCTTCCAAAGAAGGAGCCTCCACCACACTCTGGGGCAGAGAGTTCCACTGCTGAACGGCTCTCACAGTCAGGAAGTTCTTCCTAATGTTCAGATGGAATCTCCTCTCTTGTAGTTTGAAGCCATTGTTCCCTTGCGTCCTAGTCTCCAAGGAAGCAGAAAACAAGCTTGCTCCCTCCTCCCTGTGGCTTCCTCTCACATATTTATACATGGCTATCATATCTCCTCTCAGCCTTCTCTTCTTCAGGCTAAACATGCCCAGCTCCTTAAGCCGCTCCTCATAGGGCTTGTTCTCCAGACCCTTGATCATTTTAGTCGCCCTCCTCTGGACACATTCCAGCTTGTCTCTTGAATTGTGGTGCCCAGAATTGGACACAATATTCCAGGTGTGGTCTAACCAAAGCAGAATAGAGGGGTAGCATGACTTCCCTGGACCTAGACACTAGGCTCCTCGTGATGCAGGCCAAAATCCCATTGGCTTTTTTTGCCGCCACATCACATTGTTGGCTCATGTTTAACTTGTTGTCCACGAGGACTCCAAGATCTTTTTCACACGTACTGCTCTCGAGCCAGGCGTCCCCCATTCTGTATCTTTGCATTTCATTTTTTCTGCCAAAGTGGAGTATCTTGCATTTGTCACTGTTGAACTTCATTTTGTTAGTTTTGGCCCATCATCTCTCTAATCTGTCAAGATCCCTTTGAATCCTGCTCCTGTCCTCTGGAGTATTGGCTATCCCTCCCAATTTGGTGTCGTCTGCAAACTTGATGATCCTGCCTTCTAGCGCTTCATCTAAGTCGTTAATAAAGATGTTGAACAGGACCGGGCCCAGGACGGAACCCTGCGGCACTCCACTTGTCACTTCCTTCCAAGATGAAGAGGAAGCATTAGTGAGCACTCTCTGTGTTCGTCCACTTAACCAATTACAGATCCACCTCACCGTAGTTTTGCCTCGCCCACATTGGATTAGTTTCCTTGCCAGAAGGTCATGGGGGACCTTCAAAGAATGCCTTCCTGAAATCCAGGTACGCTACATCCACGGCATTCCCCGCATCTACCCAGCTTGTAGCTCTATCGAAGGGATTCAACCCTTCTATCGTGAGGGATTCAACCAAGGATCTTGCAGGAAGGAGCTCAGTGATGGAAAATATCCCCTTTCACAGTGAATTTGGGAGGGGAATGTACAGGAGGAGACCCTACATCCAGGGGTGTGTTTACTTACTTAGAAGCATACGAGAAGCTCGGCCTGTTATTAAACATTGAAGACGCAATTTCGCAGCTTGGGAGTGATCCTGGACTCATCGCTGAGCCTGGAACCCCAGGTCTCGGTGGTGGCTGGGAGAGCTTTTACACAATTAAAACTTGTGCACCAGTTGCGCCCGTACCTTGGGAAGTCGGATCTGGCTACAGTGGTCCACGCTCTTGTTACATCCCGAATAGATTACTGCAACGCGCTCTACGTGGGGTTGCCTTTGAAGACTGTTTGGAAACTTCAATTAGTTCAACGGGCGGTGGCTAGGTTACTCACCAGAGCATCATATAGGGAGCATACCACCCCTATGTTATGTCAGCTCCACTGGCTGCCGATCCAGTTCCGAGCACAATTCAAAGTGCTGGTTTTGACCTACAAAACCCTTTACGGCTCCGGCCCAGCGTACCTGTCTGAACGTATCTCCTTCTACGTCCCACCTTGGAGTTTAAGATCCTCCGGGGAGGCCCTGCTCTCAGCCCCACCTTTATCACAAGTGAGACTGGTGGGGACGAGGAGCAGGGCCTTCTCGGTGGTGGCCCCTCAGCTGTGGAATGCGCTCCTCGGGGAAATTAGGTCATCAACATCCCTCCTCTCCTTCAGGAGGAAGTTAAAAACCTGGATTTGGGACCAGGCCTTCGGGTAAGCTGGCAGATGGACTAAAGACAATGACAACCAGAGTAGGAAAGGACAATGACAATGCTGGATGGATGATGGATTTATGAATTGGCGAACGTTGACTACAAGATGATTTTATTGCTGCTATTGTATTGATTTGATTGTTTTAACTAGTAATAACTGTTGATGTTAAATTGTAAATTGTATATTGTATTTTGTGAATTGTTGGGCATTGAATTGTGCCTTTTGTAAGCCACCCTGAGTCCCCCCGAGGGGGTTGAGAAGGGCGGGGTAAAAGCACTCCAAATAAATAAATAAATAAATAAATAAAACCAAAGTGCTGTTCCAGGAGTCACCAGCCAATCCCTCTCCAATGCCAGAAATGCAGCTTAATGGTGTAACATTAGACAGTGTTGACCATTTCCGCTCCCTTGGCAGCCACCTCTCCACCAAAGTCAACATTGACACCAAAATACAACACCCCCTGAGCTCTGCGAGTGCAGCATTTTTCCGAATGAAGCAGAGAGTGTTTGAGGACCGGTACATCCGTAGGGATACCAAGCTGCTTGTTGATAAAGCTATTGTCAGGGCGTTCCACAGCCGAGGGGCCACCACTGAGAAGGCCCTGTCTCTCCTCCCCGCCAAGCGCACCTGTGATGCAGGCGGCACCGAGAGCAGGGCCTCCCCCGATGATCTTAGTGTCCTAGCCGGTTCATAGGAGGAGATGCGTTCGGAGAGGTAAGTAGGGCCAGAACCGTTTAGGGCTTTATAGGCTAACGTCAGCACTTTGAATTATTCCCTGGTAGCTAACTGGCAGCCAGTGGAGCTGGCGCAACAAGGGGGTTGTATGCTCCCAGAGTGCTGCTCCTGTTAGCAACCTGGCTGCCGAGCGCTGGACCATTTGAAGCTTCCGAGCAGTCTTCAAAGGCAACCCCATGTAGAGAGCGTTGCAGTAGTCTATACAGGATGTAACCAGAGCGTGGACTACTGTGGCCAAGTCAGACTTCCCAAGGTACGGGCGCAGCTGGCGCACAAGTAAATTCCAGCCAATCCCATCCATTTGGTAGGTTCAAGCCAGGACCTTGGAGTATGTTGGTTGCTGCTGCGTCCTTCCTAACCATTTCTCCCTTATGATGGTCCTTAGGATGAAAACACCATGGTTTTTTGTGGCATAGATTTGTTCGGAAAGGGTTTTCCTTGGGGAAGCTCTACCTGTTTGATAAGCATAGATTTTTTTGACAAAATGGAAGGTTTCCTGGAGCAGTCTTCTCCTTCTTCTCCTTCTCCTTCTCCTTCTCCTTCTCCTTCTTCTCCTTCTCCTTCTTCTCCTTCTCCTTCTCCTTCTTCTCCTCCTCCTCTTCCTCCTCCTCCTCCTCCTCCTTCTCCTCCTTCTTCTTCTCCTTCTCCTCCTCCTTCTTCTTCTCCTTCTCCTTCTCCTTCTCCTTCTCCTCCTCCTCCTTCTCCGTCTTCTTTTCCTTCTCCTTCTCCATCTTCTTCTTCTTCTTCTCCTTCTCCTCCTCTCCGTCTTCTCCTTCTCCTTCTCCTCCTTCTCCGTCTTCTTCTTCTCCTTCTCCTTCTCCTTCTCCTCCTCCTCCTCCTCCTCCTCCTCCTTCTCCTTCTTCTTCTTCTCCTCCATCCGAAACGTGCAGACAGCTTTGCTCTGGGAACAGTGGCTTTCTTTCATCTCATGCCGATACTGCAGTTACAGGAATATATATAAATATCTATCTTCCCCACGCTCAGAAGAATTGCTCTCAGGGAGTGGGTGGAATCTGAAATCTTGATCTGCTTTGGGCGAACAGGAGGAGAACAAGGAGAAGAAGAAGAAGAAAAATCCCATTTACTGCTGGATCAAAAGTTGCATTAGGAAATCAAAGGCATCTCGGGGGTGAAGGGGTGCCATTTTGGACGCCTTTCCCTCTTTCATATCACAGGTTAATTATCACCGCTGTTTAACACGGAGGTGGGTTAATCCTGGAGGGAATACAAGATGAATCTCACCCATGAAGATTGTGCAAAATGTATGGGGCGCACAAGGCATCAAACACCCTTTGCTTGTTTTCCTGCTTCCTTCTTCCCGGGTTGTTTTTCTTCCTTCCCAAAGGAGATGACGGCCAGCTTTGGCTACACAGGACAGTTCCAGACACCGGATTTATAACTCGGCTGCTTTGGGATCTGATCCTGATTGATTTCTGTCTGTACCCCATAAATGTCACCCAGCCATTAGGCTTTCGGAATAATAAGAATGAATGGCTGGGCCTGGGAGAGAGGCTGTTGCAGCAGGTTTTGCAAGATTCATCCACAGAGGGGAAAGGCAGGCTGCAGAAGCATCTTACAGCTGGGTTGTTGTAGATTTTTTCGGGCTATATGGCCATGGTCTAGACTCTAGAGGCATTCTCTCCTGACGTTTCGCCTGCATCTATGGCAAGCATCCATAGATGCAGGCAAAACGTCAGGAGAGAATGCCTCTAGACCATGGCAATATAGCCCAAAAAAACCTACAACAACCCAGTGATTCCAGCCATGAAAGCCTTCGACAATACATCTTACAGCTTCCTGTGTTTTAGATTCGTAGAGTTGGAAGAGACCACGTGGGCCATCTAGTCCAACCCCCTGCCATGCAGTAAACACACCATCAAAATATTCCTTGCAGATGGCCATCCAGCCTCTGTTTGAAAGCTCCCAAAGAAGGAGCCTCCACTGGACTCCCAGGCAGAAAGTTTGTTTGTTTGTTTGTTTGTTTACTCTATTTGTATACCGCCCCTCTCAGCCCGAAGGCGACTCAGGGCGGTTAACAAAGCAACAATTCAATGTACCAAACATGCCAGGTTTGTATGGAAATGTGACACTATTTCCTGTGCTGGTCAATGACCGAAATAAATGTTTTGATTTGATTTGAAGCAATAATTCAATGCCAAATGCAACATAAAACAAATACAAACAATGACATATAGCATAAAATCATAACAAGATCAGTTAAAAACATAAATCACAGATGTCTCTCAATTAAAAACATTGTCCAAGATCATAATCCAATTGTTCCGTATTCCTATTCCTGAGTTACAAGTTCTGTATTCCTGAGTTACAAGCTGGATAGATGCGGGGAATGCCGTGGATGTAGCGTACCTGGATTTCAGGAAGGCCTTCTTTGACAAGGTCCCCCATGACCTTCTGGCAAGGAAACTAGTCCAATGTAGGCGAGGCAAAACTACGGGGAGGTGGATCTGGAATTGGTTAAATGGACGAACCCAGAGGGTGATTCTCCCCAATGCTTCCTCTTCATCCTGGAAAGAAGTGACGAGTGGAGTGCCATCCGCAGGGTTCTGTCCTAGGCCCGGTCGTGTTCAACATCTTTATTAATGACTGAGATGAAGGGCGAGAAGGCAGGATCATCAAATTGGGAGGGAGAGCCAAGACTCCAGAGGACAGGAGCAGGATTCAAAACGATCTTGACAGATTAGAGAGATGATGGGCCAAAACTAACAAAATGAAGTTCAACAGGGACAAATCCAAGATACTCCACTTAGGCAGAAAAAACGAAATGCAAAGAGACAGAATGGGGGACGATGCCTGGCTCGAGAGCAGGACATGTGAGAAAGATCTTGGAGTCCTTGTGGACAACAAGTTAAACATGAGCCAGGAATGTGATGTGGTGGCAAAAAAAGCCAATGGGATTTTGGCCTGCATCAACAGGAGCATAGTGTCTAGATCTAGGGAAGTAATGCTACCCCTCTATTCTGCTTTGGTTAGACCACACCTGGAATATTGTGTCCAATTCTGGGCACCACAATTCAAGAGAGATATTGACAAGCTGGAATGTGTCCAGAGGAGGGCGACTAAAATGATCAAGGGTCTGGAGAACAAGCCCTATGAGGAGCAGCTTAAGGAGCTGGGCATGTTTAGCCTGAAGAAGAGAAGGCTGAGAGGAGATATGATAGCCATGTATAAATATGTGAGAGGAAGCCACAGGGAGGAGGGAGCAAACTTGTTCACTGCTTCCATGGAGACTAGGACGCAAGGGAACAATGGCTTCAAACTACTAGAGAGGAGATTCCATCTGAACATGAGAAAGAACTTCCTGGCTGTGAGAGCCGTTCAGCAGTGGAACTCTCTGCCCCGGAGTGTGGTGGAGGCTCCTTCTTTGGAAGCTTTTAAACAGAGGCTGGGTGGCCATCTGTCAGGGGTGATTTGAATGCAATATTCCTGCTTCTTGGCAGAATGGGGTTGGACTGGATGATGGCCCAGGAGGTCTCTCCCAACTCTTTGATTCTAGGATTCTATGATTCTTTGTCTGTTACACTGCATTGTCAAACACTTGATCGAACAGCCAAGTCTTAACTTTCCTACGGAATCCTAAAAGGGAGGGGGGCAATCTAATGTCCTTAGGAAGGGCATTCCATAGCTGAGGGGACACCACTGAGAAGGCCCTGTCTCTCATCCCCACCAAATGTGTTTCTGATGGTCACTCCTTGGGTTAATAGGTGTCTTGTGGCCAAATTTGGCAGCAATTCACCTAGTGGTTTTTGAGTTATGTTAATCCCACTAACAAACATTACATTTTTATTTATATAGATGTAATATTACAGTATAATGGTACAACATAGTAATATATATTACTATGCTATGGAATAATATAATATATTGTATTTACATATTACTTGTAAGCCGCTCTGAGTCCCCTTTGGGGTGAGAATGGCAGCATATCGATGTCATAAATATAAAGACGTAGCCCAGGCCTGAGCCCTGGACTGAACCTTCTTTATGGCACTCCACTCATCACTTCTTTCCAGGACGAAGAAGAGGAACCAGCAAAGAAGTGACTAGTGGAGTGCCACAGTTTTAATCAATCAATTAATTAATAGCCCAATTTTCTCCCAGCACAAAGTTTAAGGTGGCATATGGTGTTTTAAAATTACAATTAAATAGGAAACACAAGTGAAAACACACTTAAACTGAACTTCTGTTTCTAAAAAAGAATTAAAATGATATTTTAAATATCATGCGGTGTTCAAAGCAAAACACTCCTCTGCTGCGACATACTGCAAACCCACTGCCTGCAGGATGGAATGGCTCTGACTCACGGGAAGTTCTTCCGAATGTTTAGTGTCGCCGGTTGACCCTTCTCCCTGGGAAGGGAACGTGGAAAGCCTCGGCTCGCATCTTTAAAACTCCACAGCAAAGTCTGAGTAAATCAAGAAGCTACTTATTCCTTAGTATCTCTAACCAAAATGAACTCTACTTCATGTAAACACTTGGTGAAGCTAGTGAGAACAGGTCTCTGGCGGATACTCCATAAACAACACAGGGCAGGCTTGGATATAGACCTGCAGGGAATTGTATGGCTTCTTCCTTGTAGGTAAATCATTGCCTCCACCTGGCAGCTCCTTCCCTGCTGCCCTTGACATTCTCCCTTTTCAGTGGTACTTTCTTTCTTACTTACTTACTTACTTACTTAGGCGATCCCTCGTTGGACGAGTAAGATGGGTCTTCCATTATGCGTTTCCTTGTGGGTTCGTAGGTGGCTGTGGAGCCGTATTCTTGACCCGCATCTTCTTCCGCAGTGAAGGCGTTGGTTTCCAGGTGGAAGGCGGTCCCGGTCGGGGTTGGCTTGACGCGCCTTCCTCCTGGCATGTTTCTCTCTTTCGCCCTCCACTCGTGCCTCCTCAAATTCTGTAGCACTGCTGGTCACAGCTGACCTCCAGCTGGAGCGCTCAAGAGCCAGGGCTTCCCAGTTCTCAGTGTCTATGCCAAAGTTTTTAAGGTTGGCTTTAGGCTATCTTTAAATCTCTTTTCCTGTCCACCAATGTTCCATTTTCCATTCTTAAGTTCAGAGTAGAGCAACTGCTTTGGGAGGCGGTGGTCAGGCATCCAGACAACATGGCCGGCCCAGCGGAGTTGATGGCAGAGGATCATCGCTTCAGTGCTGGTGGTCTTTGCTTCTTCCAGCACGCTGACGTTTGTCCGCTTGTCTTCCCAGGAGATTTGCAGGATTTTCTGGAGGCAGCGCTGATGGAATCGTTCCAGGAGTTGCATGTGACGTCTGTAGACAGTCCACGTTTCGCAGGCATATAGCAGGGTTGGGAGGACAATAGCTTTGTAGACAAGCACCTTGGTATCCCTACGGATGTCTCGGTCCTCAAACACTCTCTGCTTCATTCGGAAAAATGCTGCACTCGCAGAGCTCAGGGGGTGTTGTATTTTGGTGTCAATGTTGACTTTGGTGGAGAGGTGGCTGCCAAGGGAGCGGAAATGGTCAACACTGTCTAATGCTACACCATTAAGCTGCATTTCTGGCATTGGAGGGGGATTGGCTGGTGACTCCTGGAACAGCACTTTGGTTTTATTTATTTATTTATTTATTTGGAGTGCTTTTACCCCGCCCTTCTCAACCCCCTCGGGGGGACTCAGGGTTGGGAGGACAATAGCTTTGTAGACAAGCACCTTGGTATCCCTACGGATGTCTCGGTCCTCAAACACTCTCTGCTTCATTCGGGAAAATGCTGCACTCACAGAGCTCAGGCGGTGTTGTATTTCGGTGTCGATGTTGACTTTGGTGGAGAGGTGGCTGCCAAGGGAGCGGAAATGGTCAACATTTTCTAATGTTTCACCATTAAGTTGCATCTCTGGCATTGGGGAGGGGATGGCTGGTGACTGCTGGAACAGCACTTTGGTTTTCTCGATGTTCATTGACAGGCCAAGCTTCTCCTATGCTTCTGCGAATGTGTTTAGAGTGGCTTGTAGATCTTCTTCTGTATGCGCACAGACGACATTGTCATCAGCATACTAGAGTTCTATAACAGATGTTGTTGTAACCTTGGTTTTAGCTTTCAGTCTGCTGAGGTTAAACAGCTTGCCATCTGTCCGATAGATGACTTCCACTCCGGTGGGAAGCTTCCCGTCAACAAGGTGAAGTATCATGGCAATGAAGATTTCCCAGCCTCACCCTCTCTTGTACATTTCTCCAAGTTTCCCAAGTTGTCCTTATTGCTTCGTTCTGGGACTTGACATTTCTGCAGGCTCCAATGGCTCTCCTTTCTTCCAGGACTGTCCACTTTGTTTGCCTCTGGGCAGTGCCCTCTTTTTCCACCTTGTTACATGGAGTCTGTTTTCTGGTCATTGGAATTAATCACTCTGTGCCCCACTCTCTGGAGCAGCCGCAAACAAGCTTTCCCCCTTCTCAATGGGACATTTTTTCCCAATATTTAAACATGGCTGTCACATTCCTTGCAGCCTTCTCCTCTTCTATGAAGAGCAGCTTAAAGAGCTGGGTCTGTTTAGCCTGCAGAAAAGAAGGTTGAGAGGAGACACGAGAGCCATGTTTACATATGTGAATGGATGCCATAAGGAAGAGGGAATGGGCTTCCTTTCAGCTGCCCTGGAAACAAGAACTCAATAGAGCCATGGGTTCAAAAGATAGGAAAGGAGATTCCGTTGAACATTAGGAAGAACTTCCTGGCCATATGGGCTGTTCAACAGTTAAAATCTCTGCATTGGAGTGAGGTGGAAACTCCATTCTTGGAGGCTTTCAAACAGAGGCTGGATGGCTTTGATTTTGCTTTTTCTGCATGGAAGAAAGGGGTTGAACTAGATGGTCTCTTGCAGTTCTATTTTGTTATGATTCTATGATTCTAAGCTTAATGACTTGCAGTTTCTCAAGTCACTCCTGACATGCCAAAAAAATAATATCCAGACCCCATTTTTGTTGCCCTTCTCTGGACACCTTCTAGCAGAGACCTTCAGGTGAGGTCTGGCCAAAGCAGAAGGGAGTAGTAACCTGACTTCCATTGATGTGAACACTAGAATCATAGAATGATAGAATTGAATGAGACCTCATGGGCCATCCAGTCCAACCCCATTCTGCCAAGAAGCAGGAAAATCGCATTCAAAGCACCCCCGACAGATGGCCATCCAGCCTGTGTTTAAAAGCCTCCAAAGAAGGAGCCTCCACCACACTCCGGGGCAGAGAGTTCCACTGCTGAACGGCTCTCACAGTCAGGAAGTTCTTCCTCATGTTCAGATGGAATCTCCTTTTTGTAGTTTGAAGCCATTGTTTTGCGTCCTAGTCTCCAGGGAAGCAGAAAACAAGCTTGCTCCCTCCTCCTTGTGGCTTCCTCTCATGTATTGATACATGGCTATCATATCTCCTCTCAGCCTTCTCTTCTTCAGGCTAAACATGCCCAGCTCCTTAAGCCGCTCCTCATAGGGCTGGTTCTCCAGACCTTTGATCCTTTTAGTCGCCCTCCTCTGGACACATTCCAGCTTGTCAATATCTCTCTTGAATTGTGGTGCCCAGAATTGGACACAATATTCCAGGTGTGGTCTAACCAAAGCAGAATAGAGGGGTAGCATTACTTCTCTAGATCTAGGCACTATGCTCCTATTGATGCTGGCCAAAATCCCATTGGCTTTTTTTGCTGCCGCATGACATTGTTGCTCATGTTTAACTTGTTGTCCACGAGGACTCCAAGATCTTTTTCACACGTACTGCTCTCGAGCCAGGCATTGTCCCCCATGGGCTGTTCAACAGTGAAACTCTCTGGTGGACTTGTAGAGAAGCACAAAAAATTGGAAATTAATACATGAAGAGCGTCAACAGATCTTTAAGAAAAAATTCCCCCCCCCAAAACAGAATATTACTTGTTAGGAATAACAGAAACAGATTTAAATTTAGATTCAAATGAGGATATCCTCCACTAGGATTATCTATGTTGGGAATCAGTCTGTGTTTGTGTTTCAGGATCCTGATGTGGGAAATGATGAGAGAAATGATGGTGAGGTACAAGATGGAGATGGTTTGGTCAATTATTGTCATGCAGACAATGACAGAGAGGCCCCAGTGCAAAGGGCAGTTTCTCATGAGAATATTCCTGCTGGACCTAGCAATGATAGTTCACTTTCTCTGTGAGCTTTCAAGATTTGGGTTTGGAAAACAATCTGACACCTGGGAATTTTAATGAGCAGCCAGATAGGGAGCTGAAGAATAGGCGGCTGGAGATTAGCCAGGATCCACAGCAAACTCAGTGTTTACGTCGCTCTGAAAGGCTTCGTCTGATAAGGGGAAAATGAGGGGGAAAGCGAAACCAATTTCTGAGTTTTGGGATATAAGGTTTGCCTCAAGGGGAAACCTGCTAGATCAGGCATCGTTTGGAAATCAAGTTTGTGCCATAGAAATCCTGTTCAAGGGGTTTTATTCCTGTGGAGTTTTTTAACCTTTTGGGTTGTCTTTCTGTTTATTTAATGTCAGAGGGCTTTTTCCTGACCTGGAATGCAACAATCTATGCAAAAATCTGGAAACAGAGGGAAATACCGGACATAGACCAGTATAATAAATATCAAAGACATGGACAAATTAACATTCTTTTTAAAGAAAAACTCAGGAAATCTGATTAAACAAACGAACTGGTCACAAGTGGAGGAATACGAAGAAAGGAAAAAAACGAAAGAACTAATAAAAGAACTTTTTAAAGAATTGACATAAATGAAGTCAGCCTAGGATTGCATCTGCTTTTTTAAGCTGCCACATTGCATTGTAGGCTCATGTTCAGCTTGAGGCCGATTATTAAGCCCTTGTTAAGACTCCTCGACCCCTTTCACACATACTATGGTGTTTACAAAGTCATTTGACTCTAAAGAGGCCACTGTACCTAAGCAGTTACCATCCTTCATAGTATTCTTAATGTATTTTGTGGCAGCAGCTGAAGCCTCTCTGGTTCTCCTAATGCATCTAAATAGTCAGGCACAGTAGACATGGAAGGCATTCTGAAAGGAAGCAGGAGAAAAGCTCATGGGCTTGCAGCACGCACACACACACGCATGCACAGACACGTGTGCCTGCATGCAAAGTGTCTCTTCATGTCAGGTTTCTCCTTGCTCCCGCATCCCAAAAGCATCCTCTGTCTGCCCAGATGGACTTTTGCAGCCAAAGGCAGCTGTTAATTGGTCAGCCATGGCTGCCCTCTCAGCAAGTTGTCAAAAATGTAATAATCTGAACACAAAGGCAAGGTGGGGTGTGTGTGAAAGTTTCAGTGACAAGGAAAATTGAATCCCCAGCTCTGCCTCTGACAGCTCTGAAATTGGACTTCAAGGAGGGCAGAAGAGCCAAGCGATGGCAGGGAAGAAAGAGAAAGAATCAGCAAGGAACACCTTTCCCTTAAAACCCAAAACAGGACCCGTTTATGGGGGTTCCCTTGTCAATGGGGCCGGCGACTCTACGCTGGGATTTAGCCCCGAATTTAAAGGGGTTGTTCATAGACACCCCAAATTGTTTCCTGCACCTGGAGAGCTCCAACTGACCAGGAGGAAGGAGCTGCTGCCAGACCTCAGGCATAAAGCGGGGGGGGGGGGGGGGGGGGGGCACCCTTTCCTCCTGCAGCCTAAACATTTCCTACAGCGGTGGTTCTCAACCTTCCTAATGCCACGACCCCTTAATACAGTTCCCCATGTTGTGGTGACCCCCAACCATAACATTATTTTCGTTGCTACTTCATAACTGTCATTTTGCTACGGTTATGAATCGTAATGTAAATATCTGATATGCAGGATGGATTTTCATTCACTGGACCACATTTGGCCCAAATACCCCATACGCCGAAATGTGAATATTGGTGGGGTTGGGGGGATTGATTTTGTCATTTGGGAGTTGTAGTTGCTGGGATTTATAGTTCACCTACAATCAAAGAGTATTCTGAAGTTCACCAACAATGGAATTGAACCAAACTTGGCACACAGAACTCCCATGACCAAGAGAAAATACTGGGAGGGTCTGGTGGACATTGACCTTGAATTTTTGGAGTTGTAGTTCACCTACATCCAGAGAGCACTGTGGATTCAAACAACGATGAATCTAGACTAAACTTGGCACAAATACTCAATATCCCCAAATGTGAACACTGGTGGACTTTGGAGAAAATAGACCTCAGCATTTAGGAGTTGTAGTTGCTGGGATTTATAGTTCTCCCACAATGAAATAGCATTCTGAACCTCACCAACGATAGAATTGGACCAAACTTCCCACACAAAACCCCCATGACCAACAGAAAATACTATATTTTCTGATGATCTTTGGCGATCCCTCTGACACCCCCTCGCGACCCCCACAGGGGTCCCGGCCCCCAGGTTGAGTAACACTGTCCTACAGAGTTGACGTTTTGGAGTGATTCTCTTGTGGTGTCTGTTTTTCCCATCCTGCTCTTTTTTGTCACAAGGGCCATTGTCCAAAGCAGATTCATGCAACCTTAACTCTTGAATGTGGCCCAGGCTGGTGAGGGTCAGGGGAAAGGTTCAGCATCTGGTTCCTCATCTTCAACATCTTGGCAAACAAACTAGTCCAATGTGGGCTAGGCAAAACTATGGTGAGATGGATCTGTGATTGGTTAAATGGACGAACCCAGAGGGTGATTCTCCCCAAGGCTTCCTCTTCATCCTGGAAAGAAGGGACGAGCGGAGTGCCATCAGGAGGGTTCCATCTTGGGCCCAGTCTTGCTCAGGATCTTTATCAATGACTTAGACATAGGGGTAGAAGGCAGGATCATCATGTTTGCAGATGACACCCAATTGGGAGGGATAGCCAGTACTCCAGAGGATAGGAGCAGGATTCAAAACGATCTTGACAGATTGGAGAAATGGGCCAAAACTAACAAAATGAAGTTCAATGGGGGCAAATGCAAGATACTCCACTTTGGCAGAAAAAACGAAATGCAAAGATACAGAATGGGGGACAATGAGGCCTGGCTCGAGAGCAGGACGTGTGAAAAAGATCTTGGGGTCCTCGTGGACAACAAGTTAAACATGAGCCAACAATGTGATGAGGCAGCAAAAAAAGCCAATGGGATCTTGGCCTGCCTTTAACACACACACACACACACACACACACACACACACACACACACACACACACAAATATGTTGGCAATGGCTCTGCTTTTGTCTTCAAAACAGACATACATCAAGAATCAAATCACAGGCTTGAAGACCCCACATCCACCATGAGTCTGACTCAATTCAGGTTTCTCAATCCATTGGAAATTGGGGGTCACTGATGTCAGCACGTTGTAAGTTTTAAGGAGTTGTTGATATCAGGGATGTATATGAGCAAATATTTTTAAATTATGGAACAAAACACTGGGACCTGGGCTGTGCAGTTGCTCACTTTTGCTCTCCTTTCAGCGGCTCCTTTGCAGGGTTGGCGTTAATGGGGGCATTTCCGCCTGAGACCCAGGAAAAGCAGCTGCCAGTCTCACCTTCAGGACAAAAAGGTGGCTCTCAGCACCTCGCGGTCTCCGTGAAATGGGATTTTAAAGCGTTTCAATTTCCAGACCTTCCTTGGCAATTACATTTAACTGCAAACTCTACCCCTGTTAAACTTTTAAAGTTTAATTCCAGGGTTATTAAAAAGAAAGACTGCGTGTCCTCCTTGTAATTGTGGGGTGGAGATCAAGCAGCACTCAAACTCTGCAAGGGAGCTTTTGCAAAGGAAAGGCTCCTGCAATTGAAAGGGGCAGCAAGGCGGCTGTTGCTATGTGTGTGTGTTTTGTTATGTCACCGCACTAGCTGGGTGACCTTGGCAGAGTCCTTCATAGAATCATAGAATCCTAGAATCAAAGAGTTGGAAGAGACCTCATGGGCCATCCAGTCCAACCCCATTCTGCCAAGAAGCAGGAATATTGCATTCAAAGCACCCCTGACAGATGGCCATCCAGCCTCTGTTTAAAAGCTTCCAAAGAAGGAGGCTCCACCACACTCCAGGGCAGAGAGTTCCACTGCTGAACAGCTCTCACAGTCAAGAAGTTCTTCCTCGTGTTCAGGTAGAATCTCCTTTCTTGTAGTTTGAAGCCATTGTTCCTTGTCCTAATCTCCATGGAAGCATAGAATCCTAGAATCCTAGAGTTGGAAGAGACCTCCTGGGCCATCCAGTCCAACCCCATTCTGCCAAGAAGCAGGAATATTGCATTCAAAACACCCCTGACAGATGGCCATCCAGCCTCTGTTTAAAAGCTTCCAAAGAAGGAGCCTCCACCACACTCCAGGGCAGAGAGTTCCACTGCTGAACAGCTCTCACAGTCAAGAAGTTCTTCCTCGTGTTCAGGTAGAATCTCCTTTCTTGTAGTTTGAAGCCATTGTTCCTTGTCCTAATCTCCATGGAAGCATAGAATCCTAGAATCCTAGAGTTGGAAGAGACCTCCTGGGCCATCCAGTCCAACCCCATTCTGCCAAGAAGCAGGAATATTGCATTCAAAACACCCCTGGCAGATGGCCATCCAGCCTCTGTTTAAAAGCTTCCAAAGAAGGAGCCTCCACCACACTCCAGGGCAGAGAGTTCCACTGCTGAACAGCTCTCACAGTCAAGAAGTTCTTCCTCGTGTTCAGGTAGAATCTCCTTTCTTGTAGTTTGAAGCCATTGTTCCTTGTCCTAATCTCCATGGAAGCATAGAATCCTAGAATCCTAGAGTTGGAAGAGACCTCCTGGGCCATCCAGTCCAACCCCATTCTGCCAAGAAGCAGGAATATTGCATTCAAAACACCCCTGGCAGATGGCCATCCAGCCTCTGTTTAAAAGCTTCCAAAGAAGGAGCATCTACCACACTCCAGTGCAGAGAGTTCCACTGCTGAACAGCTCTCACAGTCAAGAAGTTCTTCCTTGTGTTCAGGTGGAATCTCCTTTCTTGTAGTTTGAAGCCATTGTTCCTTGTCCTAGTCTGCAAGGAAGCAGAAAACAAGCTTGCTCCCTCCTCCTCCCTGTGGCTTCCTCTCACATATTTATACATGGCTATCATATCTCCTCTCAGCCTTCTCTTCTTCAGGCTAAACATGCCCAGCTACTTAAGGGGTGGTAACGGCCGACAGGGAGCTCTGGCGTGGACTGGTCCATGAGGTCATGAAGAGTCAGAAGTGACTGCACGAATAAACAACAATGTTCCTATGATATATTCCTCAGCTTTGATTGTCCCTTTGCAGATTACTTCAACTGGCTCTTTCTCTGAGGTTTTCTGATTATGCCTTCCATCATACTCTCCCTGTGTGTTTGTGGAAAAGCATGTAGAAAGAGAAAAAGGGGCATTTCCCAAAAGTGCAGTGGAGTAGAAAATACAAAATAGCAACAATCCAAAAATGTCACAGTACATGAAGTCAAGAAAGCTAATATCTCAAACATAAATCCATAAGCATGGAAACAGGAACTTTTCCCTAGGCAAACCCTTCAAGGAACATAGTCAGAATCAGAAAACTTGAACCATGAACTTGAGAGCGGAGAGAGGAAAGCCATCCTTATGGCAACATTGTTTCCTGTGAGAGGTATAGAGTAAACACCACTTAATTTAAGCCCAATCAAGAAGTAATGAAATCATGCTGAATGCACCTGGGCTTCAAGGTCTTCTCACAGATTCTCTCAGCCTATTTTTCACTCCCTCTGTTCTCAAACCTAATCTGGTTTCTCAGGAAAACTCCCCTTCAGCCAAAGGCCATTTCACAAGGGACCTGATATCTTCACTTTATGTTGTCTGGGAATGAGCACAGGAATCCCAAACAAGGGCTTCCTCACCCTGCAGTTCTCTCTGATCACTAGCAGACTCTTCACTTTGAAATCCATCAATTCCCTCATCCTCTGATCAATCTCTTGCCGCTTGCTTAGCCACAACACTATAGCACCATGACCATGGGGGGCTCTCCCTGGCACATGGCACAACATAGAATCATAGAATCAGAGAGTTGGAAGAGACCTCATGGGCCATCCAGTCCAACCCCATTCTGCCAAGAAGCAGGAATATTGCATTCAAATCACCCCTGACAGATGGCCATCCAGCCTCTGCTTAAAAGCTTCCAAAGAAGGAGCCTCCACCACACTCCAGGGCAGAGAGTTCCACTGCTGAACGGCTCTCACAGTCAGGAAGTTCTTCCTCATGTTCAGATGGAATCTCCTCTCATGTTCAGATGGAAACTGGGGGTCAGTAATGTCAGCGTCCTAGTCTCCAAGGAAGCAGAAAACAAGCTTGCTCCCTCCTCCCTGTGACTTCCTCTCACATATTTATACACGGCTATCATATCTCCTCTCAGCCTTCTCTTCTTCAGGTTAAACATGCCCAGCTCCTTAAGCCGCTCCTCATAGGGCTTGTTCTCCAGACCCTTGATCATTTTAGTCGCCCTCCTCTGGACACATTCCAGCTTGTCAATATCTCTCTTGAATTGTGGGGCCCAGAATTGGACACAATATTCCAGATGTGGTCTAACCAAAGCAGAATAGAGGGATAGCATATAGGGATGCTCCCCATGCTCTATTCCGCTTTGGTTAGACCACTTTACCTGGAATATTGTGTCCAATTCTGGGCACCACAATTCAAGAGAGATATTGACAAGCTGGAATGTGTCCAGAGGAGGGCGACTAAAATGATCAAGGGTCTGGAGAACAAGCCCTATGAGGAGCGGCTTAAGGAGCTGGGCATGTTTAGCCTGAAGAAGAGAAGGCTGAGAGGAGATATGATGAGGGCCATGTATACATATGTGAGAGGAAGCCACAGGGAGGAGGAGGGAGCAAGCTTGTTTTCTGCTTCCCTGGAGACTAGGACGCAATGGAACAATGGCTTCAAACTACAAGAGAGGAGATTCCATCTGAACATGAGGAAGAACTTCCTGACTGTGAGAGCCGTTCAGCAGTGGAAGCTCTCTGCCCCGGAGGGAGTGTGGTGGAGGCTCCTTCTTTGGAAGCTTTTAAACAGAGGCTGGATGGCCATCTGTCAGGGGTGATTTGAATGCAATATTCCTGCTTCTTGGCAGAATGGGGTTGGACTGGATGGCCCATGAGGTCTCTTCCAACTCTTTGATTCTATGATTCTATGATTCTAGATGGCTCATAGGGGAGAATCCGTTCGGACAAAAATACTTTATGGTTCTAACCGTAACCATCCAAATCCTATCCTCCCTCCATTCCTCTTTTCTCCTCTTTCTCCTTCCTCCTCTTTTTCTTTTCAATCCAAAGTAAAGAGAAACACAAAGACTCCAGTAAGAAAGAAGACTGTGTGAGCCAGCTCCTCTTGTCGGGGAACACAGTGTTTGCAAAGTATGCAAATGCATTCAGATTCCATTAAACAAAACATTGATTCAAAAGCACAGGATTAATCATTTCAAAAATGTTTCAATGGTTGGCAGCACCAGAGACATATGTTGCTCTTTCCCTAAGGCTGGAAACAAGGCGGAAGCCCAGACAACGGCAGGAAATGAAAATATCCAAATATAGTGGTTTTCATATTGTTTATATATATATCATATAATATAATGTAATCCAGGCCAATTCAAGTGTTGCATTCTGTGCATCTGCAAACACACATTTACAACAAAGGCTCCGCTACACAAAGAAGCAGATGCATAAACAAGCTGGAAGAATCTCGTTGCAGTTTTATACAATTCGCTCACGTTTAAGCAAAAATGCAGTACAGAACATTAAAATCCAAATGAATACATTTATTTTTAAAACTGCATATGCGCCCAACTGAGAGTGATCTGTAAAGTGACAGTGGGAGCGATGGTTCCACTTAAATGCGCATGTTGTTGTTGTTGTTGTTCTAATTTTAATTCTCATGGGAATAAAAGCAGAGATGTAAACACAACACCGTTGGAATCATAGAATAATGTTGAAAGGGTCTTCCAAAGGACAGCCAGTCCAACCTTCTTCTGCCACAAAGGAAAACACGATCCAAGCACTCCCAACAGGTAGCCAGACTCTGCTTAAAAACCTCCATAGAAGGAAAGTTGCTTGGGCTCATTAGAGTTGGAAGGGACCTCCAAAGGCCATTTAGTCCAACCCCTTTTCGCCACATGGAAGACCTCCTCACCTGTTCAACATCTTCATTAATGACTTATATGAAGGGCGAGAAGGCATGATCATCAAGTTTGCAGACAACACCAAATTGGGAGAGATAGCAATACTCCAGAAGACAGGAGCAGTACCTAGATTTCCTAAATTTCCCGCATAAGCAGTACCTAAATTTCCTACTTAGAATCATAGAATCAAGGAGTTGGACGAGACCTCCTGGGCCATCCAGTCCAACCCCATTCTGCCAAGAAGCAGGAATATTGCATTCAAATCACCCCTGACAGATGGCCATCCAGCCTCTGCTTAAAAGCTTCCAAAGAAGGAGCCTCCACCACACTCCAGGGCAGAGAGTTCCACTGCTGAACGGCTCTCACAGTCAGGAAGTTCTTCCTCGTGTTCAGATGGAATCTCCTCTCTTGTAGTTTGAAGCCATTGTTCCGCGTCCTGGTCTCCATGGAATCATCTTTATTAATGACTTAGACGAAGGGTTAGGAGACGTGATCATCAAATTTGCAGACAACACCAAATTTGGGAGGGATAGCTAATACTCCAGAGGACAGGAGCAGGATTCAAAACAATCTTAACAGATTAGAGAGATGATGGGCCAAAACTAACAAAATGAAGTTCAGTGTGGACAAATGCAAGATACTTGACTTACAGGCACATAACAACAACAGAAACAGCAACAAGACTTTGGAGAACTGTGTCTTTCATTGCTTCCCTGCCTCACCAGATCCTGCAATAAAAAATATCATTCTTGGCACCTAAGTACTTCCTAGTACTTAGGAAGTGGACTTTTTTGGGCCCTAAAGCACATTTTGAGAACAAAAATCTGTTTGCAAAGTTTTGCAAATTTTCATTTTGACCCATATGGAGATTTCAAGGGCTACAAACATGGTGGGGATTCTCCTCCACATGCCAGAGAGGTCATTTGGGAGCCCAAAAAAGTTGCAAAAATGTGTGTAAACCCCTTGGGGGGGGGGGATAAATGAATGTCTCCTATAGGCCACATTTGGCCTATTTCTGGTTTAGTATACTTGTGATAATAGCTCACCCTTACTGAGCTATCCAGGGTGCTGAATGCTCCCTGCAAAAGCCAATCAGTCACTCATGATTTTTGTATTTGAAAATAGGAATAAGGTTTTGGTAAATAAAAATGTTATATTGTTCATGCTCTGTGCCATAAGACTCAAAAGAGTCAGCGCCTGGAAAAACGTAGAATTGAAACCATCAAACAATCAAGGAAGATTGTGGATGAACAATTAGAAAACACAAGGGTGGTTCAAAAAATAATGCCTCCATGGCTCTAACTTTTCTTTCTTTCCTAGCTACTGGGCTACCTATGCATGATTTGATAGAGGGAACCTTACTCTACTGAGATAGTCTTTTCTTTTTCCGACTGGCTGTTTAGAACTGAATCTGAAGCTAAAAGAAAGAGTAGTCATTGAATATTCAGGCAAAAAAAGGTTGTGCACCTAAGGAAATGCATACTCACTTGAAGGGTGTTTATAGGGATGCTGTAATGGACATCAACCATGTTTAGGATTTGACCCCTTCTGACTTTTACATGTTTGAACCTCTGAAAGATAACCTACATGGTTTCAGATTATATTTATTTATTTATTTGTTTGTTTGTTTACAATATTTATATTCCACCCTTCTCACCCTGCAGGGGACTCAGGGCAAATTACAATATACATACATACATACATACATGGCCATCATTCAATGCCATAGACACACAACATATATTGAAACACACAGAGGCTATTTAACATTCCAGCTTTCATGAGGGTATTCTGTCCACCAGGGGAGCTGTCGCTTCACTGTCCATTAGTGACAATGATGGAGTATTTCCTCATTCTTTTTGCACGGTTGCTGGAGATTTTTTTATGCCATTATAAATTAGTTAAATTAGCCTACCCACATAAGCGGTACCTAAATTTCCTACTTGACAGATGCAACTGTCTTTCGAGCTGCAAAGGTCGACAGCAAGCTACACAAAGGTCAGAAGCTCACTTTGATCTGGGCTTCGAACTCATGACCTTTTGGTCAGTAGTGATCTTAATGCAGCTGACTCCCAAAACAGCTTTAAAATCATGGGTCACAAAGCCAAACCCTGAATTTTTCCAAAATAGTTTTGATGCCTGGGTCAAACGATGGTGCAGATGTGTACAAATTGATGGTGACTATGTTGAACTGTAGTTTTACATAGAGGAGAGTTCAGGGTAAGATCTGGAGCAACTTCTGCTGTTATAGGTTCATTCATAATGGTTTTAAGGACACAGGAGGCAAATCTTTTTGACCCACCTGGGCTATAATGATTACATGCAAAGGATGAAAATAGAATGAGCAGAAGCAACAGTACTGACAGAGCTGTGCTTTCGTAATGGTATGTGGATGGTGATGGGAGATTGAGGACATGTATAGATCCAGGAATAGACGATGTAACAAGACAGTTGTAATGTTGTATGTCAGCTTGTTCAGCTTGTGAATGTGTCTGATATTCATGCTGATGCTCATGATGGGAATGATGTTCATGTTGACGTTCATGATGGGAATAGTGATGGTCTTCCTGATGATAGGCCTGGGAATGACGGCTTGCTTGGGCCTGAGCTGGCTCAGGAAGATTCACAAGGCCACATTCCTGAGAGAGACCTTTCACCTCTTTTCTCAGAACAACTGTCTGAAAATGATGCTGAGATTGATTTGCCAGGAGTTAATGAGGGAGAGGATAGTGAAAACTTGGCCAGGAAACAAAGTTTTAGTAAACAGAGGCAGAGCTTTCAGAGACTGAGGCGATCGGTTCATCTACAGCAAAAGAAAGATAACAAACAGTTATCTGGTGAAAGTGAGTCCTTCTGTGGAGGTTGAGAAGATCGGGATATAAAAAAATTAAATAAATAATAAATAAGTCAAGAAGAATTCTTTCCTTTCAGTTCTGGGTTCTGGAAAATGTTTATAATGATTTATGGGAGACAGTTGCCTCAGTCGAGTCAACGTTATTATTTTATCACAGTCTTGCTTTCAAGTGCTCTGAGTTTCATGTACCAAGTTTTTGCCAAGCTTAAGTTTTGCCTATGGGATTTTCCTGCTGTTTTGTTTCATGGTTTCAAGTGCCTTGTTTCATGGATTTCTATGGCGTTACAGTAAGTTGTAAAAGGATCAACACCAAGTGTGTATGTGTTAAAGAAAACTTTATACTGTTAACCATTATGTGCAGCTGCTAATCTAGGTCAGCTAGTAAATTTGAGCCACACCCAGTGGGGTATAACTGTATGTGTTTTAGAATACAGTTCGGCTTTTGCTCTGAGGAGCTTATGCTCACAGCACTTTGCTCAACCATTTGCGCTGCTCACTTGAAGGAAGATGTAGAAGCCATGCTCTTTGCATTCTGTAATTCTTACAAGGACTGTGTAAGTTTATTGCACTGTTTATTTTGTATGCAACACAGCACGTTTATATTTTGACTCTGCTGACAAGAGTAAAGTTTTCTGTTCTTTTTCCTCTTGCTTTTGTGCAAAGTTATTGTGTCTTTTGCATTGGTCCAGACTAAATTCCACTTAAGCGTAACTTTTTGCTTGATGTTCAGGCAGTACTTCTTGTAGTAAGAGCACGGTCCAGAGTGACTCCCAGGTATTTGGGTGCGCTGCAATGCTCCAGTGGGATTCCTTCCCAGGTAATAATCCTCAGAGCTCAGGATGCTTGTCTCTTCTTAAGGTGAAAAGCACATGTCTGTGTTTTAGATGGATTGGGGATCAGCTGGTTTTCCCTGTAATAGGCAGTAAGAGCACCTAGAGCTTCAGAGAGCTTCTGTTCTACCATCTCAAAGCTCCCTGCTTGAGCAGTAATGGCACGATCATCAGCATAGATGAAGCTCTCTGTCCCTTCTGGCAGTGGCTGGTCATTTGTGTAGATGTTGAACATGGATGGAGCAAGCACGCTCCCCTGAGGCAGGCCGTTCTTCTGTTTCTGCCATCTACTTCTCTGGCCCTGGAACTCAACAAAAAAGCTCCTGTTTTGTAGCAGATTTCCTATGAGGAGGATGAGGTGGTAGTCCTTTGTGAAAGTCCTGATCCTGAAACACAATCACAGGCTGAACTCCAACATGGAGGGTCCAAGTTTACCCATGCCTGATATATAGCACAATGGTGACCATAGCATACAGTTTGCAAACTGAAGTCCGGACATAAAACAGAGCCAATCTCCCTCCGCTTCTACTTTCTATTCTCAACGCCTTCCCTTTAAGCCTCTCTTCCACTCCTTCTGCCTCCTTTTAATTTCATTTTCTCCTCATTAAAGAGATTACCCCGAGATTTGTGCGGCTTTATCTCTTGTTTGACGGCTCCTTTTTCCGCCGCCGGGCGTGATTCTGAGCGTAATCCTTCCCTTCCCTTTCCCTGCTGCAGGACATCTTCACCCCGGAGTGCAAGTTCAAGGAGTCCGTCTTCGAGAACTACTACGTCATCTACTCTTCCACGCTCTACCGGCAGCAGGAGTCCGGCCGGGCCTGGTTCTTGGGCCTCAACAAAGAGGGGCAGATCATGAAGGGGAACCGGGTGAAAAAGACCAAACCATCCTCACATTTTGTACCAAAACCCATAGAAGGTAAGAGGCGCTCAGCATGGATGACTATCTGCGAAGGATCTGCCGGGAGGAAGGGGCCCATCGAGTGGGTTTGGGCCGTGGGGCTCTTTTTCCTTTGCTTTCCTGGGCACATGATTTGGGACTCATCAAGTGAGCATGGCACATTACATGCAGGCAATCCCCAAGATAAGAACAGGAGAGGTTCTATAGGTTTGTTCTTAAGTTGGGTTTGTATGTAAGTCGGAACAGGGACTTTTTAAAAGTGTAAATCTGGCTAAAACTACGGTATGTGTTCCTTAGCTTTGAAGAGCATAGAGAAGGATTCACACCCTTGTGGTGTTTGTTTGACCGTCTTGTGCTCCACCTCGCTTTCTGTCTTGGTGAGAATTGGATTTTGAAAAATCTGGAAACAAGGATTGAGGATAAAATGTCAATGGAGACACCTTTTCTCCACAATAATAACTCTCCCAGGAGTGGATTTCCCTCCCTCCCTCCCTCCCTCCCTTCTTTCTGAGGGGCAGATTCTTCGCACTTCCTATTGTCTCGGCCTCGTTCTTAATGCGAGTTGTGTGTAAGTTAGATGTTTGTAACTCGGGGACTGTCTATACTTGTACCACAGCAGCAACAACTTCTTGAGGGCCCAATACACCAGAACACAGGAGCAGAATTCAAAACATTTCTCAACACGTTAGAGAGATGATTGACCAAAACTAACAAAATGAAGTTCAACGGTGACAAATGCAAGAGACTCCACTTAGGCAGAGAAAATGAAATGCAAAGAGACAGACTGGGGGACGATGATGCCTGGCCCGAGAGCAGGACATGTGAAAAAGATCCTCATGGACAACAAGTTAAACATGAGCCAGGAATGTGATGCGGTGGCAAAAAAATCCAGAGGGATTTTGGCCTGCGTCAATAGGAGTCTAGTGTCTAGATCCAGGGAAGTCATGCTCCCCATGCTCTATTCTGCCTTGGGCAGACCACATCTGGAATCCCACTGTGTCCAATTCTGGGCACCACAATTGAAGAGAGATATTGACAAGCTGGAATGTGTCCAGAGGAGGGCGACTAAAATGATCAAGGGTCTGGAGAACAAGCCCTATGAGGAGCGGCTTAAGGAGCTGGGCATGTTTAGCCTTAAGAAGAGAAGCCCGAGAGGAGACATGATGAGGGCCATGGATAAATATGTGGGAGGAAGTCCTAGGGAGGAGGGAACAAGCTTCCTTTCTGCTGCCCTGGAGACTAGGAGGCAATGGAGCAATGGCTTCAAATTACAAGAGAGGAGATTCCACCTGAACATGAGAAAGAACTTCCTGACTGTGGTAGCCGTTCAGCAGTGGAACTCTCTGCCCTGGAGTGTGGTGGAGGCTCCTTCTTTGGAAGCTTTTAAACAGAGGCTGGATGGCCATCTGTCAGGGGTGCTTTGAATGCAATATTCCTGCTTCTTGGCAGAATGGGGTTGGACTAGATGGCCCAGGAGGTCTCTTCCAACTCTTGGATTCTATGATTCCAAATGGATCCAAGACTCTGAAAAGACAGAGTGTTTCTGAGGACACGCAGAAGGCTATGGGTATCATTGCTAGATCCGCATGCGCAGCTCTTGCATTGTATTTCCCATCTGGTGCATGATCTTGTGCAGATGCAGGCACCTCTGGAAAAGCACAGCCTCACTGTCACATCCTTGGATGGTCCTTCCATGTTGTCTAAATGGCCCAATCGTTTTTGCGCAGGGACCGGCACATGCCGAAAAGGCCTGGCCAAGTCAATGTGGAAGTCTTGTCTCTTTGCAATTTGCACACTTTTCAGGCAAGGGGTTAAATCCAATTTTAAAATGGGTTTTGATCATTCATTGTATTTGTCGTGTCAGGGCAACCAGTCAATTATATTACATTTCTAACAAAGCAAAGCTAACAAACAGGCAAAATACAAAGTTTGCAAGCTTGGTATTCCATTAAATGTCCTTTGACCAGTATCTGGCCCCTTGGAGTGCCTCTGGTGTTGCTTCAAGGAGGTCCTCCATGGTGCACGTGGCAGGGCTCAGGGTGCATTGCAGCAGGCAGTCAGTGGTTTGCTCTTCTCCGCAAACGCATGTCGTGGACTCCACTTCGTGACCCCATTTCTGAAGGTCGGCTCTGCATCTCGTGGTGCCAGAGTGCAGTCTGTTCAGCGCCTTCCAAGTCGCCCAGTCTTCTGTGTGCCCAGGGGGGAGTCTCTCATTTGGTATCAGCCATTGATTGAGGTTCTGGGTTTGAGCCTGCCACTTTTGGACTCTCGCTTGCTGAGGTGTTCCAGTGAGTGTCTCTGTAGATCTTAGAAAACTATTTCTAGATTTAAGTCATTGACGTGCTGGCTGATACCCAAACAGGGGATGAGCTGGAGATGTCTCTGCCTTGGTCCTTTCACTATTGGTTGCTACTTCTCGGCGGATGTCAGGTGGTGCAATACCGGCTAAGCAGTGTAATTTCTCCAGTGGTGTAGGGCGCAGACACCCCGTGATAATGTGACATGTCTCATTAAGAGCCACATCCACTGTTTTAGTGTGGTGAGATGTGTTCCACACTGGGCATGCATACTCAGCAGCAGAGTAGCATAGCGCAAGGGCAGATGTCTTCACTGTGTCTGGTTGTGATCCCCAGGTTGTGCCAGTCAGCTTTCGTATGATATTGTTTCTAGCACCCACTTTTTGTGTGATGTTCAGGCAGTGCTTCTTTTAGGTCAGCGCACGGTCCAGAGTGACTCCCAGGTACTTGGGTGCGCTGCAATGCTCCAGTGGGATTCCTTCCCAGGTAATAATCCTCAGAGCTCGGGATGCTTCTCTGTTCTTGAGATGAAAGGCACATGCCTGTGTTTTGGATGGGTTGGGGATCAGCTGGTTTTCCCTGTAATAGGTAGTAAGAGCACCTAGAGCTTCGGAAAGCTTCTGTTCTAGCATCTCAAAGATCATTCATGACACACTGCCATCGAAAATCCTAGGGATTTCTTTCAACTTGGCACCACAAGGGATCTATTTCTGTCTCCCTTTGAAACTCTTGTGGGGCTGACTGACCCACAGATGGTGTGGAAACAAAACCCAGTTGTATCGATTGTGGAGAGGCAGGCTTTCCATCTTGTTTGTTTTGACAAACTTCCGAAATTAAAATGCATGCAATAACAATGGTCTTAAGCAATACCAATTATGTCCCTGTTACCAAGGATTCAGTATCGATCCTCAGAGTTGACCACAAAGGCGGTCAAGGGCACGAGGCTCTCCTTGCATTTGGGTCACGTCTTGACGAAGAGTAAACGCCACCCGTGTTTGCTTGACATACCCATTTCCCACTTGTTATTTTGGAACAAAATTGGTGTAATCCCATTTGTGGAAACGGAGCTTAACATGCAAAGTGTCCGTCCTTCTTTGCTTGCTTGCCACAACATTCACAAATGCAGGAGTTTAAACTGCCCGGTCTGGGATTATGCATTGGCCGCTGTGTCGGACTGGATGAGGGCGATCAAAGTGAACTTGAATCCAGACAAAACAGAGGTCCTCCTGGTCAGTTGCAAGGCCAAACAGGGCATAGGGTTACAGCCTTTGTTGGATGAGGTCACACTCCCCCTGAAGACGCAGGTTCACAGGTTGGGAATGATCCTGGACTCATCGCTGAGCCTGGAACGCCAGGTCTCGGCAGTGGCCAGGAGAAATTTCGCACAGTTAAAACTTGTGCGCCAGCTGCGCTCATACCTTGGCCATGGTTGTCCATGCTCTGGTAACATCCCGTGTAGACTACTGCAATGCGCTCTATGTGGGGCTGCCTTTGAAGACTGTTTGGAAGCTTCAAATGGTCCAACGGGCAACAGCCAGGTTGTTAATAATCTATATAAATAAAAATGTAATGTTTGTTTGTGGGATTAACAGGACTCAAAAACCACTGGACGAATTGACACCAAATTTGGACACAAGACACCTATCAGGACAATGTATGTCCTTCACTCAAAAAATGATTTTGTCATTTGGGAGCTGTAGTTGCTGGGATTTATAGTTCACCTACAATCAAAAAACATTCTGAACTCCACCATGAATGGAATTGAACCAATCTTGGGACAAAGAACTCCCATGATCAACAGAAAACACTACAAGAGTTTGGTGGGCATTGACATTGAGTTTGGGAGTTGTAGTTCACCTACACTTACAACAAAGATCTGCATAGTCCAAGCCATGGTATTCCCTGTAGTCATCTACGGATGTGAGAGCTGGACCTTAGGGAAGGCTGAGCGAAGGAAGAGAGATGCTTTTGAGCTGTGGTCTTAGAGGAAAGTGCTGAGAGTGCCTTGGACTGCGAGAAGATCCCACCAGTCCATCCTCCAGGAAAGAAAGCCCGGCTGCTCACTGGAGGGAAGGAGACGAGAGACAAAGTTGAAGTACTTTGGCCACATCATGAGGAGGCAGGAAAGCTTAGAGAAGACAAGGATGCTGGGGAAGGTGGAAGGCAAAAGGAAGAGGGGCCGACCAAGGGCAAGAGGGATGGATGGTATCCTTGAAGTGACTGGACTGACCTTGAAGGAGCTGGGGGTGGTGACGGCCGACAGGGAGCTCTGGCGTGGGCTGGTCCATGAGGTCACGAAGAGTCGGAGATGACTGAACGAATGAACAACAAACAACAACAGTTCACCTACATCCAGATATCACTGTGCACTCAAACAATGATGAATCTGGACCAAACTCTACACAAATACTCAATATGCCCAAATGTGAGCACTGGTGGAGTTGGGAGAAAATAGAATCTTGACATTAGGGAGTTGTAGTTGCTGGGATTTATAGTTCACCTACAATCACAGAGCATTCTGAACCCCACCCATGACAGAATTGGGCCAAACCTTCCATACAGAACCCCCATGTGGGCCACAGCAATGCATGACAGGGCACGGCTAGTAAATACTAAAATAATAAAACTTTATTTGTACCCCGCTACCATCTCTCAAGGGACTCGGTGCGGCTTACATGAGGCCAGGCCCGCAATACATCAATAATAAAGCAATAACAACAAATAATACAAAACAATAAAATAAAACTCATAACAAAAATAAGCAATAAACATTAACAGTAACACAATGACAATTAAAACCTATGGCTGGGCCAAATGTAATAATTAAAGTTTAAAGATAATGCTGAGCATGAACAGATGAAATATGAACTAGGATAGAGTTAACAGGAGTGGCGCTCAGGGAGCGCACAACTCCTCTGTTGCACCAGCTCCACTGGTTGCAAGTTTGCTACCAGGCACAATTCAAAGTGCTGGCTTTAGCCTTTAAAGCCCTAAATGGTTCCAGCCCAGTTTACCTGTCCGAACACAACTCTCCCTATGAACTATCTAGGTGCTTAAGATCGTCTGGAGAGGCCCTGCTCTTGGTCCTGCCCCCTTCGAAGAATCGATTGGCAGGAACGAGAGACAGGGCCTTCTCAGTGGTGCCCCCCCCCCCGGCTATGGAACACCCTCCCTAGGGATATCAGATTGTCCACTCTCTCCTAACATTTCGAAAGAGAATTAAAATCTGGCTGTTTGAGCAGGCATTTGCAGACGTAGTGTAATAGACTAACTGAGATCCACGGAACAATTGGACGATACGAGGGAAAAATAAGGCCTTCGACAAGGTCACCCACGACCTTCTGGCAAGGAAACTAGTCCAGTGTGGGCTAGGCAAAACTACGATGAGGTGGATCTGTCATTGGTTAAATGGACGAACCCAGAGAGTGATTCTCCCCAAGGCTTCCTCTTCATCCTGGAAAGAAGTGACGAGTGGAGTGCCATCTGCAGGGTTCCGTCCTGGGCCCGGTCCTGATCAGGATCTTTATTAATGACTGAGATGAAGGGCGAGAAGGCATGATCATCAAGTTTGCAGACGACACCAAATTGGGAGGGATAGCCAAGACTCCAGAGGACAGGAGCAGGATTCAAAATGATCTTGACATATTAGAGAGATGATGGCCCAAAACTAACAAAATGAAGTTCAACAGGGACAAATGCAAGATACTCCACTTTGGCAGGAAAAACGAAATGCAAAGATACAGAATGGGGGACGAGGCCTGGCTCGAGAGCAGTAGGTGTGAAAAAGATCTTGGAGTCCTCATGGACAACAAGTTAAACATGAGACAGGAATGTGATGTGGCGGCAAAAAAAGCCAATGGGATTTTGGCCTGCATCAAAAGGAGCATAGTGTCTAGATCCAGCGAAATAATGCTACCCCTTTATTTTGCTTGGGATAGACCACTTTACCTGGAATATTGTGTCCAATTCTGGGCACCACAATTCAAGAGAGATATTGACTCTAAGCTGGAATGTGTCCAGAGGAGGGTGACTAAAATGATCAAGGGTCTGGAGAACAAGCCCTATGAGGAGCGGCTTAAGGAGCTGGGCATGTTTAGCCTGAAGAAGAGAAGGCTGAGAGGAGATATGATAGCCATGTATAAATATGTGAGAGGAAGCCACAGGGAGGAGGGAGCAGGCTTGTTTTCTGCTTCCCTGGAGACTAGGATGTAATGGAACAATGGCTTCAAACTGCAAGAAAGAGATTCCATCTGAACATGAGGAAGAACTTCCTGACTGTGAGAGCCGTTCAGCAGTGGAACTCTCTGCTCCGGAGTGTGGTGGAGGCTCGTTCTTTGGAAGCTTTTAAACAGAGGCTGGATGGCCATCTGTCAGGGGTGATTTGAATGCAATATTCCTTCTTCTTGGCAGAATGGGGTTGGACTGGATGGCCCATGAAGTCTCTTCCAACTCTTTGATTCTATGATTCTATTATCCCTACGAACCATCTAGGTGCTTAAGATCATCTGGAGAGGTCCTGCTCTCAGTCCTGCCCCCTTCACAGATGTGATTGGCAAGAGACAGGGCCTTCTCAGTGGTGCCCCCCCCCCTAGGGATATCAGATTGCCCCCTCCCTCCTAACATTTCGAAAGAGAGTCAAAAGCTGGCTGTTTGAGCAGGCATTTGTAGACACAGTGTAACAGACTAATTGAGATCCGTGGAACAATTGGACGATGCGATGGAAAAACGATTTTAGTGATGAGACGATGCTGAGGACTTGTGCTTTATGGTTTTGTTCTCCATGCAAAGGTTGAGGTTTAGGACTCATCCTCCGGAGGATAGCAAGAACATGCACCCCCCCCCCCCGGCGTCCCATCCATTGCAATTGCTTCCTGGCGCATCCCAATCCGGAGCGCATCTCCACCCTCCTCCCTCCGCAGTCCTTTTGTCCTTCTGCTATCTTTCTCCACCGCTCCTCCCTTCCTCACATTTACAGGCGCAACATCTGTGATAAACCAATTGTGGGCAGCATCTTTGCCCAGGAAACAGTCAGGGGGTCCCTCTGGGGTCCCTGCAAACAGATGGCAGAAGGAAAGGAGGGAGAGAGGAGCAAGAGCTGCTCTCTCTGCTTTTTTGTAATGAAGGGTCCCCTTCCTTCCATTGTGTTTTCAAGGTCATTGCTTTGTCGAAGCCTCCTGCTTTGCAGGGCAGTAGTATTCAAAGATCCATTGCCTAGTCAAAGCCATGGTCTTCCCCGTAGTCACCTACGGATGTGAGAGCTGGACCTTAGGGAAGGCTGAGTGAAGGAAGATAGATGCTTTTGAGCTGTGGTGCTGGAGGAAAGTTCTGAGAGTGCCTTGGACAGCGAGAAGATCCAACCAGTCCATACTTCAAGAAATAAAGCCGGACTGCTCATTGGAGGGAAGGATAGTAGAGGCCAAGATGAAGTACTTTGGCCACATCATGAGAAGAAAGGAAAGCTAAGAGAAGACAATGATGCTGGGGAAAATGGAAGGAAAAAGGAAGAGGGGCCGACCAAAGGCAAGATGGATGGATGGCATCCTTGAAGTGACTAGATTGACCTTGAAGGAGCTGGGGGTGGTGACGGCCAACAGGGAGCTCTGGCGTGGGCTGGTCCATGAGGTCACGAAGAGCCGGAGACGACTGAACTAATGAACAACAAAGTATTCACCTTAGGCATGGCTTCCAGTTTGGAGCACCCATTCTTCCCAGTGGAAGCCAGTGCCTTTGGAGGATGTTTGCAATCGCCTCTCTCTTTCTTGACTGCTTTCCATCCCCGTCTTCTGTGCCCTCTTTCGTTGCCTCCCCCTTTCTGTTGGTAAAGGCTTTCTCATGCTCACCCTTTAAAAAGCAGCCCTAACAGACCACCTAACAGAAGTGACTGGACTGACCTTGAAGGAGCTGGGGGTGGTGACGGCTAACACGGAGCTCTGGCGTGGGCTGGTCCATGAGGTCACGAAGAGTCGGAGACGACTGAACGAATGAACAACAACAACAACAAACAGACCATTAAGGCATTGAGGGAGACACTAGCTGTACCCAGGCATGGGTTGCTGTGGCCCTCAGGAAACAAGATTTCCAGGCATGGAACAATCTGGGCTAGGGAACACCACCCACTAAAGGTTTCCCACTGGCTGGTAGAAGCCAGGCTTCTAAGATGCAGGGCTATTGAAAGGTAATCCAGGTGGGCAACTGCAACATTCACATGTGACTCAAGTAGAAATGGAAGTGGGCCTGGTCAGGGAGTCATTTTCATGCATGTGCTGTAATGTCTTTTTGGTTTTGGGGTTTTCACCTCCTTTCCGCTGTGTGTGTTTTTGTTTTTATGAGTGATGGTCACTCATTGGCCTGACAGGTGTCTTGTGGCCAGATTTGGTGTCAATTCATCCAGTGGTTTTTGTGTTCTGTTAATCCTACAAACAAACATTTTGGGGCTTCTTCCCCTAAAGCAGTGGTTCTCAACCTTCCTAATGCCGCGACCCCTTAATACAGTCCCTCATGTTGTGGTGACCCCCAACCATAACATTATTTTCGTTGCTACATCATAACTGTCATTTTGCTACTATTATGAATCATAATGTAAATATCTGATATGCAGGATGTATTTTCACTCACTGGGCCAAATTTGGCACAAATACCCAATACGCCCAAATTTGAATACTGGTGGGGTTGTTGGGAGGGGTTGATTTTGTCATTTGAGAGCGGTAGTTGCTGGGATTTATAGTTCACCTACAATCAAAGAGCATTCTGAACTCCACCAATGATGAAATTGAACCAGACTTCCCACATAGGACCCCCATGACCAACGGAAAATACAGAATGGGTTTGGTGGGCATTGACCTTGAGTTTTGGAGTTGTAGTTCATCTACATCCAGAGAGCACTGTGGACTCTAACAATAATGGATATGGGCAAAACTTGGCACAAGTACTCAATATGCCCAAATGTGAACTCTGATAGAGTTTGGGGAAAATAGACTTTGACATTAGGGAATTGTAGTTCCTGGGATGTCTAGTTCATCTCCAATCAAAGAGCATTCGGAACCCCACCAATGATAGAATTGGGCCAAACTTCCCACACAGAACCCTCATGACCAACAGAAAATAGTGCGTTTTCTGATGGTCTTTGGCGACCCCTCCGACATCCCCTCACGACCCCCCTGGGAGTCCCGACCCCCAGGTTGAGAAACACTGCCCTAAAGGGCCTTATTTATTTATTTTATTTTATTTCGAGTGCTTCTACCCCGCCCTTCTCAACTCCCTCGGGGGGACTCAGGGCGGCTTACAAAAGGCACAATTTGATGCCCAACAGTTCACAAAATACAATTTACAAAATACAGCATAACAACAATTATAACTAGTTAAAACAATCAAATTAATACAATAGCAGCGATAAAATCATCTTGTGGTCAACGTTCGCCAATTCATAAATCCATAATCCATCCAGCATTATCATAGTCCTTTCCTACTCTGGTCGTCATTGTCTTTTGTCCATCTGCCAGCTTACTCAAAGGCCTGGTCCCATATCCAGGTTTTTAACTTCCTTCTGAAAGAGAGGAGGGATGTTGATGACCTAATTTCCTCGGGGAGTGAATTCCACAGGCGAGGGGCCACCACCGAGAAGGCCCTGTCCCTCGTCCCCACCAGTCCCACTTGTGATAAAGGTGGGGCCGATAGCAGGGCCTCTCCAGAGGATCTTAAACTCTGAGGCGGGATGTAGAAGCAGATCCGTTCGGACAGGTACGCTGGGCTGGAGCCGTATAGAATTTTGTAGGTCAAAACCAGCACTTTGAATTGTGCTCGGAACTGGATCGGCAGCCAGTGGAGCTGACATAACAGGGGGGTGGGATGCTCCCTGTATGATGCTCTGGTGAGTAATGTAGCCGCTGTCCATTGGACTAATTGAAGTTTCCGAACAGTCTTCAAAGGCAACCCCACATAGAGTGCGTTGCAGTAATCTATTTGGGATGTGACCAGAGCGTGGACCACTGTGGCCACATCAGACTTCCCAAGGTACGGGCGCAACTGGTGCACAAGTTTTAATTGTGCAAAAGCTCTCCCGGCCACCGCTGAGACCTGGGTTTCCAGGCTCAGCGATGGGTCCAGGATCACTCCCAAGCTGCGAACCTGCGTCTTCAGGGGGGGTGTCATCCCGTCCAACACAGGCTGTAACCCTATGCCCTGTTCGATATTACGCCTTGTCTAGGAGATGCTAGGAGCTGTCGTTTTCACGCATGCGCTGTGTCGTTATTTAGGTTTTTTGGGTTTTAAGTCCTTTCTGCTGTTTTTTGGAAAGAGTTTATGAGTGATGAGCACTTGTTGGCCTGAGAGGTGTATCGTGTCCAAATTTGGGTGTCAATTCATCCAGTGGAAGTCACAAGGAGGAGGGAGCAAACGTGTTTTCTGCTTCCTTGGAGACTAGGACGCAATGGAACAATGACTTCAAACTACAAGAAAGGAGATTCCACCTGAACATGAGGAAGAACTTCCTGACTATGAGAGCCTGTTATGAACCCAAAGATTCCTGTTCTTTTGTGCAGAGTGTATAAGGAATAGTAAGGTAGTTTGGATCAATGAGACACTTTGGAGACCAAATTTGGCTTTGACACTATTCATGTAACATTTATTGAAATACAATCATCACAGAATCACATCAGAATCACATCAAGGAGAGCTCTCGTGCACACACACATTCACGCATATTCACGCACACACACAGGCCTCCTCCGGTGAAGATGATCAGTCTTTTCCGAGGAAGTGTGGATGCTCCGTTGCCATGGATCAGGAAGTGTGCAGATTGTAGGAGGTCCCCTGCATTTATAGGCCAAAATCCATTTTTCTTCATTTCAACAGTCAAGTTGTCCTGTTCTCTTTCAAGTCCTCTCAAGTCTTTGTTCTCTCCAAACTTCAAGACATTTGCATTCCAGGCCTCATGACTTATGGGGTACCTCCTGCATGCATCCTGTACTCCATGTTGTTTTCTTCAGTCCTGTTTCTTCTGCCCTTCTTCATACATACAGAGTCAGACATCCATTCTTTACAAGCCGTTCAGCAGTGGAACTCTCTGCCCCGGAGTGTGGTAGAGGCTCCTTCTTTGGAAGCTTTCAAACAAAGGCTGGATGGCCATCTGTCAGGGGTGCTTTGTATGCAATATCCCTGCTTCTTGGCAGAATGGGGTTGGACTGGATGGCCCAGGAGGTCTCTTCCAACTCTTGGATTCTATGAAGTACAACCTACAATACCTGGAGTTCCAAGATCAGACAGGATGTGATACATGTTGGTGTTCTTCTGCCCAAATTGCATACCTTCACAAAGAGTGCCAACTTTGGGTGACCCCATGGATTCCAAAGGCAAGAAAGGATCCTCAGAGGTGCTTCTCTGAGATATTATATATGCACAAAACCAACCCAGCCTCCCCAAAACGGATCAGACTCCTGCCTCCTTCCTTTTGCCTTGAAGCCGACCTGAAGGCAACCCCGAAGGCTTTGCTCTGCTTTGGCTTCTGAGTCCAGATCAAAGGCCTCTGTGATGCAAATCCTTTGAGGGCCTCTCCAGACTCCGAGGCAGCCGGCTGCTTTGCTGTTTGGTCTCGATAAGGAGCCAAAGCCGGGATGAAGACTGGCCCGCTGCCCTTCTCAGAGCTTGCAGAGTTAACGCCGAATGGGAAGAGGAGCCTGAGCGGGAACGTCCACCTTTGTTTGTTCTGCAGTGAAGGCCTGGAATCCAAATTTCACGCAAAGGGAGAATGAGGTTGAATTGACTTGCTTTATCTGTTAGAGCCCAGAACCTTGTCTTTGGCAGGTGGGCTTCAAAAGGAGAGGGTGGAAACTGTGCAGCCGGAGAGAGGGGGTCGCGGGGAAAGAGTTGGAAAACCTAGAATCTCCACAGGCCTTTTGGAAGCGTGGCCCTTTTGGAGATTAATTGGTATTCACACTATTTTGAATAATCATAACCTTTGGAAAGGACATGGAGCAATGGCATCAAGCTACAGGGAAAAAGATTCCACCTGAACATTAGGAGGAACTTCCTAACTGTGAGAGCTGTTCAGCAGTGGAACTCTCTACCGCAAAGTGTAGTGGAGGCTCCTTCTTTGGAAGCTTTCAAGCAGAGGCTGGATGGCCATCTGTTGGGGATGCCTTGAATGCGATTGTCCTGCTTCTTGGCAGAGGGTTGGACTGGATGGCCCACGAGGTCTCTTCCAACTCTAGGATTCTATGATTGATAACCTGCTTCTCCTTTATCTCACCCGAGTTTTTAATTAGTTTTTAATTAATTTTTATTTTAATTATTACATGTAGCCCGCTTTCGGTTTTGCTCTGTTGTCATTTGTTGTTTGGGTTTGGCTTCATATAAGCCACCCCGAGCCCCCATCGGGGAGATGGTGACGGAGTATAAATAAAGATTATTATTATTATTATTATTATTATTATTATTATTATTATTATTATATGAGCTTGTTAGAGATCGTAAACTTTCGTAAAGTATTATCTTCCTGAGAAGAGTTAAAAACTCATTTGAGTGAATCTTCTCCTTAGTGATAAATAACCACTAGTATTCATGCTAAGGCAAATTAGGCTTCTCGGTTGTTAGACTGATATACCTGGTTATCTCTCTGAACTATTAGGAACAAAGATATGCACAGAATATATATCAGTTGCCCAAAGAACATCTGCTCTCCCATAATATATATTGGTATTTAAATCATGCACTCAAGAGACCAACCCCTTTCTGCCAAGAAGCAGGGCAATCATGTTCAAAGCACCCCCAACAGATGGCCATCCAGACTCTGCTTAAAAGCTTCCAAAGAAGGAGCCTCCACCACACTCCAGGGCAGAGAGTTCCATTGCTGAACAGCTCTCACACTCAGGAAGTTCGTCCTCATGTTTAGGTGGAATCTCCTTTCTTTCCTGTAGTTCCATTGTGTCCTAGTCTCCAGGGCAGCAGAAAGGAAGCTTGCTCCCTCCTCCATAGGACTTCCTCTCACATATTTATACATGGCCCTCATCATATCTCCTCTCGGCCTTCTCTTCTTCAGGCTAAACATGCCCAGCTCCTTAAGCCGCTCCTCATAGGACGTGTTCTCCAGAACCTTTATCATTTTAGTTGCTCTCCTCTGGACACATTCCAGCTTGTCAATATCTCTCTTGAATTGTGGTGCCCAGAATTGGACACAATATTCCAGGTGTGGTCTAACCAAAGCGGAATAGAGCATGGGGAGCATGACTTCCCTGGATCTGGACACTAGGCTCCTCTTGATGCAGGCCAAAATCTCATTGGCGTTTTTTGCCGCCACATCACATTCCTGGCTCATGTTTAACTTGTTGTCCACGAGGACTCCAAGATCTTTTTCACACGTACTGCTCTCAAGCCAGGCGCCCCCCATTCTGTCTCTTTGCATTTCGTTTTTTCCTGCCTAAGTGGAGTATCTTGCATTTGTCCCTGTTGAACTTCATTGTGTTAGTTTTGGTCATTCATCTCTCTAATCTGTCAAGATCGTTTTGAATCCTGCTCCTGTCCTCTGGAGTATGTGCGATGAGGTCTTGTGACTTCCCTCATCCTGCAGTACACTCCCACCCATGCAGCCTGGAATGGCAGCAGACTTGGTTCGTGCCTGATAAGGTTCCAAGATCCCTTTCCTTTGGACTCTTTTAAAGCCAGGTGTTCCCCATCTCCTACCTGTGCATTTCATTGGGGTTGCCAAAGTAGAGTGCTGCTCTACTCCAATCTCATGCTCGTCTTTTTTTGCCATGCCAAATTGGATAATCTGATTGCTGAACCAAAGCAAAAGGGGAAGCTGCTTCAGGAGCTGCACCTGGAGCTTCTGTTTGGGGAATGCCACCTGGAATTTAATGCTCATTGCTCAATGCCATGTAATCCTGGGATTTGTAGTTTGATGAGGCATCCGCACTCTTCAGCAGAGGAAACTCAGGGCCTTCTAATAACACTAAATCGCATTGTAATGCTTGTAATGTTCTCCACTTTGAGTCTCCTTATGGGGAGAGAAAGCATTATATAAATAAACACAATAATAATAATAATAATAATAATAATAATAATAATAATAAGAAGAAGAAGAAGAAGAAGAAGTTGATGAATGTAACTTAGAATCATAGAATCCTAGAGTTGGAAGAGACCTCCTGGACCATCCAGTCCAACCCCATTCTGCCAAGAAGCAGGAATATTGCATTCAAATCACCCCTGACAGATGGCCATCCAGCCTCTGTTTCAAAGCTTCCAAAGAAGGAGCCTCCACCACACTCCAGGGCAGAGAGTTCCACTGCTGAACGGCTCTCACAGTCAGGAAGTTCTTCCTCATGTTCAGATGGAATCTCTCTCTTGTAGTTTGAAGCCATTGTTCCATTGCGTCCTAGTCTCCAAGGAAGCAGAAAACAAGCTTGCTCCCTCCTCCCTGTGGCTTCCTCTCACATATTTATACATGGCTATCATATCTCCTCTCCGGCTTCTCTTCTTCAGGCTAAACATGCCCAGCTCTTTAAGCCGCTCCTCATAGGGCTTGTTCTCCAGACCCTTGATCATTTTAGTCGCCCCTTGTCAATATCTCTCTTGAATTGTGGTGCCCAGAATTGGACACAATATTCCAGGTGTGGTCTAACCAAAGCAGAATAGAGCATGGGGAGCATGACTTCCCTAGATCTAGACTCTATGCTCCTCTTGATGCAGGCCAAAATCCCATTGGCTTTTTTTGCCGCCACATCACATTCCTGGCTCATGTTTAACTTGTTGTCCACGAGGACTCCAAGATCTTTTTCACACGTCCTGCTCTCGAGCCAGGCATTGTCCCCCATTCTGTATCTTTGCATTTCATTTTTTCTGCCAAAGTGGAGTATTTTTTTACTACTGTTTGTGATTAATTGTGTTTTTCTGGTTTCACGGTTTTGGAAACTAGGAAAATATATTTGGAAAATTGGTTTATATATCTGTGGAAGGTCCAGATTGGGAGAAAGAACTCTTGTCTGATAGTGGTAGGTGAGAATATTTCAATTGGCCACCTTGATTAGCATTTGATGGCCTAGCAGTTTTCAAAGTCTGGCTTCTTACCACCTGGAAGAATCCTTTCTTGAGAGGTGATTAGGTGTTCCCAGGCACGTAGCCAGGATTTTGATTTGGGGAGGGGGGGGGGGGGAGTTTTTTTCAGGGGGGTTTGGGGGGGGCTGAGTCTGAGTGAAAGACTTTTGTATCATTACCCCAATAACACCCCCATCATGCATATGGGATATATTGAGCATGGTGATCAGATCATGATATGAATAAACATAACAGTTTAAATAATGCACCATTAAGGCCTTTTCGCGAACCACCATGAAAATTTCGGGGGGGGGGGGGGTGAAGCCCCCCCCCCCAGCGACCTCCAAGGAGCGCTGTGCTTGGCCACGCCCCCCTCTCCCTTCTGCATGACAGCTTGCCAGGGAAGGGAAGGAAAGATGAGAGATTTTAAAAGTGTGGCCAAACACAGCTCTCCTTGGAGGTCGCTGAGGGTGTGGCCTTCAAGAACAGCTGTTCGGTTCTGGCCCAGCGTATCTGTCCGAACGCATCTCCCTTTACGTCCCATCTCGGAGTCTGAGATCCTCTGGGGAGGCCCTGCTCTCGACCCCGCCTCTGTCACAAGTGAGATTGGCGGGGACGAGGAGCAGGGCCTTCTCAGTGGTGGCCCCTCACCTATGGAATTCACTCCCCGGGGAGATCAGATCAGCAACATCCCTCCTTTCCTTCAGAAAGAAATTAAAAACATGGATGTGGGACCAGGCGTTTGGGCAATCTGGCAGATGAATAAGGGACTGTGACGATGGATAGGAATTGGACAAGGTGGAACGAAATATGAACTCTGAGTTGGCGAACGCTGTGTCTGAGATTGGCTATTGACTGTGTGATATATTGTTGTTTTAATTGTTTTTAATTGTTGACCATTTAATTGCTGGTTTATATGTTATTGTATTTGTGTAGGCACCAAGATGTGCCTTTTTGTAAGCCGCCCTGAGTCCCCCCTCGGGGGTTGAGAAGGGCGGGGTAGAAGTACACGAAATAAATAAATAAATAAATAAATAAATAAATAAAACATGGGGATAGATATTGGCACAGTTAAAGCACTGAGCTGCTGAGCTTGTTGATCGAAAGGTCGCAGGTTCGATTCCGGGGAGCGGCGTGAGCTTCCGCTGTCAGCCCTAGCTTCTGCCAACCTAGCAGTTCGAAAACATGCAAATGTGAGTAGATCAATAGGTACCGCTCCAGCGGGAAGGTAATGGTGCTCCATGCAGTCATGCCGGCCACATGACCTTGGAGGTGTCTACGGACAACACTGGCTCTTCGGCTTAGAAATGGAGATGAGCACCACACCCCAGAGTCAGACATGACTGGACTTAATGTCAGGGGACTAGTGGAGTGACAAGTGGAGTGCCGCAGGGTTCCGTCCTGGGCCCGGTCCTGGTCAACATCTTTATTAATGACTTAGATGAAGGGCTAGAAGGCATGATCATCAAGTTTGCAGACGACACCAAATTGGGAGGAGATAGCCAATACTCCAGAGGACAGGAGCAGGATTCAAAATGATCTTGACAGATTAGAGAGATGGACCAAAACTAACAAAATGAAGTTCAACGGGGACAAATGCAAGATACTCCACTTAGGCAGAAAAAAATGAAATGCAAAGATACAGAATGGGGGACGCTGGCTCGAGAGCAGTACGTGTGAAAAAGATCTTGGAGTCCTCGTGGACAACAAGTTAAACATGAGCCAACAATGTGATGTGGCGGCAAAAAAAGCCAATGGGATTTGGCCTGCATCAATAGGAGCATAGTGTCTAGATCTAAGGAAGTAATGCTACCCCTCTATTCTGCTTTGGTTAGACCACATCTGGAATATTGTGTCCAATTCTGGGCACCACAATTCAAAGAGAGATATTGACAAGCTGGAATGTGTCCAGAGGAGGGCGACTAAAATGATCAAGGGTCTGGAGAACAAGCCCTATGAGGAGCGGCTTAAGGAGCTGGGCATGTTTAGCCTGAAGAAGAGAAGGCTGAGAGGAGATATGATAGCCATGTATAAATATGTGAGAGGAAGCCAAAGGGAGGAGGGAGCAAGCTTGTTTTCTGCTCCTTGGAGACTAGGATGCGGAACAATGGCTTCAAACTACAAGAAAGGAGATTCCATCTGAACATGAGGAAGAACTTCCTGACTGTGAGAGCCGTTCAGCAGTGAAGCTTTTAAGCAGAGGCTGTGTGGCCATTTGTCAGGGGTGATTTGAATGCAATATTCCTGCTTCTTGGCAGAATGGGGTTGGACTGGATGGCCCATGAGGTCTCTTCCAACTCTTTGATTCTATGATTCTATGATTCTAGTGACTTTAATAGTTAAAGAGCACATTCTAAGGATAATTTCTGCGTTTGATTTATTAAAATATTCCCATCCAAACCCAAGTAACGAAGGTGGAGGCATTACTTTTCATTCAACCCTCGTAAGTGTGTCTGATGTCCGAAACCTAACCATGTCTCCCCTTTGGTTTCCCCTTTCTCTCTCCTCCCCAGTGTGCATGTACAGAGAGCCTTCCCTGCATGAAATCGGAGAGAAACAAGGCCGCTCCAGGAAAAGCTCGGGGACGCCCACCATGAACGGAGGCAAAGTGGTCAACCAGGACTCCACATAGCCGGGGGAGCCCCCGCCAACATGGCCGCCACCGCCTCGCTGACCCCCGCATCCGACCTTTGACCAACTGACCAACCAACCAACCGTCCACTTGCTCACGGAGACGCCATCAGCGCCCCGCGGAGCAGGCAGGGGCTCCCAAGGAGTGGACGTGGGTTCGGGACTCCGCTGCCCTTCCTTCCTTCCTCTTTTCTTTCTCTCCTTCCGCTTATCCTTCTTTTCTTCCTTCCTTCCTTCCTTCCTTCCTTCCTTCCTTCCTTCCTTCCTTCCATCCCTCGGCCTGTGCTTGGAACGGGGAGGCCTTGCCTGGTTCGGCGCCTTTGGCGACGCGACACACCAACACCGAAACCCACACGACAACGCCCGGCGAAGAGGGGCGGAAACGGCGAAAACAACGCGCATAGATCTATTTTCAATCAGGACTCCATTAACATGAAATAAATATAAATAATATATATATAATATATATAATATATATATTACAGAAATATATATATCACAAAACAGCAAAGCTGTTTGCTCTGTGATCAAAGATTGGGAGGGGAGGGAGGAGGAATTGTTCATCTCTGCATAAGAAATAACAATGATTAAAAAATATATAATAATGATGACGACGAATTAATTCTTATTATCTAACAGTAATAAATTGCGTAATAAAGGTGTTATCTTTGAGAAAAAAAATAATAAAAAATACACATTTGCTTTTGGAGAATCAAACTTTGGTTTGTGTTGTGGAAAAAGGGAGCCAAAGTTGGAGAGAGGAGATTCCATCTGAACATGAGGAAGAACTTCCTGACTGTGAGAGCCGTTCAGCAGTGGAACTCTCTGCCCCGGAGTGTGGTGGAGGCTCCTTCTTTGGAAGCTTTTAAACAGAGGCTGGATGGCCATCTGTCTGGGCTGATTTGAATGCAATATTCCTGCTTCTTGGCAGGGGGTTGGACTGGATGGCCCATGAGGTCTCTTCCAACTCTTTGATTCTATGATTCTATGATTCTATGATAAAGGAGGAGGAGGAGGGCAACGTGATGTCGTATCTCGGTGGTGGTTTTGATGAGAGTTTAAACCCAATCTGGGTTTGAGTCCGAACTTCCTAAAGGAATCATCAATGGCACTGAACCAATGTGGGCTAGGCAAAACTACGGTGAGGTGGATCTGGAATTGGTTAAATGGACGAACCCAGAGGGTGATTCTCCCCAAGGCTTCTTCCTCTTCATCCTGGAAAGAAGTGATGAGTGGAGTGCCATCAGCAGGGTTCCGTCCTGGGCCCGGTCCTGCTCAGGATCTTTATTCATGAGTTAGATGAAGGGCTAGAAGGCAGGATCATCAAGTTTGCAGACGACACCAAATTGGGAGGATAGCCAGTACTCCAGAAGACAGGAGCAGGATTCAAAACGATCTTAGCAGATTAAAGAGATGATGGGCCAAAACTAACAAAATGAAGTTCAACGGGGACAAATGCAAGATACTCCACTTAGACAGACAAAAACGAAATGCAAAGAGACAGAATGGGGGACGATGCCTGGCTCGAGAGCAGGACGTGTGAAAAAGATATTGGAGTCCTTGTGGACAACAAGTTAAACATGAGCCAACATGTGATGTGGCAGCAAAAAAAGCCAGTGGGATTTTGGCCTGCATCAATAGGAGCATTGTGTCTAGAACTAAGGAAGTAATGTTACCCCTCTATTCCACTTTGGTTAGACCACACCTGGAATATTGTGTCCAATTCTGGGCACCACAATTCAAGAGAGATATTGACAAACTGGAATGTGTCCAGAGGAGGGCAACTAAAATGATCAAGGGTCTGGAGAACAAGCCCTATGAGGAGAGACTTAAGGAGATGGGCATGTTTAGCCTGAAGAAGAGAAGGCTGAGAGGAGATAAGATAGTCATGTATAATTATGTGAGAGGAAGCCACAGGGAGGAGGGAGCAAGCTTCTTTTCTGCTTCCCTGGAGACTAGGACAAGGAACAATGGCTTCAAACTACAAGAAAGGAAATTCCGTCTGAACATGAGGAAGAACTTCCTCACTGTGAGAGCCGTTCAGCAGTGGAACTCTCTGCCCCAGAGTGTGGTGGAGGCTCCTTCTTTGGAGGATTTTAAACAGAGGCAGGATGGCCATCTGTCAGGGGTGATTTGATTGCAATATTCCTGCTTCTTGGCAGAATGGGGTTGGACTGGATGGTCCATGAGGTCTCTTCCAACTCTAGGATTCTATGATTCTTTGGGGGAGGTGGCTCTTTTTAAGTTTGCACTAAAACCCATGCTGAAAGTCAGGGGAGGGACAGAAACGGGTTCCTCCCCAATTGCTATGGCTCCTGAATCTTCGATACCAATTCCATGGATGAGATGCCAAACTTGGTGAGTACCATCAGATCTCCATATCCACAGATGATGCCTCCTTGAATTCCCCTATCCACAGCTTGACAATATGGAGAAATATTCCAAAAAGCCAACCTTGATTTTGCCATGTTGTATAAGGGACACCATTCGATTACACCATTATACATCATGGGGACTTGAGCATCAATGGATTTGGATATCCATGAAGGGTCCTGGAATTAAACCCTTGCAGACGTCCAAATGCTGAATGTTTGGAAAGCCTTTTGAGTGATAACGTTGGTAACGTTTTTCTTTTGTCTGGAGTCCTCTTGGTATCTTCTTGACACTGTGCTGCCACGCGCTGGGCCTTTAATAATTTATTTTTTGAACAGGACGTGCTCTTTGTTTCCAGTGGGGAGCCAGGGTGCCACAGGTGAGAGGCCTTCAAGGATTTTCCCACACACAGTCTTTAAAAGGCTTGAAATGTTTCACAAAGTTCTTTATTATTGCTTAGGTCTTCAATAAAACAACAAACACTTCTTGGATCTTCAACAGATTAAACAAATGCTTCTTAACTTGCCCCAAAATTGCTTGGAGAACTATTTCTTTAACAAGGAAAACCCTTTTTTAACCCCTCCCAGGCTGTCCACTATCTAAGCTTTGCTGATGCGGGTTCTACTACCGGTTCCAATCTGCGTCTTGGGTCCCGAGTAGACCTACCAGTCAAGACTATGTAGATTCTCCAGCTGGAGTTCTTTGGGTCTGCAAAACTGTTTCCTTCTACTTTAGGACTGTTTCCCTCAGATGCTGTAAAGCTGAGAGGCTGTAAGCTCCCAGCCAGAGCTTTGGGACTGTTTTTCCCCGGAATTTCTGCCCCGGATGCTGTAGGAAATGAAGCTTTTCTACGGATGGAGCTAATCCATGTCCTGTAGCTTAGCTTTCCACTATAAGACTGAACTAAAAATGGCTCCCTCTCTTCCCATGGCCCTGGGGAAAGGGGCAGAACCAAAACTTAACAATGATAGACAGCTGGCTAGCCCTATGATTGCAAACCAAGGGAAGCCACCTTGTTGCAAATGCATGGAACCTAGGAATATATGCAAACACTTAATAGAAAGAAAATGAAGCTGAAGTTCAGCACAAACACCTCGTGAAATTCTCCTGTGAAAGGGAATGCATTTTTGGTTTTCCAGGCAGAGAGCATTTCCCTACCACTCAGATCTGTAGATGCAGAGGTCTGTGAACACAGTGTGCATGCAGAACTGCACACTCTCCATGCAGCTGTGCGTTGTTTGATGCACATTGTGTGTTATGTGTGAAAATGTACATAACATCTGACTATTTTTGCATTGCACATGCAAATTTTTATTTATTTATTTATCTTGTCAGTAGCAACCAGACAATTGTATTATATTTTTGACAAAAACAAACAGACAAAACACAGAATTTGCAAGCTTGGTAGTTGATTACATGTCCTTTGACCAGTATCTGGCCACTTGGAGTGCCTCTGGTGTTGCCGCAAGGAGGTCCTCCATTGTGCATGTGGCAGGGATCAGGGTGCATTGCAGCAGGTGGTCAGTAGTTGGCACACTCTTCTCCACACTTGCATGTTGTGGATTCCACTTTGTGGCCCCATTTCTTAAGGTTGGCTCTGCATCTCGTGGTGCCAGAGCGCAGTCTGTTCAGCGCCTTCCGAGTCGCCCAGTCTTCTGTGTGCCCAGGGGGAAGTCTCTCATTTGGTATCAGCCATGGATTGAGGTTCTGGGTTTGAACCTGCCACGTTTGGACTCTCGCTTGCTGGGGTGTTCCAGCAAGTGTCTCTGTAGATCTTAGAAAACTATTTCTTGATTTAAGTCATTGACGTGCTGGCTGATACCCAAACAGGGGATGAGCTGGAGATGTCTCTGCCTTGATCCTTTCACTCTTGGCTGCAACTTCCCGGCGGATGTCAGGTGGTGCAATACCAGCTAAGCAGTGTAATTTCTCCAGTGGTGTAGGGCGCAGACACCCTGTGATAATGCAGCATGTCTCATTAAGAGCCACATCCACTGTTTTAGCATGGTGAGATGTGTTCCACACTGGGCATGTGTACTCAGCAGCAGAATAGCATAACGCAAGGGCAGATGTCTTCACTGTGTCTGGTTGTGATCCCCAGGTTGTGCCAGTCAGCTTTCGTATATATTGTTTCTATCACCCACTTTTTGCTTGATGTTCAGGCAGTGCTTCTTGTAAGTCAGAGCACGGTCCAGAGTAACTCCCAGGGATCTGGATGCGCTGCAATGCTCCAGTGGGATTCCATCTCAGGTCATCCTCAGAGCTTGGGATACTTATTTATTTATTTACTTTATTTGTATACCGCACTATCTCAGCCCGTAGGCGACTCAGTGCAGTTTACAACAGGACAATATACAAAGTGCATAGCATTAACATCTAAACAGTCATTAAAGCAATTAAAACAATACAACAATACATCAGCAAATGAACAAACATCAGTACATCCAATAACTAATCCGTCACGTCTCATCAGTAAAATCACAATCCGATCTCCTCATCCATTATTCCAGTTCCAAATTCAGTCAATTGATTGCACTGCTTAATTGAACGCCTGTTCAAAGAGCCAGGTCTTCACTCTTTTCCTGAACACCAGTAGGGAGGGAGCCGATCTAACGTCTGCGGGAAGGGCGTTCCACAGCCGAGGGGCCACCACGGAGAAGGCCCTGTCTCTCGTCCCCGCCAGCCGTGCTTGTGAGGCTGGCGGGATCGAGAGCAGGGCCTCCCCGGACAATCTTAATGTCCTAACTGGTTCATAGGGGGTGATGCGTTCGGACAGATAGGTCGGGCCAGAACCGTTTAGGGCTTTAAAGGCTAAAGCCAGCACTTTGAATTGTGCCCGGGAGCAAATTGGCAGCCAGTGGAGCTGGCGCAGCAGAGGAGTGGTGTGCTCCCTGAGTGCCGCTCCTGTTAACAACCTGGCTGCTGATCGTTGGACCATTTGTAGCTTCCGAGCAGTCTTCATAGGCAACCCCACGTAGAGAGCGTTGCAGTAATCTATACGGGATGTAACCAGCGCGTGGACTACCGTGGCCAAGTCAGACTTCCCAAGGTACGGGCACAGCTGGTGCACAAGTTTTAACTGTGCAAATGCTCCCCTGGTCACCGCCGAGACCTGGGGTTCCAGGCTCAGCGATGAGTCCAGGGTCACACCCAAGCTGCGAACCTGCGTCTTCAGGGGGAGTGCCCTACACCGGCTGTAACCCTATACCCTGTTCGGCCTTGCGACTGACCAGGAGTACCTCTGTCTTGTCTGGATTCAATTTCAATTTGTTCGGCCTCATCCAGACCGTCACAGCGGCCAAGCACCGGTTCAGGACCTGAACAGCCTCGTTAGTAGTAGGTGGAAAGGAGTGACAGAGTTGGACATCATCTGCGTACAGATGACACCGTACCCCGAAACTCCGGATGATCCACCCAACGGCTTCATGTAGATGTTAAACAACATGGGAGACAAGATCGACCCCTGAGGAACCCCACAAGACAATGGTTGTGGGGTAGAACAGGTATCTCCCAATAACACCTTCTGAGATCGACCCTCAAGGAAGGACCGGAGCCACTGTAAAACAGTTCCTCCAAGTCCCATTCCCTCGAGGCGTCCCAGAAGGATACCATGGTCGACGGTATTGAAGGCCGCTGAGAGGTCCAGCAGAACCAACAGGGACACACTCCCCCTGTCGAGCTCCCGGCGCAGATCATCCACTAAGGCGACCAAGACTGTCTCGGTTCCATGTCCCCGCCTGAAACCAGACTGTGCCGGATCCAGATAATCCGTGTCGTCCAAGAATACCTGGAGTTGTGAGGCCACCACACGTTCCAGGACTTTGCCCAAAAAGGGAAGATTGGAAACTGGCCGAAAGTTGTTGAATTGAGTGGGGTCCAGTGATGGTTTCTTCAACAGCGGTTTTATTATAGCTTGTTTTAAGCTGGCTGGAATATTGCCTTCCCGAAGGGAGGCATTAACCACCACCGTTACCCACTCGGCCAATCCCCCTCTGGCTTGCTTCAAAAGCCAGGATGGACAGAGGTCTAGGATGCATGTGGTAGGCCTCATTCCTCCCAGTATCTTGTCCACATCCTCGGGTTTCTGTTCTTGACATGAAAAGCACATGTCTATGTTCTAGATGGGTTAGGGATCAGCTGGTTTTCCCTGTAATAGGCAGTAAGAGCACCTAGAGCTTCAGAGAGCTTCTTTTCAACCATCTCAAAGCTCCCTGCTTGAGCAGTGATGGCAGGATCGTCAGCATAGATGAAACTCTCTGTCCCTTCTGGCAATGACTGGTCATTTGTATAAATGTTGAACATGGATACAGCAAGCACACTCCCTGGAGGCAGGCCGTTCTTCTGCTTCTCTGGCTGTGGAACTCAACAAAAAAGCTCCTGTTTTGTAGCAGATTTCCTATGAGGCGGGTGAGGTGGTCGTCCTTTGTGATATTATACATTTTTCTCAGGAGGAGGCGGTGATTCACAGTATCATAGGCTGCTGACAAGTCTATGAAGACAGCTCCTGTGATCTGCTGCCTTTCAAAGCCATCTTCTATGTGCTGAGTCAGGTTCAACACTTGCGATGTGCAGCTTTTGCCTTTTCTGAAGCCACCTTGCTGTGGGATCAGACATGGGTCTATTTTTTCCGTAATTCTATGCAAAATAAGTCTCTCCAGAACTTTGTAGAGGTGGCACAACAGGGAGATTGGTCTGTAGCTTTTTGGGTCATTACGGTCTTTGCCTGGCTTCAAGATGGCGATGACTCTTGCTTTCCTCCAGATTTTGGGGATCTGACAGGATGCAGTGCAGTTGTGAGTATGAGCCATAGGAACCAGGGAGGCTGAAGTCATAAAAAGTTCAGACTCCAAACCAGATCAGATCCTCTTCTCTCCATGATCTCAATAGGCAGGGGAAGTTGATGGTCCTTCTCAGGTGTCCCAGCAATGGAAGAAGGATGATTGATGCTGAAGGTCAGGGGAGGGACAGAAGCGGATCCCTCTTTCTTTCCATCTTAGGTTCACATGCTTGCCATTGGGGGGTCGCTGTCCCCTCTAGGCTCAGAATGAACCTCTCTTGTGTTGACCTGTTTCCTGACTGCCTGGCTTCCCTTTCCCTTTCCCTTGCCAAATCCTGTCTGCTGTGAGAAGGGCCCAGACGGCCGGCCAATGTGGCCTGAATGCCGATGAAGCTTCTCCTCATCCTGGAGAGGCAAGCCTGCCCTTCCTTCCTGCGGGGAAGATGGTGGAGGGGCTCCGAAATGGCACGGCGCACCGCGATTATGCCGGGCAGCATGTAATGAGCAGAAAGGAACAATGCACACTCGCAAGCCCATTCTTAACAGCGTCTTAAGATGCTAATCCGCTTTTTCTCCACTTGTGTTTGGTGCCCAGGGATTTCCTGCATTTTTCATCTGGAGTTTATTTTTGTAGCACGCAGCGAGAGTTGATATATATTTGTTAGGGCTTAGCATTGACTTAGGGAAAGGGGGAAATGCGCTTCTTCTTATCAGTCTTGTTTTCTCCTTGCTGTGGTTGCCTGCCTTGCCATCATTTCTGACCTGGAGACCCACCCACCCCCCCCACCCCCATAGCACAATGGGTTAAACCAGTGTTTCTCAACCTGGGCATTCAGACCCCTAGAGTGGGGGGTCGCCACAGGGTGTTGGTGTGGCTCAGAATGCTCTTTGGTTGTTGGTGAACTATAAATCCCAGCAATGACAACTCCCAAATGTCAGGGTCTATTTTCCCCAAACTCCACCATGTTCACATTTGGGCATATTGAGTATTCATGCCAAGTTTTTTCAACCTGTTTTTTAATTTGCTATTTATTAGAAATATTAATTATTTAGGTACATAAACCAGTGTTTTACTGAAGTGTCAGTACTCAGCTTATCCACACAGATTAACTCAGCTGACCTCACAACCTCTGAGGATGCCTGCCATAGATGCAGGCTAAACGTCAGGAGAGAATGCTTCTAGAACATGGCCATACAGCCTGAAAAACCTACAACAATCCAGTGATTCCGGCTATGAAAGCCTTCGACAATACATCGAAGCACACACACATACACATGAAGAGGCAGACGTCTTCATTTAGTTGTCCAACTTTTGTATCTAGCAATGGGCTTGTAAACAACAAACTCAACTCAAATTAATCACGTTGTCATTGTGCCGTCACACCCACAACTAAGATGTGCTGCTCTCTTTATCTGGGCGAACCGCGGGTGTCTTTCTTAGAAGCTCACGATTCTCAGCAACTGAGGCCAGTCCAGATTAGAATATCAACAGAACATTTATTTTTCAAAGTCCTTGACAGACTTGGCACAGCTTGATGAAGTTACAAACAAAACAGTCAATTTGGGAAACCATATAGATGTTCTTTCTTTCCTTTTTCCTTCAGTTACCGAGTTAACTTTTCCCCAACGGTAGAAAAATCCTGGGATCTTTTACCCTAACCCTGAGCTGTTATCTTTCAGAAAGAGCAGGTCTTCCCCTATCTAAGCTCAAGATCAGTTTTGGAGAAGAAGTGATGGAGCCTTTCTCAATGGCAGAGAAATCCGGAGATATTCCCTGTTCCAGCGCTGAGCTACTGTCCTTTAGAAAGAGCAGGTCTTTCTCTATCTTAGCTCAGTGCCAGTTTCAAAGGCGAGAGGGTGACTTTAACTTTAACCTCAACCCTCAATCTCAATCGTACTCACAATGGCTTGTCCGAGCTGCCTAGCTTGGCCACCAGCACATCTGAGGTTTTTTCTATACTAAAGATGCAGGAGGGCTTTTCCAAAATGGAGATCTCATCCCCAGGATAAAGGGCGGTCTCTAGACCAAAAGGACACTTTTTAAACCAATAGCTGCAAAAGGCTTAGCAAGCTGGCTTCCAGCTTCTGGTAATAATTAACTTTCAGGGTGCTGCTAAGACTGCGGCAACCCTGTGGAAAAAGCAAAGGGGTGCTATCTCAAGCAACCAAAGGGCAATGCAAACCAAGCTCCTGGAAGACGGAACAGTCATCGTCGTTGTCATCTGCATGAAGCCAGTGTGACGTCTGATTCCAGACATTGGTTCAATCAGTCAATCAGACCTCAGGTTGCCCCAAAGCCTCAGATGACCCTGAGTCTCCCAGCTTCCTGTGAGTGCAGGAAACACCAAAAAGACTGCAGGGCATCTGATCCTGCATTGCAGCAGCTGCCTCTCAGAGCCTTCAGCCCAGCTGTCATCTCATCAAAGTGAAATGGAACACGTCAGAAACCAGCTTCCCTTCCATCAGCAGTCTTTACTCTCCATCTCGGATCTGGGCTTCTTTAATGGTTCCACCCACCATCCACCACTCCACCTGCTGTTCCTACATCTCCTTCTGTTGCTGAAAACTCACGAACACCTTCCCTTGGCTTTTTTAGCTGCAGCATCACATTGTTGGCTCATGTTTAACTTGTTGTCCACGAGGATAGTCAAGTTTGCAAATGACACCAAATTGGGAGGGATAGCCAAGACTCCAGAGGACAGGAGCAGGATTCAAAATGATCTCCACAGATGAGAGAGATGATGGGCCAAAACTAACATAATGAAGTTCAACAGGGACAAATGCAAGATACTCCACTTTGGCAGGAAAAACGAAATGCAAAGATACAGAATGGGGGATGCCTGGCTCGAGAGCAGTACGTGTGAAAAAGATCTTGGAGTCCTCGTGGACAACAAGTTAAACATGAGCCAAGAATGTGATGTGGCGGCAAAAAAAGCCAATGGGATTTTGGCCTGCATCAGTAGGAGCATAGTGTCTAGATCTAAGGAAGTAATGCTACCCCTCTATTCCGCTTTGGTTAGACCACACCTGGAATATTGTGTCCAATTCTGGGCACCACAATTCAAGAGAGATATTGACAAGCTGGAATGTGTCCAGAGGAGGGCGACTAAAATGATCAAGGGTCTGGAGAACAAGCCCTATGAGGAGCGGCTTAAGGAGCTGGGCATGTTTAGCCTGAAGAAGAGAAGGCTGAGAGGAGATATGAGAGCCATGTATAAATATGTGAGAGGAAGACACAGGGAGGAGGAGGGAGCAAGCTTGTTTTCTGCTTCCCTGGAGACTAGGACGCAATGGAACAATGGCTTCAAACTACAAGAGAGGAGATTCCATCTGAACATGAGGAAGAACTTCCTGACTGTGAGAGCCGTTCAGCAGTGGAACTCTCTGCCCTGGAGTGTGGTGGAGGCTCCTTCTTTGGAAGCTTTGAAACAGAGGCTGAGTGCTTCCTGGCAGAATGGGGTTGGACTGGATGATGGCCCAGGAGGTCTCTTCCAGCTCTATGATTCTATGAGGACCCAAGATCTTTTTCACACATACTGCTCTCGAGCCAGGCATCATCTTCCATTCTGTCTCTTTGCATTTCATTTTTTTCTGCCTAAGTGGAGTGTCTAAGTGAAGTAGTCTGCATCAAAAGGAATGTTGTATTGGGTTCAAGGGAACTCAGACTCCCCCTCTCTTCTGTTTTGGGTAGACCTTCTTACCTGGAGTAACCCTGTGTCCAGTTCTGGGCAAATGAATTCAGGACATGGACATGGACAAGTTGGAAGGTGTCCAGAAGGCAGTCCTGGTTGTAATAGTCTGTTGGGCTCTCCTTCTTTGGGGGTCTTTCAAAAGAAAAAAAGGTTTGGATGCCCATGTCTTAGGACAGTGCTTCTCAACCTTCCTCATGCCGTGACCCCTTAAGACAGTTCCTCCTGTTGTGGTGACCCCCAACCATAAAATTACTTTCGTTGCTACTTCGTAACTGTAATTTTGCTACTGTTATTAATCGTAATGCAAATATCTGATCTGCAGGATGTATTTTAATTCACTGGACCACATTTGGCACAAATACCCGAGAGATCCAAATTTGAATACTGGCGGGGTTGGGGAGGGGATTGATGTTGTCATTTGGGAGTTGTAGTTCACCTACAATCAAAAACATTCTGAACTCCACCAAGGATGGAATTGAACCAAATTGGGCACACAGAACTCCCAAGACCAAGAGAAAATACTGGAAGCGTTTGGTGGACATTTACCTTGCGTTTTGGAGTTGTAGTTCACCTCCATCCAGAGAGCAATAATGATAGATCTGGACCAAACTTGGCACGGATACTCAATACGCCCAAATGTGAACACTGGTGGAGTTTGAGGAAAATAGACCTTGACCTTTGGAAGTTGGTAGTTGTTGGGATTTATAGTTCACCTACAATCAAAGCATTCTGAACTCCACCAACAATGGAACTGAACTAAACTTGGCACTCAGAAATCCTGTGACCAATAGAAAATACTGGAAAGGTTTGATGGGCATTGATCTTGAGTTTTGGAGTTGTAGTTCACCTCCATCCAGAGAGCACTGTGGACTCAAACAATGATAGATCTGGACCAAACTTGGCACGGATACTCAATATGCCCAAATGTGAACACTGGTGGAGTTTGGGAAAATAGACTTGACATTTGGGAGTTGTAGTTGCTGGGATTTATAGTTCACCTACAATCAAAGAGCATTCTGAACTCCACCAATAATGGAATTGAACTAAACTTGGCACACAGAAATCCTGTGACCAATAGAAAATACTGGAAAGGTTTGATGGGCACTGATCTTGATTTTCGGAGTTGTAGTTCACCTACATCCAGACTCAAACAATGATAGATCTGGACCTAACTTGGCACGGATACTCAATATCCACAAATGTGAACACTGGTGGAGTTTGGGGGAAATAGGACCTTGCCATCTGGGAGTTGTGGTTGCTGGGATGTATAGTTTACATAGAGTCAAAAAGCATCCCGTACCCCACCAACAATAGTATTGGGCCAAACTTCCCACACAGAACCCCCGTGACCAACAGAAAATACTGTTTTCTGATGGTCTCTGGTGACCCCTCTGACACCCCCCCCCCAGGGGTCCCGACCCCCAGGTTAATAACGCTGTCTTAGGACCACTTCAGTTGTGTTTTCCTCCATAGCAGAAAACCCTTCAAGGGGGATGTTGCAAAACTACATCAATCCCTGAAACACAACCACGCAGCAGCGCAGAAGACAGGTTTAGGAGCAACCGCTTCGGGCCCAGATTGCCACGTTCTCCAAAACCCACTCAGTTTTCACTGCTTTGGGCGCATCCATTATTCATACCGTAAAAACCCTTTTGCTGTTGAGAGGAAAGCCTTGCTCTGGAGAAGCTCCTCACGTGTCTCGGAAGCTGTGGATTCCGAGGCACGGACCAGGAATCTGCAAATGGGAGGGAAGGTGCCGGTCATGTGAAATATGAATGGCCCCAAATGGAGCTGCAGCTAAAGAAGGGGAAGAAGGAGGCTTTGACATCTCTCACAATGGCTACTTTGCAAGAGGAGCAGCACTGAGAATGTTTTGGGATGTTTGCATGCAATGGCTTGCATTTACTTGGCCACGGTAGTCCACGCTCTTGTCACATCCCGCCTAGACTACTGCAACGCTCTCTACGTGGGGCTGCCCCTGAAGACGGCCCGGAAGCTGCAATTAGTCCAACGCGCGGCAGCCATGATTCTAACAGGAGTGGAACGCAGGGAGCATACAACCCCCCTGTTGCACCAGCTCCACTGGCTGCCAATTTGCTACCGGGCCCAATTCAAGGTGTTGGTATTGGCCTATAAAGCCCTAAACGGTTCCGGACCAAGATACCTATCTGACCGCATCTCGGCCTATGAACCCACCCGGACTTTGAGATCTTCCGGGGAGGCCCTGCTCTCGATCCCGCCAGCCTCTCAAGCACGGTTGGCGGGGACGAGAGATAGGGCCTTCTCGGTGGTGGCTCCTCGGCTGTGGAACGCCCTTCCTGTAGACATTAGGCTGGCACCATCTCTCATGACATTCCGTAGAAAGGTGAAGACCTGGATGTTTGTGCAGGCGTTTGAGTAATTCAGTGCAATCTGGTAATTTGAACATAGGAACGGAACAATGGACGACAAATTTGGATCACGCTTGGATGATGAGGCGATTATGATAACTGTGTATTGATGATGGTTTATTAGCTAGTAATGGAAATGTGTAATTTAACTGTTTTGCATATTAATTATTGCTGTTTTTATTGTCCTTGCTGTTTGCTGTCTGGAAACCGCTGTGAGTCGCCCTCGGGCTTGAGATACAGCAGTATACAAGAATAGTAAATAAATAAATAAATAAATAAATAAATAAATAATAATAAATAAATAAATTTACTGTAAACATGATGTGATGTAATGCAAAACAGCTGCTCTGGTCCTTTGGGTGTCTGGCTTCTTCATTAGCCTTCGTTTCCTACACAATCCCCTTCATTAGCCTTCAGATTCTACGTCTTCATTAGCTTTCATGCCCTTCTCCTTCTGCCTTTTGCAGAATCATCCAAGTCTGCAGGTTTGGGGCTTCTCCAGAGCTCTTTGCGGACCCAAAGGACACAAAAAGCAGTGCCTGAAAGTCAAGACACCAAAAAAGGATCTCTCCTCTTTGCAAAGCCCGGCCTTGGGCCCTAGACTAATCTGATCTCTTTTTTCGATAGAGCTACAAGCTGGGTAGATGCGGGGAATGCCGTGGATGTAGCGTACCTGGATTTCAGTAAGGCCTTCGACAAGGTCCCCCATGACCTTCTGGCAAGGAAACTAGTCCAATGTGGGCTAGGCAAAACTACGGTGAGGTGGATCTGTAATTGGTTAAGCGGACGAACCCAGAGGGTGGTTATCCCCAAGGCTTCCTCTTCATCCTGGAAAGAAGTGACAAGCGGAGTGCCATCAGCAGGGTTCTGTCCTGGGCCCGGTCCTGTTCAAGGGATCTTTATTCATGACTTAGATGAAGGGTTAGAAGGCAGGATCATCAAGTTTGCAGACGACACCAAATTGGGAGGGAGAGCCAATACTCCAGAGGACAGGAGCAGGATTCAAAACGATCTTGACAGATTAGAGAGATGATTGGCCAAAACTAACAAAATGAAGTTCAACAGTGACAAATGCAAGATACTCCACTTTGGCAGGAAAAACGAAATGCAAAGATACAGAATGGGGGACAATGCCTGGCTCGAGAGCAGGACGTGTGAACAAGATCTTGGAGTCCTCATGGACAACAAGTTAAACATGAGCCAACAATGTGATGTGGCGGCAAAAAAAGCCAATGGGATTTTGGCCTGCATCAATAGAGCATAGTGTCTAGATCTAAGGAAGTAATGCTACCCCTTGGAAGGCACTGAACACACCTGGAATATTGTGTTCAATTCTGGGCACCACAATTCAAGAGAGATATTGACAAGCTGGAATGTGTCCAGAGGAGAGCGACTAAAATGATCAAAGGTCTGGAGAACAAGCCCTAGGAGGAGCGGCTTAAGGAGCTGGGCATGTTTAGCCTGAAGAAGAGAAGGCTGAGAGGGGATATGATAGCCATGTATAAATATGTGAGAGGAAGCCACAGGGAGGAGGGAGCAAGCTTGTTTTCTGCTTCCCTGGAGACTAGGACACAATGGAACAATGGCTTCAAACTACAAGAGAGACGATTCCATCTGAACAAGAGGAAGAACTTCCTGACTGTGAGAGCCATTCAGCAGTGGAACTCTCTGCCCCGGAGTGTGGTGGAGGCTCCTTCTTTGGAAGCTTTTAAGCAGAGGCTGGATGGCCATCTGTCAGGGGTGCTTTGAATGCAATATTCCTGCTTCTTGGCAGAATGGGGTTGGACTGGATGGCCCATGAGGTCTCTTCCAACTCTTTGATTCTATGCTTCTATGATTCTAAGATGCCAACAAGGTGGTAGGGAGGTGCTGCAGTTAATTATTGAAGCCGTTTGTTTAATTGGTTTGTACCTTTCCTTTAACCAGAGGAAGCACTCAGCATGCCTCTTCAAAAATGTAAAGCGGGTGCAGCTACAAATGCATGCAAGTTGAGAGGGTTCTTTGCTGCTAAAGAGGGAAGTTTGAGCTTTTTGGATAAGTGTGTGAGCACATGTGCTTGCAAGTCGCTTATTAACTTATGACAATCATCTCCTTATAGTTTTCTGGAAGCTCTAGTCTAGGCCACAGCCTGTGGGGAAAAGGGACTCAGGCCAGATCTCCTTTGTGTGCCTTCAAGTCAACAGTTGACTTATGGAGAGCCCACAGGTTCTGCACCGGGATTGTGGGAGAGATGGCTGAGTGTCAGCTGCATTAAGATCACTCTGACCATAAAGGTCATGAGTTCGAAGCCAGCCAGGGTTGGAGTGGATTTCCAACCAATTGTGTGTAGCCTGTTGTCGACCTTTGCAACCCGAAAGACAGTTGCATGTGTCAAGTAGGAAAATTAGGTACCACCTTAAAAAGTGTGGGGAGGCTAAATTAACTGACTTATGAGGCCATAAAGAAGACTCCAGCAAAGCATTCCAGCGGGGAAGCATGCGGGGAATGCGGAAGTGCTTCATCAGCGTCACAGATGGACGATGAAAGCGACAGCTCCCCTGGCGGCCAGAAAAAGTTAAATAGCCTCGGTCTATGTCTATATATGTTTGTACAAGGTGAGAAGGGCGGAATATAAAAGCTGTAAATAATAAATAAATAAATAAATAAATAAATAAATATAGGGTTTGCTTAGGCAAGGAAGAAGGTGTCTTCCGAAATACAGCCTACAGAACGTGGTATCCAATGGACGGTCCTTCTCAGCTTTGAGAAGGTTCTTCTTTTGGGTCTTATGATGGCTCCATCCACTTCAGACTCAGGATTTCTGGGGCAAGGAAGACTCAGGAGTTTCCCATTTCCTTCTCACCACACCTGGGATTCATTGGCAGTCCCTTAAGTGCTAATTAGTGCAATGACTGGTTAATGAACACTGGAATGGAACAATGGACGGCGAATCTGGATCATGTTTTTGATGATGAGACGATAATGAACGGCTATTGTAGTAATTGTTTATTAATTGTGTAATGTGTTAGGTTGTTAACTGTTTTTATACTGTTGCATTGAATTTTTGCTGTTCTTATTTGTTGTGAACCGCTGTGAGTCGCCTTCGGGCTGAGAACAGCGGTATATAAGTAAGGTAAATAATAAATAATAAATAACCAGGCCAGACCCAACTGACTTTCCAAAATCAGACCAGATCTGAAGCCTTTAGGGCAGTGGTATCAAGCTCTAGGAGTTTTGGACTTCAGCTCCCAGAATCTCTGGTCATTGGACAAGCTGGCTGGGGCTTCTGGGAGTTGGAGACCAAACACCTGGAGGTCTTTAGGCTATTGCTTCCAATTAAATCCATGTTCGTTAGGCAGTGCTGTCTCCCAAACACTAGCCAAAGCAAACCCTGCTTAGATAAGACATTGGGATATTTGTCCCCAGAGATACACCTCTAGATGTGGAAGAGACCCCCAAGGGCCATCCAGTCCAGCCACACAGGAAAATACAATCAAAGCTCTCTTGACAAATGGCCATCCAGGCTCTGCTGAAAAACCTCCAGAAAACTCAAACAACGAGGGATCGCCTAAGGAACTACTAAGGATGGTGTCTTCATGAATGTCCAAAAGGATGGTGTCTTCATGAATGTCCAAAAGACCCCAAAACTTTGGGGTCTTTCCCAACTCTGTGATTGTATATCAGGCTAAAATGTCCATTGCTCTGCTAGTTGAGGAATCTTCTCCTGAAACCTTCCCAGAGCCAGCTGCATTCCTGAGATAAATAGGTGGACCAACCTTGAGATTTGTTGGCAGCGGAGATCCACCAAGGGAGACAGTGCGATCCATCTTTGGTGCCCTTTGGGCAACGTTGCTCTCCTTGCTGGGAGATGCATTGCTGAAGATGACAGCAGGCGCAGTGACCTTCTTGGGGACGAGAACGGAGCCCCTCTGCCGAAATGTCACTCCTCCAAGATCCCATTGTGAGTAATCAAAATATCAGTCCCTGGCAGCAGGAGGCCTTCCACTATTAATAATGATAGCGCCTTGTTCTGGGTATGACTTATTCATCAATAATGGAATGGCATTAGAGATTAATCAGCCCTCCCATTCTGGAACACAAAGCAATTTCTTAGTAAGTCCCGTCTCCCCTTGGAAAGGAGTCGCTCAGAAAGACGTGGCTCATCCCGGCACTTGATCAGAAATATCCATCACTTTCTCTTTGCAAGGACAGGAGACGTCATCCCATCCCTCCGCCTTTTCCCGTAACACCTGCACCAGAAAAGTCTTGTAAAGTTTCCCCAATTTGCTCCGGCGCCAGCCATAAATCTACGGTCAGGCAATTTCCTAACTGCTTTCGCCCCGGAGAGCTTCTTCTTCCATCTCTGTTGACATTAAAAGGCAACATCTTCTCAAATGGCCTCGGATTCCTTGCTGTGTCGGGTAGTCTTTCTTAATAGACCAGCCATAACCTGCAACTGGCCTCCGGTGCAAAACAAGCTTCGTGCTTTCTTTGGACTCTGGCTCCAAAATCTCCTGCAGTCATTTGGTGCCCTATTTTCAAGCAACAAGGAGTGGACCATCCATGTATCCAAAGGAAAACAGAGCAAACAGTCTGTTTTCATTTGGAGTTACAAGCTGGGTAGATGCGGGGAATGCCGTGGATGTAGCGTACCTGGATTTCAGTAAGGCCTTCGACAAGGTCCCCCATGACCTTCTGGCAAGGAAACTAGTCCAATGTGGGCGAGGCAAAACTACAGTGAGGTGGATCTGTAATTGGTTAAGTGGACGAACCCAGAGAGTGATTCTCTCCAATGCTTCTTCCTCTTCATCCTGGAAAGAAGTGACGAGTGGAGTGCCGCAGGGTTCCGTCCTGGGCCCAGTCCTGCTCAGGATCTTTATTAATGACTTAGATGAAGGGTTAGAAGGCAGGATCATCAAGTTTGCAGACGACACCAAATTGGAAGGGAGAGCCAAGACTCCAGAGGACAGGAGCAGGATTCAAATGGATCTTGACAAATTAGAGAGATGAAGGGCCCAAACTCACAAAAGGAAGTTCAACAGGGACAAATGCAAGATACTCCACTTAGGCAGAAAAAACGAAATGCAAAGATACAGAATGGAGGACAATGCCTGGCTCGAGAGCAGGACATGTGGAAAAGATCTTGGAGTCCTCGTGGACAGCAAGTTAAACATGAGCCAACAATGTGATGTGGCGGCAAAAAAAGCCAATGGGATTGTGGCCTGCATCAATAGGAGCCTAGTGTCTAGATCTAGGGAAGTCATGCTCCCCATGCTCTATTCCGCTTTGGTTGACCACACCTGGAATATTGTGTCCAATTCTGGGCACCACAATTCAAGAGAGATATTGACTCTAAGCTGGAATGTGTCCAGAGGAGGGCGACTAAAATGATCAAGGGTCTGGAGAACAAGCCCTATGAGGAGCAGCTTAAAGAGCTAGGCATGTTTAGCCTGAAGAAGAGAAGGCTGAGAGGGGATATGATAGCCATGTATAAATATATGAGAGGAAGCCACAGGGAGGAGGGAGAGAGGAAGCTTGTTTTCTGCTTCCTTGGAGACTAGGACGCAATGGAAGAATGGCTTCAAACTACAAGAAAGGAGATTCCATCTGAACATGAGGAAGAACTTCCTGACTGTGAGAGCTGTTCAGCAGTGGAACTCTCTGCCCCGGAGCGTGGTGGAGACTCCTTCTTTGGAAGCTTTTAAACAGAGGCTGGATGGCCATCTGTTAGGGGTGCTTTGAATGCAATATTCCTGCTTCTTGGCAGAATGGGGTTGGACTGGATGGCCCATGAGGTCTCTTCCAACTCTTTGATTCTATGATTCTATGTCTGGATCCACAAAAGGAGTTGCCAAAGAGATTGGCTCATGTTCAAGCCAAAGGAAACCTAATTAGAAGGGATGGCTAATACTCCTGGGGAGAGATGCAGAATGCAAAATGACCTGAACAGATTAGACAGCTGGGCCAACATTCACAAAAGGAATCTCAACAAGGAGAAATGCAATGCACAGATGCAGGATGGAGGATGCCTGGCTTCAAAACCACCCATGGGAAGTCTGAGGAGTAGATCACAAGCTGAACATGAGGTTGCAGTTTAAAAAGCCAGTGTGATTCTAAGCTGCACCAACAGGAGGAAAGTGACTAGATAGAAAGCAACAAAAGTGAACGAACCCAGAGGGTGATTCTCCTCAATGCTTCCTCCTCTTCATCCTGGAATGAAGTGAGGAGTGGAGTGCCAGAAGCAGGTTCTGCTCAACCTCTTTATTAATGACTTCGATGAAGGGTTACAAGGCACAATTATCAAGTTTGCAAATGGGACCAAATGGGGAGGGAGAGCCAAGACTCCAGAAGACAGGAGCAGAATTCAAAACGATCGTCACAGATGAGAAAGATGATGGGCCAAAGCTCACAAAATGAAGTTCAGCAGGGACAAATGCAAGAGACTCTATTTAGGAAGAAAAAAGGAAATGCAAAGAGACAGAATGGGGGACGATGCCTGGCTTGGGAGAAGGACATATGGAAAAGACCTTGGAGTCTTCATGGGGAGGAAGGGGAACATGAGCCAGGAATGTCATGCAGTGGCTAAAAAAGCCAATGGGATTTTGGCCTGCATCAAGAGGAGCCTAGTGCCTAGACCCAGGGAAGTCATGCTACCCATGCTCTATTCTGCCTTGGTCAGACCAATTTATCAGGAATCCTGGCTAAACTATCTAGCTGGTATTGCACCACCTGACATCCGCCGGGAAGTAGCAGCCAATAGTGAAAGGACCAAGGCAGTGACATCTCCAGCTCATCCCTTGTTTGGGTATCAGCCAGCACGTCAATGACTTAAATCAAGAAATAGTTTTCTAAAATCTACAGAGACACTTGCTGGAACACCTCAGCAAGCAAGAATCCAAAAGTGGCAGGCTCAAACCCAGAACCTCAACTCATGGCTGATACCAAATGAGAGACTCCCCCCCCCCCCCCCCCCCCCCCCCCCCCCGGGCAGACAGAAGACTGGGTGACTTGGAAGGCGCTGAACAGACTGCGCTCTGGAACCACGAGATGCAGAGCCAACCTTCAGAAATGGAGCCACAAAGTGGAATCCACGACATGCAAGTGTAGAGAAGAGCAAACCACTGACCACCTGCTGCAATGCAACCTGAGCCCTGCCACATGCACAAGGGAGGACCTCCTTGCGGCAACACAGAGGCACTCCAAGGGGCCAGATACTGGCCAAAGGACATTTAATCAACTACCAAGCTTGCAAACTTCGTGTTTTGTTTGTCTGTTTGTTAAAAAAATGCAATATAACTGTTTGGCTTGCTGCTGACATGATAAATAAATACCGGGAATCCCGCTGAGTCCAGTTCTGGCAACTGCAATTGAAGAGAGATATTGACTCTGAGCTCGAATGTGTCCAGAGGAGGGCGACTGAAAGGATCAAGGGTCAACGAGAAGCGGCTGAAAGAACTGAGCCTGTGGTGGCTCAGTTTTTGAAGGCTTTTAAACAGATGCTAGATGGCCATTTGTTGGGGTTGCTTTGAACGCAATTGTCCTGCTTCTTGGCAGAATGGGGTTGGACTGGATGGCCCACAAGATCTCTTCCAACTATATATGATTCTATGTTCTGCCTGCAGAAGAGAAGGCTGAGAGGAGACATGAGGATAGCCATGAAGGAAAGTCATAGGGAAGAGGGAGCAAACTTGTTTTCTTCAGCCCTGGAGACTAGAATGCAATGGAGCCATGGCTTCAAATTGCAGGAAAGTAGATTCCACCTGAACATGAGGAAGAACTTCCTGACTGTGACAGATGTTGAGCAGTGGAACTCTCTGCCCCGGAGTGTGGTGGAGGGAGACTCCTTCTTTGGAGTTATTATTTGTTTATTCCTTTGTTTGTTTATTATTCACAGTATTTGTATACCACCCTTCTCAACTCCGAAGGGGACTCAGGGCAATTCAGAGAGCTGGATGGCCATCTGACATTCCTGGTTGTCCTGAAGCAGGACAATCAGGAATGGGATTGTCCTGCTTCTTGGCAGAAAGGGGTTGGACTAAGTCTCTTCCAACTCTAGGATCCTATGAAAAGCAGACTGACATTTTTATCCAACATGCAACTTCTTTGTTAATTTCAGAGTCTGAGAAGCAGAATCCCACATGGACTTCTGCCCAACTCTCTAATCTGCAAAGGTCATTTGGGATCCTAATGCTCACCTCTGAAGAATTCTCTCTTCTCTCCCAATTTGGGGTCATCTGGAAATAGGAACAGCATGCTGTCTATACTGTCATCCAAGTCATTGGTAAAGATGTATTGTCGAAGGCTTTCATGGCTGGAATCACTGGGTTATTGTAGGTTTTTTCAGGCTATATGGCCATGTTCTAAAGGCATTCTCTCCTGATGTTTTGCCTGCATCTATGGCAAGCATCCTTAGAGGTCGGAAGGTTGAAATTGTCCACATGCTTGAGGGACAAGAGGGATCCTCTCACTTCTGCAGGAGTCTCTATGTACCATGCAGCTGTGGACAAGTCTCCAGAGGGACCACCAAACGCAGCAGCTTTGCTCAGACACGAATCAAGGAACATGAAAGGCACTGAAGACTACGTCAACCAGAGAAGTCAGCCAGAGCAGAGCACCTGAGGAACCAACCTGGACACAGCATTTTATTTGAGAACACAGAAATGCTGGACCGCTCTCACAACCATCATGTCAGGCTACACAGAGAAGCCACTGAAATCCACAAGAAGCAAGTGGACAATTTCAACAGAAAGGAGGAAACCATGAAAATGAACAAAATCTGGCTACCAGTATTAAAAAAACCTCTAAAATTAGAACAGCACAACAGAGAGGAAACAAACAAGGACATCTAATCACCTCTCAACAAAAGATTGCTCCAGGCACTGCCAGGCAATCAAATGCTAATCAAGGTGATCAGTTGAAACATTCACACCTAGCTCCAGCAGACAAGAGTCCTTTGTCCCACCCCGGTCATTCCACAGATATATAAACCCTTTTTCCTAGTTCCAACAGACCTCACTACCTCTGAGGATGCTTGCCATAGATGCAGGCGAAACGTCAGGAGAAAATGCCTTTAGAACATGGCCATATAGCCCGAAAAAACAACCCATTGGTAAAGGTGTTGCATAGCCCTGAAAGGCCCAGGACAGGACCCTCTTTATGGCCCCCAAATCTTCCCTTCTCTGCAGGAGGAAGAAGCAAGAGGAGGAGCCATTGGGCAGAGGTGCCCTTTGGGTTTGGCCACTCCATCCATTCCCAGGTTCTTACCAGGGAATATGCAATCTTCCAAATAGCCTGGGCCTGAGCCTATAGGGCTTTATAGGTCAACCCAAAGAACAACGCAAATGAAGACCCATGCTACACAAACCCCAATGCGGAATCTCAGCCGTAATTCCCAAAGGTGACCTCAACAAAGGCAGATAGACAGTAAACACACACGCAAACATTAATTTTCTCTCCCTGCTGGTGAGGATAAGAGCTTTTCCTTTTCTGACGTCCTATTAAATATCAGCGCTTCATCTCTCTGTGCATCTTCTGCCTTAATCCCTTCCCTAATCTGTTCCTCCGGCCTGTCAAGAATATTTCTTTTTCATTTTCAGATTAAATCACAAAGGGCAACACACAGCGCAGCTTTATCCAATGAGCCGCTCCACGTGGGGAAAGACAGCTTCAGATGGGAAATGCCTGAGGTTGAACGGGCATCTTTCCAGAGGGTTTTGTTATGTATTCCTGTATGGCAGAAAAGGGATGGGCTAGATGGCCTCTGGGATCCCTTCCAATTCTAGGATTCTACCAAAGACAGAAGAGGCTAGGTTCACAGTATCATAGGCTGCTGACAAGTCTATGAAGACAGCTCCTGTGATCTGCTGCCTTTCAAAGCCATCTTCTATGTGCTGAGTCAGGTTCAGCACTTGCAATGTGCAGCTTTTGCCTTTCCTGAAGCCAGCTTGCTGTGGAATCACCACCTCCTTCTGAGAAAAATGTATAATATCACAAAGGACGACCACCTCACCCGCCTCATAGGAAACCTGCTACAAAACAGGAGCTTTTTTGTTGAGTTCCAGGGCCAGAGAAGCAGATGGCGGAAACAGAAGAACGGCCTGCCTCAGGGGAGCGTGCTTGCTCCATCCATGTTCAACATCTACACAACCACTGCCAGAAGGGACAGAGAGTTTCATCTATGCTGATGATCGTGCCATTACCGCTCAAGCAGGGAGCTTTGAGATGGTAGAACAGAAGCTCTCCGAAGCTCTAGGTGCCCTTACTGCCTATTACAGGGAAAACCAACTGATCCCTAATCCATCTAAAACACAGACATGTGCCTTAAGAACAGAAAAGCATCCCGAGCTCTGAGGATTACCTGGGAAGGAATCCCACTGGAGCATTCCAACGCACCCAAATACCTGGGAGTCACTTTGGACCGTGCTCTGACCTACAAGAAGCACTGCCTGAACATCAAACAAAAAGTGGGTGCTAGAAACAACATCATACGAAAGCTGACTGGCACAACCTGGGGATCACAACCAGACACAGTGAAGACATCTGCCCTTGCGCTATGCTACTCTGCTGCTGAGTATGCATGCCCAGTGTGGAACACATCTCACCACACTAAAACAGTAGATGTGGCTCTTAATGAGACATGCCGCATTATCACAGGGTGTCTGCGCCCACACCACTGGAGAAATTACACTGCTTAGCCGGTATTGCACCACCTGACATCCGCCGGGAAGTAGCAGCCAATAGTGAAAGGACCAAGGCAGAGACATCTCCAGCTCATCCCCTGTTTGGGTATCAGCCAGCACGTCAACGACTTACATCAAGACATAGTTTTCTTAGATCTACAGAGACACTCGCTGGAACACCCCAGCAAGCGAGAGTCCAAAAGTGGCAGGCCCAAACCCAGCACCTCAATTCATGGGTGATACCAGATGAGAGACTCCCCCCTGGGCACACAGAAGACTGGGCGACTTGGAAGGCGCTGAACAGACTGCGCTCTGGCACCACGAGATGCAGAGCCAATCTTAAGAAATGGGGCTACAGGGTGGAATCCGCATGCGAGTGCGGAGAAGAACAAACCACTGACCACCTGCTGCAATGCACCCTGAGCCCTGCCACATGCACAATGGAGGACCTTCTTGCGGCAACCCCAGAGGCACTCCAAGTGGCCAGATACTGGTCAAAGGACATTTAACCAAATACCAAATTTGCAAAATCTGTGTGTTTTTTTTCCCTTTTTCTTTTTAATCTGTGTGTTTGTTTTGCTCTGTTAGAATTGTAATACAATGGTTGCTGATGACACAATAAATAAATAAAAATAAATAATAACCAAAGACAGACTTGGAAGATGGTGGATGCTCCATCTTCAGAAGTCTTTCAATAGAGGTTGTTGAATTGCACCCTTCTAGAAGTGCTTTAGTTGTAAATGTATGGCAGAAATTTTGAATAGATGTCCTTTGAGGTCCCCTCCAACTCTAGAATTCTATGAAGTGGTGGCCTTTGAGTATGGTAGATGCTCCATCTTTGGATGTCTTTCAAAAGAGGTGGAATGCTTGTCTTCTGGGAGAGGTTAAGTTGTGTCTTCCTGCATGGCAAAACGGGCTGGACTAGATGGTCTTTGTGGTCCCTTCCAACACTATGATTCTACCACAAGACTTCTTTAAAGGGCAGAGAACTGTTTATCTTTGGAGATATTGCAACAGAAGTTTAAAGGTCATCTTCTCAGGTGCTTCAGTTGTATATTTCTCTAAGGCAGGTGGACTAGATAGTCCTTGGAGTCCCTTCCAACTCCATACCTTGTGTCCCATTCTGGGCCCCACAATTGAAGGGAGATGTTGACTCTGAGCTGGAATGTGTCCATCTTTGAAGGTCTTCCAATGGAAATTGAATGATCATCCTCTGAACAGGGGGTGGACTAGATGGCCTTTGGGGATCCCCTTCCAACTGAGTGATTTTAACAAAAGACATCTTTAGAGGGTGATGAGTTTTCAATGGCGGTTGAATGCTCACCTTCTAGGAGTGCCTTAGTTACACACTCCTGCGTAACAGAAAAGGGCTGGACTAGATGGTCTTTGAGGTCCCTTCCAACGCTATGATTCTACCAAAAGATTTCTTGAAAGGGTGGAGAACTGTCCATCTTTGGAGATATTGCAACAGAAGTTTAAAGGTCATCTTCTGAGATGCTTCAGTTGTATATTTTTCCATGGAAAGTGGACTAGATAGTCCTTGAAGTCCTTTCCAACTCCATACCTTGGAGGATGGTGAATTCCCCATCTTTGAAGGTCTTCCAATAGAAGTTGAATGATCATCTTCTGAGCAGGGGATGGACTAGATGCCCTTTGGGAATCCCCTTCTAACTGCATGATTTTAACAAAAGACTTCTTTAGAGGTTAATGGAGGTTGAATGGACACCTTCTGGGAGTTTCTTAGTTGGATATGCATGGCAGAAATTTGGAATAGATGTCCTTTGAGGTCCTTTCCAACTCTAGAATTCTATGAAGCAGCAGCCTTGGAGTGTGGTAGATGTTCCATCTTTGGATGTCTTTCAAAAGAGGTGGAATGGTTGTCTTCTGGGAGAGGTTGTGTCTTCCCGCATGACAAAACGGGCTGGACTAGGTGGTCTTTGTGGTCCCTTCCAACACTATGATTCTACCACAAGACTTCTTTAAAGGGCAGAGGTTTATCTTTGGAGATATTGCAACAGAAGTTTAAAGGTCATCTTCTCAGGTGCTTCAGTTGTATATTTCTCTAAGGCAGGTGGACTAGATAGTCCTTGGAGTCCCTTCCAACTCCATACCTTGTGTCCCATTCTGGGCCCCACAATTGAAGGGAGATGTTGACTCTGAGCTGGAATGTGTCCATCTTTGAAGGTCTTCCAATGGAAATTGAATGATCATCCTCTGAACAGGGGGTGGACTAGATGGCCTTTGGGGATCCCCTTCCAACTGAGTGATTTTAACAAAAGACATCTTTAGAGGGTGATGAGTTTTCAATGGCGGTTGAATGCTCACCTTCTAGGAGTGCCTTAGTTACACACTCCTGCGTAACAGAAAAGGGCTGGACTAGATGGTCTTTGAGGTCCCTTCCAACGCTATGATTCTACCAAAAGATTTCTTGAAAGGGTGGAGAACTGTCCATCTTTGGAGATATTGCAACAGAAGTTTAAAGGTCATCTTCTGAGATGCTTCAGTTGTATATTTTTCCATGGAAAGTGGACTAGATAGTCCTTGAAGTCCTTTCCAACTCCATACCTTGGAGGATGGTGAATTCCCCATCTTTGAAGGTCTTCCAATAGAAGTTGAATGATCATCTTCTGAGCAGGGGATGGACTAGATGCCCTTTGGGAATCCCCTTCTAACTGCATGATTTTAACAAAAGACTTCTTTAGAGGTTAATGGAGGTTGAATGGACACCTTCTGGGAGTTTCTTAGTTGGATATGCATGGCAGAAATTTGGAATAGATGTCCTTTGAGGTCCTTTCCAACTCTAGAATTCTATGAAGCAGCAGCCTTGGAGTGTGGTAGATGTTCCATCTTTGGATGTCTTTCAAAAGAGGTGGAATGGTTGTCTTCTGGGAGAGGTTGTGTCTTCCCGCATGACAAAACGGGCTGGACTAGGTGGTCTTTGTGGTCCCTTCCAACACTATGATTCTACCACAAGACTTCTTTAAAGGGCAGAGGTTTATCTTTGGAGATATTGCAACAGAAGTTTAAAGGTCATCTTCTCAGGTGCTTCAGTTGTATATTTCTCTAAGGCAGGTGGACTAGATAGTCCTTGGAGTCCCTTCCAACTCCATACCTTGTGTCCCATTCTAGGCACTACAACTGAAAGGAGATGTTGACTCTGAGCTGGAATGTGTCCATCTTTGAAGGTCTTTCAATGGGAAACGAACTATCATCTTCTGAGCAGGGGGTGGACTAGATGGCCTTTGGGGATACCCTTCCAACTGAGTGATTTTAACAAAATACTTCTTTAGAAGGCGATGAGTTTTCAATGGCGGTTGAATGGCCACCTTCTAGGAGTGCATTAGTTCCACACTCCTGCATAACAGAAAAGGGCTTGACTAGATGGTCTTTGAAGGCCCTTTGAACACTATGATGCGACCACAAGACTTTAAAGGGCAGAGAACTGTCCATCTTTGGAGATATTGCAACAGAAGTTTAAACGTCATCTTCTGAGATGCTTCAGTTGTATATTTCTCTATAGCAGGTGGACTAGATAGTCCTTGAAGTCCTTTCCAACTCCATACCTTGGAGGATGGTGAATTCTCCATCTTTGCAGGTCTTCCAATGGAAATTGAATGATCATCTTCTGAGCAGGGGATGGATTAGATGACCTTTGGGGATCCCCTTCCAACTGCGTGATTTTACCAAAAGACTTCTTTAGGGGGTGATAGGGTTTCAGTGGCGGTTGAATGGTCATCTTCTGGGAGTGCCTTAGTTGCACACTCCTGCATAACAGGAAAGGGCTGGACTAGATGACCGTTGGGGTCCATTCCAGTTCTAGGATTCTAGGATTCTTCTGAATTGGAGTGGTGACAAAATCATATTGCCAAATGCACAAGGTTTCTCCCCTGGATCTCCTGCCCAATTCTCCCCGGAAACATTGCGGGAGACTCGTAATTGTAAGAGAGCCGAGTCTCCAAATGCCGGTACAGGTAATTAACTCCAGCGCTGGCTGCGTGACAAATGCAGAGAAGCCCCTTGTTTTGAGCACTGCCTCTCATTACCGTTTAAAGGCTTTCGCAGGAGATATTAATTATACTTTTAACACTCATTTTGTTCACGCGTGCCCTTCCTGCACGGGAAAAACCTACCAAGAGAGCAAATATCCCTCCGGCTCTTCAATTACGATGCGGCTTGCAAACGGCTCCCATTTGGGTGGACCTCAGCTCCCCTTCCCCACATTTCTATAGGGCTGAGAAAAGGAAGGGAGAAGGACATAGGGAAAAACACCAAGGCGGTGCCAGGCTTTGAAAAACCAAGCAATGTAGAAGAGGACAACGTCTGGAGTCCCTAGGACGGCTCTGAATCTCATCCTATCTAAGGATGCATCTACACTGTGAGATTAATGAGGGGTGAAGGAAAACATACGTTACAGTCTCAATTAGTCCTGGGTCCAAGGGGTTTGAAGCTGAGAAGCCTCACCAAGTTTCCTCTTTCCTCAATGGCTGTGAATGCCGGAGCAAACCACAACCCCAGTTCAGATGGCCTATGTTTTGAAGACTCAGGAACCTCCTTTGGTACCAAAAGAACCGGTTTGAAGGCGCTTGGGTCTCCTCAATGTTATCCAGGACGATCTGGACATAAGGCATGAGTCCCAAGGGTAAAAAAACTCAGAGTTGATGCTAAGAGGTAACTTAAACCAGGGTCTTTTAGAGTCAAGTTTCTTGCTCATGTCCATGTGGTATGAACTCTGATGGCAGAATGAGAAAGAAAAGGGAAGCACTCTCCTCCTGCAGGAAGAGGTGGAGCCAAACAGTACTGATGGACAGCTATAAGTAACCAATCCATACAACTATACATAAGCAGGGTAAAAGGGGCAGGATTAAGCATGATACAACAGTTTAAATCTTGCAACTAACAGTTCTATACACAGGTGGTGCCACTCGCGCCGTCACAAGGAATATTGCATTCAAATCACCCCTGACAGATGGCCATCCAGCCTCTGTTTAAAAGCTTTTCCTTTTTTAAATGAAAAAAATGAATAAAATATCAAAAGCAGTTTTGGGGTCATTTTTCTCTCACTCCAATTTGCTTCTGAGGTCTTGTTTACACTGGCCTTATACTCTGCATTGGACTGGACTGCTTCTACACTGAAGAATGAATGTGGTTTAACCCCACTTTAACTGACTCCACATGACTCAATGCTACAGAATTGTAGTTTGATGAGACACCAGCTCTCTTTGGCATAGAAGGCCAAAGCTTGCCATTGGACAGATGGCAAGCTATTTAACCTCAACAGGCTGCAAGCCAAAATCAAGGTTACCACTACATCTGTTATAGAACTCCAATATGCTGATGACAACGTCAAGACACGGAACAATGGCTTCAAACTACAAGAGAGGAGATTCCATCTGAGCATGAGGAAGAACTTCCTGACTGTGAGAGCCGTTCAGCAGTGGAACTCTCTGCCCCGGAGTGTGGTGGAGGCTCCTTCTTTGGAAGCTTTTAAACAGAGGCTGGATGGCCATCTGTCAGGGGTGATTTGAATGCAATATTCCTGCTTCTTGGCAGAATGGGGTTGGACTGGATGATGGCCCAGGAGGTCTCTTCCAACTCTTTGATTCTATGATTCTATGATTCTATGATTTGTGCACATTTAGAAGAAGACCTAAAAGCCACTCTAAACACCTTTGCAGAAGCGGACGAGAAGCTTGGCCTGTCATTGAACATTGAGAAAACCTAAATGCTCTTCCAGCAGTCACCAGTCAATTTCTCTCCAAGGTCAGAAATACAGATTAATGGTGTAACATTAGAAAACGTTGATCATTTCCACTACCTTGGTAGCCACCTCTCCACAAAAGTCAACATTGACACCGAAATACAATACCGCCTGAGCTCTGAGAGTGCAGCATTCTTCCAAATTAAGCAGAGAGTGTTTGACGACTGGGACATCCGTCGGGAGACCAAGGTGCTTGTTTATAAAGCTATTGTCCTCCCAACTCTGCTATACACCTGTGAGGCGTGGACTGTCTACAGATGTCACATACAACTTCTGGAACAATTCCATCAGCGCTGCCTCTGGAAAATCCTGCAAATCTGTTGGAAAGACAAGTGGACAAATGTCAGTGTGCTGGAAGAAGCAAAGACCACCAGCATTGAAGCGATGCTCCTCCGCCATCAACTCTGCTGGACTGGCCACATTGTCCAGATGCCCGACCACTGTCTCCCAAAGCAGTTGCTCAACTCCGAACTCAAGAACAGAAAATGGAATGTTGGAGGACAGGAAAAGAGATTCAAAGATGGACTCAAAGCCAATCTTTAAAACTGTGGCATAGACACTGAGACCTGGGAAGCCCTGGCCCTTGAGTGCTCCAGTTGGAGGTCAGCTGTGACCAGCAGTGCTGTAGAATCTGAAGAGGCACGAATGGAGGTTCAAAAAGAGAAATGTGCCAATGGGAAGGTGTGTCAAGCCACCCTCGTCCGGGACTGCCTTCCATCTGGAAACCAATGCCCTCACTGTGGGAGAAGATGCAGATCAAGAATAGGGCTCCACAGTCACCTACACACCCACCGACAGAACACCGACCTTGGAGGACCATCATCCTCGGACTACAAGGGATCGCCTAAGTAATAATAAAGTCAGCACAAGTAGAGTTTGGAAAAGTTACTTTCTGAGACTCCACTTCCCATTACTCTTCCAGCCAACGTTGACCTTTCCCATGCAAAGTTGCATAAGAACATGGCTCCTGTGCCGTCACAGCCAGACCCTATACAAGTAAAACTAAGATGTGCTTCTCTCTTTGTCTGGGTGGACCGCAGGGGTCTTTCTTTGGAAGCTTGAGATTCCCAGCAACTGAGGCTACTACAGGCTTTGAACATCAAAACAGAATATTTATTTCTCAAAGTCCTTGCAGACTTGGCACAGCTTGTCAAAGTTACAAACAAAACAGTCAATTGGTGAAACCACAGAGATGTTTTTTCTTTCCTTTTTTTCTCTAGTCGCTGAGCTACTTTCATCCAAATGGTAGGAAAAATCCTGAGATCTTTTTACCCCAACCCTGAGCCACTATCTTTTAGAAAGCGTAGGCCTTCCCTATTCCAGCCCAAGGTTAGTTTTGGAGATGCAGCAAATAGTGCTTAATAACTATTTCTCAATAACTCAATATCTATCTATAACTCAATACTCAATTACTCAGTTGCTATTCTATCTATCTGTCTCAATTAGCTTCTTTATCTATATAACTCAATATCAGTCTTACTACCTATAACTCAATTACTATCTATATCTCAGGAAATCAGGAGACGCTTCCTTCTTGGGAGGAGAGCAATGTCCAATCTCGATAAAATAGTCAAGAGTAGAGACATCAGACTGGCAACCAAGATCCATTGCCTAGTCAAAGCCATGGTCTTCTCTGTAGTAACCTACGGATGTGAGAGCTGGACCTTAGGGAAGGCTGAGCGAAGGAAGAGAGATGCGTTTGAGCGTGGTGCTGGAGGAAAGTTCTGAGAGTGCCTTGGACTGCGAGAAGATCCAACCAGTCCATCCTCCAGCAAGTAAATCCCGACTGCTCACTGGAGGGAAGGAGACTAGAGGCAAAGAGATGAAGTCCTTTGGCCACATCATGAGGAGACAGCAAAGCCTAGAGAAGACAATTATGCTGGGGAAAGTGGAAGGCAAAAGGAAGAGGGGCCGACCAAGGGCAAGATGGAGGGATGGCATCCTTGAAGTGTCCGGACTGACCTTGAAGGAGCTGGGGGTGGTGACGGCCGACAGGGAGCTCTGGCGTGGTCTGGTCCATGAGGTCACGAAGAGTCGGAGACGACTGAACGAATGAACAACAACTATCTATCTATCTATCTATCTATCTATCTATCTATCTATCTATCTATCTCAATTAGCTTCTTTATCTATATAACTCAATATCAATCTTTCTACCTATAATTCAATTACTATCTCTATCTCAATCAGTATCATCTATGTCTCAGTCTCAATCTATAGTATCTCAATAGTTCTTACAATAGTTTTTTCAGAGTTACCTGCCTGACCAATAGCACATCTGAAGCTTTCTTTCCTACTGAAGGAGGCAGGAGAGATTCCAAAATGGAGATCTCAACCCTAGGAAAAAGGGATAAACCCAAAGAGATACTTTCTGAACCAATAGCTGCAAAGAGGGCTTGCAGGCTGGCTTTCCAGCCTCTAATGCTGTTAACTTTCAGAGTGCAGCTGAGATTGTAGCAACCCTGGGGAAATGCAAAGGAACACTCTCCCATGCAACTAAAAGGTAATGCAAACTATGCTCCTGGAAGACGGAACAGCTCCTCTCCAAGGTTGCTGGACTGCATCTTTCATGAGCCTTCATCATGTGTTCCAATGCCTCTGACAGCTGGGAGCTGTAGTCCAGCAACCTCTGGAAAGCTGAACTTGGTCCATTACAGACTGAAAGGCATTTGGGAACATTCCCTTCCCGGCATCACGGCCATAAAGAGGACAGGAGACGTCCTGTTCTTTCAAAACAAGACGAGAGGCGGGAGGAGGAGGAATTTAATAGGGCCGAGAGAAAGATTAAGGAAGGGATTAAAGAACGCCAGGCCTTGAGTGACAATCTCATATATTTAATAGGATGGAGGGAAGGAAGGAGAGTGTGAACAGATACTCCTTTCTCCTGAATCACTGGCAATTGGAAATGAGATGTGTCCATGTATCTATCTATTTATCTACCTTTCACCTTCAAGTCATTCCTGGCTTATGGTGACTTTAAGGAGAACCTATCAGGGGATGGCTTGGCAAGATTGGTCCGGAGAGGGTTTGCCTTTGTCTTGCTTTGAGGCTCGCCCAAGGTCACCCAGGGGAGATCCAAAGCTGAACCCTGCTCTCCAGAGTCATAATCTAGCACTGAAACCACAGCACCGTGCTGCAAAAGATTGAGGTTCAGTCAATGTGAAGAAGTTCTTGGGCCTTGCTTCATACATTTTGGTCCTCCTGGAATCCACGACATGTGAGTGTGGAGAGGAGCAAACCACCGACCACCTGCTGCAATGCACCCTGAGCCCTGCCACATGATGCACAAGGGAGGGCCTCCTTGAGGCAACACCAGAAGCACTCCAAGGGGCCAGATACTGGTCAAAGGACATTTAATCCACTACCAAGCTTGCAAACTCTGTTTTGTCTGTTTGTTAAACATTTGTTAAAAATGTAATACAATCGTCTAGTTGCTACCGACACGATAAATAAATAAATCAAAACTTCTCCGCAAGGGAGTGAAACTTCTCTGCTTGGTTCGGAATGAATGTTCTCATGGGGACTTTGACTTTCACTTTCTAAGGGTGTAGGATTTTCACTATTCAACCCATCATCAGTATTAACATCGACATTGGCCTCAGAATCAACATTGACATCTACATTGGCATCAGGAAATACAAGCAAAGAATCAGGTACAGGGTCACACAGAGGCTGAACCCCAACACATTCACTCCTAGCTCCAATACACATGAGTTCTTTCTCCCACCCTGGACATTCCACAGATATATCAATCCCATTTGCCTAGTTTCCAACAGACCTCACAACCTCTGAGGACGCCTGCCATAGATGCAGGTGAAACATCAGAAGGGAATTCTAGAACATGGCCATATAACCCAAAAAACATACAACGACCCTATCACTTACATAGTTCTCTAGAATAAAGCTTTTGTAACTGTAACTGATAGTCTTCCTCCTTAAGTGTGATATCTCATGGTTCCTCCTGATAGGCACAACTTTCTGCTACTTTCTGCTGACACAGTGGTGGACCAGGCTGGAGACCAGAGGGCAGCAAGCCCTTGGAAGCCTTCGTTGCCAGGAGGAGGAGGAGGAGGAGGAGGAGGAGGAGGAGGAGGAGGAGGAGGAGGAGGAGGAGGAGGAGGAGGAGGAGGAATTTATTTAGTTTTTATATTGAACATTTGTATCCCATCCTTCTCAATCCCCAAAAGGAGACTCAGGGCGGCTCACAACTGGCAACCATTAGATGCCAACACCAGTAAAAACAGTTTAACATTAAACAAAACAAGAAATTATAAATACATTAAAATATTAGCCATTGAAATATTACAACACTACCAAGCTTAAGTCCTCAGATCCAAAATCATAATTCTTCTTCAGTGAATAGACCTGGAGTTCCAGTCCAGTTCTATTCATTGAAGAAGAAAAAAGAGGAAGAAGAAGAGAAAGAGGAGGAGGAGGAAGATGATGATGAAGAAGAAGAAAAGAAGAGGAGGAGGAAGAGAAAGAAGAAGAAGAACAGGAGGAGGAAGAGGAAAAAGAAAAAAGGAAGAAGATAAGGAAGAAGAAGAAAAGGAGAAAGAAGAAGAGGAAGAAGAGGATAACGAAGAAGATTATGATGAAGAGGAGAAGGAAGAAGAGGAAGAAGAGGAAGAAGAAGATGATGACTATGAAGAAGATGATGATGAAGAAGAAGAAGAGGTAGAAGATAAAGAAGAAGAGGATGATGAAGATTATGATGAAGAGGAGGAGGAAGAAGAGGAAGAAGAAGATGACGATGAAGAAGATGATGATGATGAAGAGGAGGAGGTAGAAGATAAAGAAGAAGAGAGGAGGAAGAAGAGCTAAAAGAAGAGGGGGAGGAGATAGAAGATAAAGAAGAAGAGGAGGAGGATTCTTACCCCAAATTGGGAAAGAAGTCGTCCAGGAATACCTGGCCGCTCTTAATGAGTGCAAGTCCCCTTTCAGGGCCAGATCAACTACACCCCAGAGTATTGAAGGAACTAGCGGAAGTCATTTCGGAACCATTGGCAACCATCTTTGAGAGTTCTTGGAGAACGGGAGAAGTTCCAGCAGATTGGAGGAGGGCCAATGTGGTCCCAATCTTCAAGAAAGGAAAAAAGGATGACCCAAACAACTACCGTCGGTCAGCCTCACGTCGATACCGGGCAAGATTCTGGAAAAGATTGTTAAGGAAGCGGTCTGCAAACACTTAGAAACAAATGCAGTCATCGCTAAGTCAACATGGATTTATCAAAAACAAGTCATGCCAGACTAATCTGATCTCTTTCTTCGATAGAGCTACAAGCTGGGTAGATGCGGGGAATGCCGTGGATGGAGCGTACCTGGATTTCAGGAAGGCCTTCTTTGACAAGGTCCCCCATGACCTTCTGGCAAGGAAACTAGTCCAATGTGGGCTAGGCAAAACTACGGTGAGGTGGATCTGTAATTGGTTAAGTGGACGAACACAGAGAGTGCTCACTAATGCTTCTCTTCATCTTGGAAAGAAGTGACAAGTGGAGTGCCGCAGGGTTCCGTCCTGGGCCCGGTCCTGTTCAACATCTTTATTAATGACTTAGATGAAGGGCTAGAAGGCATGATCATCAAGTTTGCAGGACGACACCAAATTGGGAGGGATAGCCAATAGTCAGAGGACAGGAGCAGAATTCAAAACGATCTTGACAGATTAGAGAGCTGGCCAAAACTAACAAAATGAATTCAACAGGACAAATGTAAGATACTAAGTCCCCTGTAAATCTCATCCAGCTGACAATCTCTGTAAATCTCATCCAGCAGTACGTGTGAAAAAGATCTTGGAGTCCTCGTGGACAACAAGTTAAACATGAGCCAACAATGTGATGTGGCGGCAAAAAAAAGCCAATGGGATTTTGGCCTGCATCAATAGGAGCATAGTGTCTAGATCTAGGGAAGTAATGCTACCCCTCTATTCCGCTTTGGTTAGACCACACCTGGAATATTGTGTCCAATTCTGGGCACCACAATTGAAGAGAGATATTGACAAGCTGGAATGTGTCCAGAGGAAGGCGACTAAAATGATCAAGGGTCTGGAGAACAAGCCCTATGAGGAGCGGCTTAAGGAGCTGGGCATGTTTAGCCTGAAGAAAAGGCTGAGAGGAGATATGATAGCCATGTAAATATGTGAGAGGAAGCCACAGGGAGGAGGGAGCAAGCTTGTTTTCTGCTTCCTTGGAGACTAGGACGCAATGGAACAATGGCTTCAAACTACAAGGAGGAGATTCCATCTGAACATTAGGAAGAACTTCCTGACTGTGAGAGCGTTCAGCAGTGGAACTCTCTGCCCCGGAGTGTGGTGGAGGCTCCTTCTTTGGAAGCTTTTAAGCAGAGGCTGGATGGCCATCTGTCAGGGGTGATTTGAATGCAATATTCCTGCTTCTTGGCAGAATGGGGTTGGACTGGATGATGTCCCAGGAGGTCTCTTCCAACTCTTTGATTCTATGATTCTATGATTCTCAAATAACCACCGGGTCCCCAAGCTAGTAATAAATAAATAAATAAATAAATAATTCACGAAGAAGAAGAGGAAGAAGAGGAAGAAGAAAAGCTAGGAGATGAAGAGGAGGAGGTAGAAGAGGAGGAAGAGGAGGAGGAAGAAAAGGAAGAAGAGGAGGAGGAGGAGGAAGAAAAAGAAGAGGAGGGGGAGTGGAAGGAGGAGGAGGAGGAGAAAGAGGAGGAAAGCAGCTCTGCTTGCCCCTTGGTGGACATGACTCAGCAGCTGTCCAATTCTTCTCCAACTTCTACACTTCTAAGACAAATACCTCCTGCTGTCCCATTCTGAAAGGCAGTTCAAGGAGGTCCCTAAAAATAGCCAGCAAACAACAACAAAAGCCTGATCTTTCCCCCTCCCTGAGTGTCCAAGCCAAAAGGTTACCGGCCGAGCAGAAGGAGAGAGACCTTCAAGGTCCAAGGCCCAAACAAGGAGATAAATCCAGAAGTCTATCTTGGCAACCCAAGAGAGGAACGAAACCCCAGCCAAGGTCAAATCTGCACAGCGTGCGTGAGCCAGAGATAGGAGGAAGCAGAAGTGTTGCAGGTCAGCTGTCAACAACCAAGGGTTGAAGCACAGCTGCTGGATTTTCAGCCCAGCCTCATTTCTCCGCGGCTCCTCCATTGCCAAGTGTTTGTGATAAAAGAATTGGGACCCTCGGAGGCCCTCCCTTTCTTGTCTGCATTCCATCAAGGTGGGCATTTCTGGGCTTTGCTCTTGCAGCTGTTGGGAACTGGACCTCTCAGGTTCAGCTGCTCGTGCTTCCAGCTCCAAGTCCAGGTGGCTGCTGGAAACTTGTTGCCTTTCAAATAGTTCTTTATTTGTTAACAAACACCAGGAACAACCAACTCATAAGAGGCTGTATGGCCACGTTCCAGTAGCATTCTCTCCTGACATTTTGCCTGCATCTGTGGCTGGCAGAAAGAAGTAAACCATGAGGTGGGGTGTATCAGTAATTGGTTAAATGGACGAACGCAGAGGGTGATTCTCCCCAAGGTTTCCTCTTCATCATGGAAAGAAGTGACAAGTGGAGTGCCGCAGGGTTCCGTCTTGGGCCCGGTCCTGTTCAACATCTTTATTAATGACTTAGATCAGTGGTTCTCAACCTGGGGTCCCCAGATGTTTTTGGCCTTCAACTCCCAGAAATCCTAACAGCTGGTAAATTGGCAGGGATTTCTGGGAGTTGTAGGCCAAAAACATCTGGGGACACCAGGTTGAGAAGCACTAACTTAGATGAAAAGCTAGAAGGCAGGATAATCAAGTTTGCAGATGATACCAAATTGGGAGGGAGAGAGAAGACTCCAGAGGACAGGACCAGGATTCAAAACGATCTTGACAGATTAGAGAGATGATGGGCCAAAACTAACAAAATGAAGTTCAACAGTGACAAATGCAAGATACTCCACTTTGGCAGGAAAAATGAAATGCAAAGATACAGAATGGGGGACAATGCCTGGCTCGAGAGCAGTACGTGTGAAAAAGATCTTGGAGTCCTCGTGGACAACAAGTTAAACATGAGCCAACAATGTGATGTGGCGGCAAAAAAAGCCAATGGGATTTTGGCCTGCATCAATAGGAGCATAGTGTCTAGATCTAGGGAAGTCAATGCTCCCCATGCTCTATTCTGCTTTGGTTAGACCACACCTGGAATATTGTGTCCAATTCTGGGCACCACAATTCAAGAGAGATATTGACAAGCTGGAATGTGTCCAGAGGAGGGCGACTAAAATGATCAAGGGTCTGGATAACAAGCCCTATGAGGAGCGGCTTAAGGCTGGGCATGTTTAGCCTGAAGAAGAGAAGGCTGAGAGGAGATATGATAGCCATGTATAAATATGTGAGAGGAAGCCACAGGGAGGAGGGGGGCAAGCTTGTTTTCTGCTTCCCTGGAGACTAGGACGCAAGGGAAAAATGGCTTCAAAGTACAAGAGAGGAGATTCCATCTGAACACGAGGAAGAACTTCCTGACTGTGAGAACCGTTCAGCAGTGGAACTCTCTGCCCCGGAGTGTGGTGGAGGCTCTTTCTTTGGAAGCTTTTAAACAGAGGCTGAATGGCCATCTGTCAGGGGTGATTTGAATGCAATATTCCTGCTTCTTGGCAGAGTGGGGTTGGACTGGATGGCCCAGGAGGTCTCTTCCAACTCTTTGATTCTATGATTCTATGAAGATGAACAAAATCTGGTGACCAGTGCTAAAAAACACCAGAATCAAGATGGTAAATAAGGAACACCACTGGAAAACAGGGGAACTCCAGACAGCAATCAATCAAGGGCCAGTTAACACCTCCCAAACAGAGGGTGCCTCCAGGCAACATAAGCCAAGCTATCTCTATGCAGCCAGATAGTACCCTTACTGATGTAGCTTCATGGCCACTCAATGCTATTCAACATCTTTCTAATTGCAACATTCACATTTGCTGGAAACAGACAAGCGTTCTTCCTTTCTCCCACCCTGGACATTATTCCACAGAGGTGTGTGTGTGTATACATATATAGATTACACTTATATACCACCCCTCTCAGCCTGAAAGTGACTCACGGTGGTTCACAATTGGCAACAATTTGATGCCTCCACAACTATAAAGGTTTTTTTTTTTGTCATGTCAGGAGCAACTTGAGAGACTGCAAGTTGCTTCTGGTGTGAGAGAATTGGCCGTCTGCAAGGACGTTGCCCAGGGGACATTGCCCAGATGATTTGATGTTTTTATCATCCTTGTGGGAGGCTTCTCTCATGTCCCCGCTTGGGGAGCTGGAGCTGATAGAGGGAGCTCATCTGTCTCTCCCCGGATTCGAAGAGAGGCAGATGAGCTCCCTCTATCAACTCCAGCTCCTCATATGGGCAACGTCCTTGCAGACAGCCAATTCTCTCACACCAGAAGCGACTTGCAGTTTCTCAAGTCTCTCCTAACACGACAAAAAAACCCAACTTTATAGTTGTGGAGGGAGATTAGATATTCCAGTTGTGATCCATTCCCTCTTCTGTCACCTCCCTTCTTTCCTGCTTTGAGGTAGATGATGTGCCTTGAGACAGAGCAATGGATTCAAAGTGCAGGAAAAGGGTCCCCACCTGAACATCAGGACAGTAAGAGCTCTTCAACAGTGGAATCTGCTGATACCTTGAGTCTACTGGAGTCTCCTTCCTTCTCTGGAGATCTTTAAGCAGAGTGTGGATGGCCATCTGTTGGGAGGGCTTGGATGGTGTAGTCTTGCCTGGCAGACTAGGGTTGGACTGGATGCTTCGCAGCTTGGGTGTGACCCTGGATTCATCTTTGAGCCTGGATCCCCAGGTTTCAGGGGTGACCAGGGGAGCATTTGCACAGCTTAGGCTCGTGCGCCAGCTGCGCCCGTACCTTGGGAAGTCTGACTTGGCCACGGTGGTACACGCTCTGGTCACATCCCGCCTTGACTACTGCAACGCTCTCTACGTGGGGCTGCCCTTGAAGACGGCCCGGAAGCTTCAGCTAGGCCAGCGCGCGGCAGCCATGTTACTAACGGGAGCGGGACGCAGGGAGCATACAACGCCCTTGTTGTCCCAGCTCCACTGGCTGCCGATCTGCTACCGGGCCCAATTCAAGGTGCTGGTGTTATCCTACAAAGCCCTAAACGGTTCCGGCCCAAAATACCTTTCGGACCGCATCTCGGCCTATGAGCCCACGAGGGCCTTGAGATCATCCGGGGAGGCCCTTCTCTCGATCCCGCCCGCCTCACAGGCACGTCTGGCGGGGACGAGAGAGAGGGCCTTCTCAGTGGTGGCCCCCCGGCTGTGGAACGCCCTCCCTGTTAACATCAGACAGGCGCCCTCCCTGATGGCTTTTCGTAAGAGCCTAAAGACCTGGCTATTCGAGAAGGCATTTAATTGAGCCACACGAATCTGGTAATGACATTTGGAACGGACTATGGATTATGAGATTGGCTATGATTCTATGTTGTGATGGCGCGGATTTAGTAGTGTGATTTAGATTAATGTGTAATTTGGTTGATATATTGTATGTTTTGTAGACTGTTTTTACATGTTGTACACCGCCGCGAGTCGCCCCAGGGCTGAGAGCGGCGGTCAACAAATGAAGTAAATAAATAAATAAATAAATGCCCCCTTGGGGTCTATTCCAATCCTAGAATTCATATTAATTGTCAGTTCCAAGCTATAATCCTACAACTTTTGCTTAATTATCGGACACCGCTAAACCGCTCGGCCGCATCTCATCTGTGAAGCTGAGCCTGTGTCCAGCCTTCCAGGCATTTTGTATGCACCGGGCAGAGCGTTGGTCTCTCTGTAATCCGGGGATTACTTGCCGGGAAATCCAATACAAATAAAGCTACGGTGTGATAGACGGAATTAATTCAGGAATTTGGAAGCTGGCGGTTGAAACCCGGCTGCCTCTTCTCCTCCCAGCCGTGATTTCATCCCTGGACCAAGCTGTGTTTGGAGAGGGCTTCTTATCGGCTCAAGGGATGCTTTGGAAACATTAAATGCAATGCAACCTCCCCCTCCGACAGCTAATTATATGCATTGAAGCTTCCCTTTGCTGGTGCCGAGAGATCCCGCGCAAATTTCCAAAGCTCTTTCATTACAATCTTGCATGAAAATTGGTTAAGTTACACAGACTTCAGGGAAAGTGGCATCCTGGTTGGAAGGCCAAAGACAAGGCGCTCCACAATGACTCATTTAGCAAACTTAGATCTCACCTTTTCTCGAGATGGAATTCTTGCAATAATTTGCAAAAGTTGAAGATAAAACATTAGTTTGCCAAAGTTAAAAAGGAACACATGTGACAATCTTTTTTATCGTGTCAGGACCAAGTTTTTTTATTTATCGTGTCAGGGCAACCAGTCAATTATATTACATTTCTAACAAAGCAAAGCAAACAGACAAAATACAAAATTTGTGAGTTTGGTAGTTGATTAAATGTCCTTTGACCAGTCTCTGGCCACTTGGAGTGCTTCTGGTGTTGCTGCAAGAAGGTCCTCCCTTGTGCATGTGGCAGGGCTCAGGGTGCATTGCAGCAGGTGGTCTGTGGTTTGCTCCTCTCCACACTCGCATGTCGTGGATTCCACTTTGTGGCCCCATTTCTGAAGGTTGGCTCTGCATCTCGTGGTGCCAGAGCGCAGGCTGTTCAGCGCCTTCCAAGTCGCCCAGTCTTCTTCTGTGTGCCCAGGAGGGAGTCTCTCATTTGGTATCAGCCATTGGTTGAGGTTCTGTGTTTGAGCCTGCCACTTTTGGACTCTCGCTTGCTGAGGTGTTCCAGCGAGTGTCTCTGTAGATCGTAGGAAACTATTTCTTGATTTAAGTCATTGACGTGCTGGCTGATACCCAAACAGGGGATGAGCTTGAGATGTCTCTGCCTTGGTCCTTTCGCTATTGGCTGCTACTTCCCGGAGGATGTCAGGTGGTGCAATACCGGCTAAGCAGTGTAATTTCTCCAGTGGTGTAGGGCGCAGACACCCCATGATAATGTGGCATGTCTCATTAAGAGCCACATCCACTGTTTCAGCGTGGTGAGATGTGTTCCACACTGGGCATGCGTACTCAGCAGCAGAGTAGCCAAGCGCAAGGGCAGATGTCTTCACTGTGTCTGGTTGTGATCCCCAGGTTGTGTCAGTCATCTTTCGTATGACATTGTTTCTAGCACCCACTTTTTGCTTGATGTTCAGGCAGTGCTTCTTGTAGGTCAGGGCACGGTCGAGGGTGACTCCCAGGTATTTGGGTGCACTGCAATGCTCCAGCGGGATTCTGCAAGTCGCTTCTGGTGTGAGAGAATTGGCCGTCTGCAAGGACGTTGCCCAGGGGAAGCTGGGATGTGTTTTTTTAGATGTTTTATCATCCTTGCGGGAGGCTTCTCTCATGTCCCCACATGAGGAGCTGGAGCTGATAGAGGGAGCTCATCTGTGCTCTCCCCAGATTCGAACCTGCAACCTGTCGGTCTTGAGTTATGCCGGCACAAGGGTTTAACCCACTGCGCCACCGGGGGCTACCTGGAGGCAAGTGTGAATGTTGCAATTGGCCACCTTGATGAGCATAAAATCATAACAGTAAATGAAGAACAACACACAAAAATGGGAATTCCAGACAAGAAACAATCAGGGCCAACTAATCAACTCCCAACAAAGGATTCCTCCAGGCAGCAAGAAACCAGACTTTGCAAACTGCTAGACCATTTAGAATCATACAATCCTAGAGTTGGAAGAGACCTCATGGGCCATCCAGTCCAACCCCCTTCTGCCAAGAAGCAGGAATATTGCATTCAAATCAAGGTGGCCAATGTAGCACCCTCTCCCAAAGCAGTTACTCTACTCTGAAGTCAAGAATGGGAAATGTAATGTTAGTGGACAGGAAAAGAGATTTAAAGATATTCTTAAAGCCAACCTTAAAAACTGTGGCATAGACACCAAGAAGTGGGGAGCCCTGGCCCTTGAGTGCTCTAGCTGGAAGTCAGCTGTGACCAGCAGTGCTGCAGAATTTGAAGAGGCACGAAAGGAGGGTGAAAGGGATAAATGCAAGTACATTGCCTAGGGGACACCTGGATTTTTTGTAGATGTTTTATCATCCTTGCGGGAGGCTTCTCTCATGTCCCCGCATGAGGAGCTGGAGCTGATAGTGGGAGCTCATCCGCGCTCTCCCCGGATTCGAACCTGCGACCTGTCGGTCTTGAGTCCTGCTGGCACAAGGGTTTAACCCACTGCACTTGATCAGCCCACACACTTCCGGTCGCTTCTGGAGTGAGAGAATCAGCCGTCTATGAAGACGTTGCCCTGGGGATGCCTGGATGTCTTGCCATCCTGCGGGGAGGCTTCTCTCATGTCCCCCACTTATCAAGCAAAAAATGGGCACTAGAAACAATATCATACGAAAGCTGAGTGGCACAACCTGGGGATCACAACCTGTTGGGGTTCAACCTGAGTTTGAACTTGAACCTGATTCTCTGTTTGTTCCTCCTGATGCTAATGAAAATATATTTACTGATGCTAATGAAAATGTACTTCCTGATGCTAATGAAAATGTACTTCTTGATGTCAATGCTCCTGAAATTAGTGAGGAAGAAACTTCTGTAGATTTGGAAAATGAAAGTACCAGTGTTCATGAGAATGTTTCAGAGGGAAGCCATGACCTTTCACTCCCTTCTGTACCTGGGAACCTTAATGAGAATAGAAGGGGCCAGATCTGGCAAGACAGGAGTGAATCACTCAGCTTGCGAAGGTCTTCCAGATTAAAAGAAATACAAACAACGGCTTCAAAGCATCGTTTTAGATTGATGAAGACCTTGGCAGTTCTCCCAGTTTCCCTGACCATCGTCTTGAGAGATTTCTAGGACACCAAGTATGGTTAGTGGATTGCTAACAGGTTCCAGTATTTTACAGTGTGGCTTTGGGTTTCGATCTTGTTCATGGAAATTCATGTTTGCTGATTTTGCTGTGGCTTTTGACTTTGCATTTTTCCTTTATTTTGTAACCATTTTTCTTCAATAAAAAAGGATTGTTTTTTCACAGTCAAGTGTGGTGGATAGTTATCTTTGGGCCTCGTTTCCTGCTCTGGATTGCAACACAACCAGACACAGTGAAGACATCTGCCCATGCGCTATGCTACTCTGCTGCTGAGTATGCATGCCCAGTGTGGAACACATGTCACCACTCTGATCTTTGTCAGAGAAGGACAAACTACTGACTTAACTACGAATCCCAGAACCCCATAGTATTGAGCCATGGCCATTAATGTGGAGTCAAAGTACAATGAGTCTGCAGTTTGGACCCAGCCCTGGTGACGTAACACTCCATCAAGGGAAGGCTAGCTCTGTTGGTTACCCCAATGAATTTCAGAAGGAAAAAGAAAGGGACTTTAGGACTGAAAATACAGCAGCCGCTGCCTACAAGGCCGATGAAGGGAGCTGGATAACAAAAACACTGTTTGGGTTCTTTTCTTCTTTAAGGAACACAGCAACAGATCCCCCATTGAGTGCATGCACGCCTTGTATTGTCAGCTTCCTTTGCACTTAGTGGGACGTTGCCGCACTCAGCAAGAGTTTACTGGCAAGGATCTGGGCAACGTGGGGATGCCGACTGGGAATCAGCGGGTGGCCCAATGTCAATAGCACAGCCTTGGTTTCAAATCATTCCATACAGAAATGTAATTTTGTGGTTGCAAAGGGAGCGGCTTTTGATGTTGCGCCGCTGGATTCGGAGCGAGCATGGCGGGCTGTTGTGCTGTGCTCGGTAACATTGCACCGACCTGCCTTTCCATGCTCCTGAAATTGTATTTCCTCACAGCTTCATAATCTGAAATGAGTAGGGAGCATAGGACTATCTATATCAGTGTTTCTCAACCTTCCTAATGCCGTGACCCCTTAATACAGTTTCTCATGTTGTGGTGACCCCCCAACCATACAATTATTTTTGTTGCTACTTCCTAACTATAATTTTGCTACTGTTATGAATTGTAATGTAAATATCGGATATGCAGGATGTATTTTCATTCACTGGACCAAATTTGGTACAATACACCCAAAATTGAATACTGATGGGGTTGGGGGTGGGGAGAGTTGATTTTGTCATTTGGTACTTGCAGTTGCTGGGATTTCTAGTTCACCTACACTCAGAGAGCATTCCGAACTCAACCAATGATGGAATTGAGCCAAACTTGGCACACAAAACTCTCATGTTCTTCAGAAAATTTGGGAAGGGTTTGGTGGGCATCAACCTTGAGTTTTATTTATTTATTTATTTATTTATTTTATTTATTGCATTTGTTGACCGCCGCTCTCAGCCCTAGGGCGACTCGCGGCGGTGTACAACATATAAAAACAGTTTACAGTAGAGCACAATAAGAAATCAACATATCAAAAGACAAGCTAATCTAAATTACACTAACTAATCCGCTCCATCACATCAGAATCATAACCAATCTCATAATCCATATTCCGTTCCAGTTGTCGTTACCAGTTAATATAGCATTTAGTTAAATGCCTTCTCAAATAGCCAGGTCTTTAGGCTCTTACGGAAAGCCATAAGGGAGGGCGCCTGTCTGATGTCAACAGGGAGGGTGTTCCACAGCCGGGGGGCCACCACCGAGAAGGCCCTCTCTCTCGTCCCCGCCAGACGTGCCTGTGAGGCAGGCGGGATCGAGAGAAGGGCCTCCCCAGACGATCTCAAGGCCCTCGTGGGCTCATAGGCCGAGATGCGGTCCAAAGGTATTTTGGGCCGGAACCGTTTAGGGCTTTGTAGGATAACACCAGCACCTTAAATTGGGCCCGGTAGCAGATCGGCAGCCAGTGGAGCTGGAACAACAAGGGCGTTGTGTGCTCCCTGCGTCCCGCTCCCGTTAGTAACATGGCTGCCGCGCGCTGGACTAGCTGAAGCTTCCGGGCCATCTTCAAGGGCAGCCCCACGTAGAGAGCGTTGCAGTAGTCAAGGCGGGATGTGACCAGAGCGTGTACCACCGTGGCCAAGTCAGACTTCCCAAGGTACGGGCGCAGCTGGCGCACGAGCCTAAGCTGTGCAAATGCTCCCCTGGTCACCGCTGAAACCTGGCCCGCTCACCTGGTTACACCAATTTACCTTAGGAGACCGATTTGGGGTTACTAATGTAGGTAAGCGGTCCAAATTAGGCCGAATTCGAGGTCTCCTTTTGCCGCATCTCCTCCTTCCCACCACGACCTCTATGGGGGCCCCTCGGCTAGTGGAACACCTCCCCTCCTCCATGCCGCAGTTCAAAACCAAGGTCTTAATTTCTGTTTCGCTAGTTGTTTGGTTTGTTGGCCCTTGCCAACTCCCTTGCTTCCCCTTCTCCCTCCTCCCCACCTCATTATTGTTCACAGGCTCCAGCCCACTTCCTCCCCTGCCCCTTCCGCTGGTCACTAATAGCAGGGACAGTACGAATAGAGGAATGGGGAACCACATGGATAACAACAATCTGGGTAGTAACAAACGTTTCAGCCCCGACAGTTAGCAAGTTCGTAAAGTGCAGAGTCATAAAGTGCAACGCAGTCAGTAATACATCTGCGAGCCGTTGGGCACATTCATAAAGTGCAAGGGTCTTAAAGTGCGACAGATACCCGAATCTGGCTCCCAGCGCTAACTAAAAGTGCGGCATAGAGGATAGGGGAAGGGGCATAGTGCTAGTACAATAAGCAGCAAATAGGCAGGCGCCTTAAAGTGCTATATTGTGTTCTTAATTACCAAATTAGCAGCAGAAGGCAACCAAGGAATGTACTATATTAGTAGCATGTAAACATACTATTAAGAAGGACATACTATTAAGAGTTTTGGAATTGTAGTTGACCTACAACTACAGGGAGCTCTGGCGTGGACTGGTCCATGAGAGCACTGTGGACTCACACAATGATGGATCAGGACCAGACTCGGCACAAATACTCAATATGCCCAAATGTAAACATTGGTGGAGTTTGGGGGAAAGACACTTGACATTTGGGAGTTGTAGTTGCTGTAATTTCTAGTCTGCCAAAATTCAAAGAGCATTCTGAACCCCACCAATAGAATTGGACCAAAGTTCCCACACAAACACCTGTGACCAACAGAAAATTCTGTGTTTTCTGATGGTCTTTGGTGACCCCTCTGAAACCCCCTCATGACCCCCCCAGGGGTCCCGACCCCTAGGTTGAGAAACACTGATCTATATAAATAAAAATGTAACGTTCGTTTGTGGGATTAACATAACTCAAAAACTACTGGACGAATTGACACCAAATTTGGACACAATTCAGGCCAACAAGTGACCATCACTCATAAAAACACTGAAAAAGACAGCGGAAGAGACTTAAAAGGCCAAAAAAAACCCCCATTACAACGCATGCACAAAACCACATATATACACAAACACACACACACACACACACACACAAAACACTTATACACAGAAAGGGGAAAGGAAGGGAGGAGTGAAAGAGGGATAAGCTTTCCTTTCTTCTCATGATGTGGCCAAAGTACTAGTACAGTACTAGTACTAGTACAGCTAGTCTATATAAATAAAAATGTAATGTTAGTTTGTGGGATGAACATAACTCAAAAACCACTGGATGAATTGACACCAGATTTGGACACAAGACACCTCTCAGGCCAAGGAGTGACCATCACTCAGAAAAACACTGAAAAACACAGCAGAAGAGACTTAAACAGCCAAAAAACAAAAAATGCATTACAACGCATGTGCAAAACCACATATACATACACAAACACACATATATGCACACACAAAGAACATATATAAAGATTGGGCAACAGCAACGCATGGCAAGGGACAGCTAGTTTTTAATAAAATAGAATCGTGCCACTTTAACTGCCTTGGCACAATGCTAGGGCATTCTGAGAGTTATAGTTTTGCAAGGTATCTGTCACACCTCAGAGTAGAATCACCTTGCTTAAGACACCAAAGAACACACCAGCAGTGGTCTTTTATGGTTTATTAAAGGAAAAGATAAAAAAGTTCAAAAAGGCAAAAGTATATTCCAAAAGATCAATCCAAGGTAACATAGGCAAACAAGATCCAAGAAGACACAGGCAAGGCAAAGTCCCATGTGAACATGACAAAGTTCTAAAACATGAACATGAAAGCTGCAAGATGAATCCAAAGTCTCTTGGTTGAAGCAGGAAGTTGCTCTGACACTGAGGCACATTCAAACAGCCTATTTAATACCCTTTGGACAGCATGAAGGTGTTTCTATGGCCCCGAGCCTCCCTCTCTCACCTGTTGGCGATCCTAACACTCCTTCGGACCTTAAATTCCAACCGATCAGCTCTATCTAAGCCTCCAGCTCCATCAAGGTCAATTCCCTCGTTAGTGCTTTTTCTCTCATTATCAGGCTGAGAACTATCTTCCCTTCCTGAATCCTGCACCTGGCTCTCAGTAGTTTCACTTTTCCCAGCGTCATCCCTTGCTGTGGGAAACAACTAAACTTCTGTCCTTTGTTCCTGGTCTTCTTCGTCTAACACAGGGACATCATAACTTTACACCTGACTGTCTGTTGTGGCTGAGCTACTTTCTGATGATGAGGATGATGGGATTCAGATTCCTGCTGGGATTCAGCTTCCTGGCTCTGTCTGTGCCTCAAACCTCTGGGCCTGCTTCTGAGGCTCCCACAGACAGTACAGTGTCAACACAGCCATTCCTACCAGAAAGGAATTTTAACGAAGGAGATAGCGAGCAGGTGCCTTCCCATGCTGATACCGAAAGTGTAGATAGTGACTTGACCCGGCAAGCTCGTCTTGATCTCCGGGTCAGGCAGAGTTCTCGTCTGGCCAGCTGTTGTGTCTCAGAATAAGGTTCACCTTGCTCTCAACCAACACCAAATCACAGTTGTGAAATATATAGTTTATTGTAAGGGTTCCAAAGGAGGACAGAGCACAAAGCAGTACAGAGTTCAATAGTTCAGGTTAAATGCAATCCTTAGAAATAGTCCACTACAATCCATAGAACCAAAGGCAAGAAGCATGAAGCACAGGGTCAGTGCAAAATCCAAAAAAACAGCATGAGGAAATCCAGGCCCCAAAGCCACAGGAACATGAGCTAGTGAAGAGCAACATTGAAACTGACAACGAGAATCCCCAGAGCAAGCCCTAATATTCACTAAGCATCAAAACATAAGCATCAAAACATTCAGTTTTCCCACCAAACTGTTCACATAACCTACTGGTGACCTCACTGCTTGGCAGCAATTCTCGGGCTCCGTCTCACACTTTCACTATCACTGTGAGGCACCTGAAAACCTTGAGCTGCCCGTTTATCAGCATCTGCATTCTTTTCCTGTGAGAACCTCGTCTGCGGCCTCTGTACTGTTACAGAAGGCTGAGAAAACTGAAATCCATCATCAGCAAACCCATCAGGCTGCTGAACCACAACACCAGCAGACGAGAAGCCAGCTCGGTGAAAGGTCATTGCAATGCTTTTATGATGATGAGAGCCTAATGTTTTCATGTTAGAAAGGTATGTAGGTCTCTTACAATCTCTGAGAAAGCGTCAGTTCAGCGTAGCTTGCTAGCCTGAAAGCTTCATGGAATAACCTTAGCCTGGAAAGCAGTATGCTTGGGATTTCTTGCATGGTGATTCATGGGGCAATTGTTTCATTGCTTGTATCTGGGACTCTGGTTTGAACTTTGCCAATAGGATTATGTCTCCTGTTTTTGCCTGAAGATCTTTGGAACTATATTCTGCGTTTAACCTTAATCTTTGGAATTTTGCAATTCTTATTCTTTATTTTGACTTGGATTTTTTCCTCAATTAACTATAAAACTACAGCTCTTGTGTGGTGGTGTTTGGCAGCAAGGTGAAGCTTACTCTGAGTTGCAACGCTGTCTATCTGAAACCCATCATCCCCATCACCATCATTGAGACTATCACTCTGAGATTCCAGCTGAGTCACAACAGTATCTCCCCTTCTCCGACAGAGCGCTGTTGTGTCACCAGACTTCAGATCCCAGGAATCCCATAGCATTGGGCCAAGGTGGTCAAAGTGGGGACCAAACCACATTAATTCTACATGTTGGGCTGAAGGGGGAAAGGAAGCAGCCCGAGGCCATGAATTGTGGGAGTTGAGGTCCAAAATACCCGGAGGGCCAATGTCCCCATGCCTGATCTACATTTTAGAATGAATACATTTTGTCATCACCTTCACTGCCATGCCTCAATGCCATGTAGTCCTAGGAGTTGTGCTTTTCACAGATCTGTAATTCTGTGAAGGGCTTTTGCAAATGACTGTGTGGTTGCCTGGACATGAACCCACAACAGACTTGTATATGAACATCTCCCTAGACCTGTGTTTTTCTCTCCCATCTTGGCCTCAGGAACAAAGCAAGGTATTGGGAGGAGGATCGTCACGCTAAGAGCATCCTCCGTGCTTTCTACATGCTACAATTTTCATAATCTTTCGAAGCCGAGAGTGCTTCCAGATAAAGTTTTAATAGCACCATTATCCTGCCTGACTCACTCATGAAATTTTAAGCAAAGCAAAAACAACTCCTGCGCTACTCGAATGCTTTTCCTATCTTGTTCTCTCAACAAAGGACATCCTTTCCCAGAGGCTGAGAAAGGCCTGATGTTTGGAAACAGAAGGCGAGACATCGAGATCCAGCACTGCAATCCCTTTCCATGGAGGTGGGAATGCATATTGTTGATGTTGCAAAGGGATCTACATAGGAGTCTTTGGCTGAGTCTACGCTGCTGTGTAATGCTGTTCAAAGATCATCATATGGCAGTGTAGATCCAACCTTCATAGACCTCAAATTGAGCGCAAGTCAACAGTGTGATGCGGCAGTTAATAAAGCCAAGGCAATTCTAGGCTGCATCCCTGGGAGGATCGCATTTCAATCAGAAGAAGTCTTAGTACCATGCCTCTCATGGAATAATAACCCTGTGTCCAGTTCTGGGCAAAGGAAGTAAAGAATGAGATGGACAGAGTGGAAGGTGTCTAGAGAATGACAACCGAAATGGTCAAAGGTCTGGAAACTGTGGATCCCAATGAGTGACTGAAGGAGCTGGGTATGTTTGTTGTTGATTCGTTCAGTCGCTTCCAACTCTTCATGACCTCCTGGACCATCCCAGGCCAGAGCTCCCTGTCAACGATTGCCACCCCCAGCTCCTTCAAGGTCAAGCCAGTTCCTTCAAGGATACTATCCATCCATCTTGTCCTTGGTTGGCCCCTCTTCCCTTTCCTTCCATTTTCCTCAGCATCATTGTCTTCTCCAAGCTTTCCTGTCTTCTCATGATGTGGTCAAAGGACTTCATCTTTGCCTCTACTATCCTCCCCTCCAATGAGCAGATGGGCCTTATTTCCTGGAGGATGGACTGGTTGGATCTTCTCATAATCCAAGGCACTCTCAGCATTTTCCTCCAGCACCACAGTTCCAAAGTGTCTCTCTTCCTTCAGTCAGCCTTCCCTATGGTCCAGCTCTCACATCCATACATTACTACAGGGAATACCATTGCTTTGACTATGCGGACCTTCGTTGCCAGTGTGATCTCCCTACTCTTCAGTATTGTATCGAGATTGGTCAGTGCTCTCCTCCTAAAAAGTAACGTCTAGCCTAGAGAAAAGACAATGAAGAGGGACATGGCAGCCATGTTCCTGTACCAGAAAGGAGGTTCCACTGAGGATAAGGGGCCAAGCTTGTTTTCTGATGCTCCAGAGACTGGGACAAAATGGACTCATTGATTCAAACTGCATGAAAAGAGATGCCACCTAAAGATTAGGAAGAACATTCTGGTGGTCTCTGTTGTTTGGCAATGGATGGCCATCTGCTGGGAGGGATTAGATTGTGTCCTCCTGACAGGCAGAAGAGGGTTAGACTGGATGGCCCTTGGGGTCTCTCCTAACTTTAGGATTCTACGATTCTGTGCTTCTTCTAGAACAGTGGTTCTCAACCTTCCTAATGCCGCGACCCCTTAATACAGTTCCTCATGTTGTGGTGACCCCCAGCCATTAAATTATTTTTGTTGCTACTTCATAATTGTAATTTTGCTACTGTTATGAATCGTTATGTAAATATCTGATATGCAAGAAAGATTCACTGGACTAAATTTGGCACAAATACCCAATATGCCCAAATTTGAATGGATGGGAGGATTGATTTTGTCATTTGGGAGTTGTAGTTACTGGGATTTATAGTTCACCTACATTCAATGAGCATTCTGAACTACACCAACAGTGGACTTGAACAAAACTTGGCACACAGAACTCCCATGACCAACAGAAAATACTGGAAGGGTTTGGTGGGCATTGAGCTTGGGTTTTAGAGTTGTAGTTTGTCTACATCCAGAGAGCACTGTGGACTCAAACAATGATGGATCCGGATCAAACTTGGCACGAATACTCAATATGCCCCAATGGAAACACTGGTGAAGTTTGGGGAAAATAGACCTTGACATTTGGGAGTTGTAGTTGCTGGGATTTATAGTTCACCTACTACCAAAGAGCATTCTGAAGCCCACCAACGATAGAATTAGGCCAAACTTCCCACACAGAACTCCCATGACCAACAGAAAATACTGTCTGTGCTGGTCTTTACCAACCCCTCTGACACCCCCTCGCGACCCCCCCCCAGGTTGAGATCCACTGTTCTAGAAGTTCTTTGACCAGGCTGACCTTTGAGCCTTTGTTCCTTTGCCTGTCTGCAAGAGGACTTTCCCACCTTTTGGGTTGATCTAGGGAAAAGGGTGGATGTAATTTGCAGGAAATTGAAGAAATGCCTGTCATTCTGTTGGAGCCTTACTCATATGTGCGCTCCTCCATGAATGGAGTTAGATGTATTTGTCTCATGTGGTAATTGGGTTGGAAGGCAAGCAGGCAACAAAGAAGATTTAGCCAAAGGAACCATCAAGACCAGCACTGCTTTCAGTCCAACCGCTCACAGTACTGGTTGAAATGGAGAAAGTTTATTTCAAACATCAACCTTTCATAGAACTTCAGAGTTATGCACCAAAGTAGGGTCATCCTTATCTGATATCTATGTGACCATCAGCACAGAATGTAGTCTGAGCTTCATTGTCATTGTTTAGGAGGATTTTCTCTGGTTCTGGATCTGTTGCAGACACAACAACAACAGCAACAATTTTATTTATTACTCCCTTCTTCTAACTTCTGGTGGCCCTGGGCTCATAGTATTGCAGTTCATAGAATCATAGAATCATAGAATCCTAGAGTTGGAAGAGACCTCATGGGCCATCCAGTCCAACCCCATTCTGCCAAGAAGCAGCAATACTGCATTCAAAGCACCCCGACAGATGGCCATCCAGCCTCTGTTTAAAAACTTCCAAAGAAGGAGCTCCCACCACACTCTGGGGCAGAGAGTTCCACTGCTGAACAGCTCTCACAGTCAGGAAGTTCTTCCTCATGTTCAGATGGAATCTCCTCTCTTGTAGTTTGAAGCCATTGTTCCCTTGCGTCCTAGTCTCCAGGGAAGCAGAAAACAAGCTTGTTCCCTTCTTCCTGTGACTTCTCCTCACATATTTATACATGGCCATCATATTCTCCTCTCAGCCTTCTCTTCTTCAGGCTAAACATGCCCAGCACTTTAAGCCGCTCCTCATAGGGCTTGTTCTCCAGACCCTTGATCATTTTAGTCGCCTCCTCTGGACACATTCCAGTTTGTCAATATCTCTCTTGAATTGTGGTGCCCAGAATTGAACACAATATTCCAGGTGTGGTCTAACCTCTGGTGGCCCTGGGCTCATAGTATTGCAGTTAGAGCATTTCTAGCAAGGCCTAAATGGCAGAGCTCAGGAAGTAACACAAGCCATGGGTGAGGCGTAAGTAATTGTCAAGATGGAGTTGACCAGGCTCAGGAATACAGACCAGCCTACATCTGCATCCTCCATTCCTATTTTACCCCAAGAGCAGCATTGCAACCCAGATATGTGTTGTGTTTGGTTGTGCATTTGGTTGACGATTTAGTTGTGAGTTACTTGGATCAAAACTGCCATTCTGTGCAAGGGCTACATCGCACAATTAGTGTGCAAGGATGTTTTGATTATGCCGGGCTGATATAGGACCTCTGCCAACATGTAATGAAGATGGAACAGGTAATAGATGAACACCTTGCAATTGGAGACATTGGCCGGATCTACACTGCCAGATAATGCAATTTGAGCCATAGATGCCCAAATCTGATCTCTATCTTTTCCTCCAAGGCAGTTCAGCTGTTCCTTATACTTTAGAGAACTCTGGCACCATCTACAATGCCATATAATAAAGTTCCAAACTGCATTATATGGTTGTTTTAATGCATTTTAAGTAAATTGAACTGCATAATATGACCCTACATTGACAATATAATGCAGTGTCAAACAGAATATTTGAACATCAAAACAGAATATTTATTTCTCAAAGTCCTTGCAGACTTGGCACAGCTTGTTAGCGTTACAAACAAAACAGTCAATTGGTGAAACAATAGAGATTATCTTTCTTTCCTTTCCTTCACTTACTGAGAAAACTTTTCGCCAAAATGGGAAAAGAAAAGAAAATCCTGGGATCTTTTCACCCTAACCCTGAGCTGCTATGATTTAGAAAAAAAGCAGGTTTTTTCCCCCTATCTATAGCTCAAGGTTAGCTTTGGAGATGAAGTAATGCTCAATACCTATTCTATTTATCTATCTCTATAGTACTCAATAGCTACTCTATCTAAATAACTCAATCTAACATGTAATAAGGATGGAACAGGCAACAGATGAACACCTTGCAATTAGAGAGATTGGCTGGATCTATACTGGACATGTGAAAAGGATCTTGGAGTCCTTGTGGACAACAAGTTAAATATGAGCCAACAATGTGATGTGGTGGCAAAAAAAGCCAATGGGATTTTGGCCTGCATCAATAGGAGCATAGTGTCTAGATCCAGGGAAGTCATGCTCCCCATGCTCTCTTCCGCTTTGGTTAGACCACACCTGGAATATTGTGTCCAATTCTGGGCACCACAATTCAAGAGAGATATTGACAAGCTGGAATGTGTCCAGAGGAGGGCGACTAAAATGATCAAGGGTCTGGAGGACAAGCCCTATGAGGAGCGGCTTAAGGAGTTGGGCATGTTTAGCCTGAAGAAGAGAAGGCTGAGAGGAGACATGATGAGGGCCATGTATAAATATCTGAAAGGAAGCCACAGGGAGGAGGGAACAAGTTTGTTTTCTGCTTCCTTGGAGACTAGGACACGGAACAATGGCTTCAAACTACAAGAGAGGAGATTCCACCTGAACATGAGGAAGAACTTCCTGACTGTGAGAGCCGTTCAGAAGTGGAACTCTCTGCCCCGATGGGAGTGTGGTGGAGGCTCCTTCTTTTGAAGCTTTTAAACAGAGGCTGGATGGCCATCTGTCAGGGGTGATTTAAATGCAATATTCCTGCTTCTTGGCAGAATGGGGTTGGACTGGATAGCTCATGAGGTCTCTTCCAACTCTTTGATTCTAGGATTCTATGATCTATAGCATCTCAATCTTCCTACCTAGTTCTCAATCTGCTTCTATATAGCTCAATAGTTTCCATCAAAGCCAACTAAACCTTGGAAAGGAATCACTTGCTGACGGGTGCAAGTCAGGCCCATATTTTGGGAGGCTGTGGTTGGATCTATACTGCCACATAAGCGTAAACCCACATAAAGCAGTGTATACTGCATTAAACTGCATTATAAGGGTCTACACTGATCCTATAATGAAGTGCAGATCCAACCAGAGCAAGGACCAATCTCGAGTTCATCCTTACAGGAACAGAGCGCCACAAAGCCGCTGAGCATGTTGCCATTGCATCATCTTATTTTGCTGCACCCTAAAATCTCTCTGTTCTCCTTCAGCCCATGAATAACTCTGAATTCAGCTTAAGGGGAAAGTCTGCTTTCCTTTATTATGCATTTGCCTTTCCGCATTATCCAGGAAGGTAATTTGCAGTAAAACGGCCAAGTGCGTTCCCCGAATGCCTCCGAAGTGCCAAAAACCAGGTCTTGCTGGGGAGGCTTGATCCGGACGATTAGATCCCTGAACAGGTTTCAGAGGATAAAAACCTTCACCGCTTCCAGAGATTGGAAGCTCACGCACCACAATTTATAACCGAGCCTGATAAAACAAACTTCCAGAATTCCAACTGAAGAGACACAAATACTGTGCTCACAGAAAGATAGATCTCTACCTGCCCTGTCACACATATTAATCACTTGCAAAGGCTTTATCGGTTGCAGAGCCAAATAAAAAGGAAAACAATATCACACTTGTTTTGAACAGAGAAGGGTTCCCTTTCCCACCCAGGACATTATTCCACAGATATATATATACTCCACTTAATTCATTGCTAAGAGGACCTCCGAAGATGCCACTGGCCACAGATGCAGGTGAAACGCCAGGAGAGAATGCTGCTGGAACATGGCCAGACAGCCCGAAAAAACTCATAGCAACCCGGTGTGTCTGGTCATGGAAGCCTTCAACAACAACACAATATTGAACAGCCTTAGAAATGCAGATGATCCCACTTTGGTGGCCAAAAGCGAGGAGGAACTGAGGAGCCTTCTCACCAAGGTAGAAGAAGAAAGGGCAAAAGCTGGGTTGCAGTTAAACATTAAAAAAAACCAAGATGATGGCAACCAGACTGATTGATAACTGGCAAATAGAGGGAGAAAACGTGGAGGCAGTGACAGACTTTGCATTTCTAGGTGGGAAGATGAGTGCAGACGCAGACTGCAGCCAGGAAATCAGAAGGCGTTTCCTTCTTGGGAGGAGAGCAAGGACCAATCTCGATAAAAAGTGAAGAGTAGAGACATTGTTATGGACCCCAATTCAGGGTCCCTGCATTGGGTCCGGTCGCAGGAGGCAGAAAGACAAACAACCAGTCTCAAGAGAAGTACAAAAGCAAGGTTTATTTTGTCATGATCATGAGACGGGCCAGCCGTACCAAACACGCAGGTCTTGGTACTTTCAAGAGGCGGCCGCATCCAATGTCTCTCAGACTTACATTATATAGGTAAGACCCTTTGGCACTGCAGCAAAAGTTATCCAATTACAAACTACCAGATAGGCTTAATTCCTGATTTAGCACATTAACTAACTAACTCCTCTAATTCTTTATTTGGCACATTAACTAATTGACTTCTTGTAAATCACATGATTTCTTGACACAAGACTCAAATAATTATTTCCCCCATATATGGCAATAGACACTTGGCCAACATTTTAGCCTTCTGCCTGAACTGTCTTGTGAAAGTTGTTGATTACACATGTTTCTTAGGTGCTAACCACAAATGTTCCAGACAAGACAGAAAGGGGTACATTTTTAAGTTAGATTTCTCTAGATTCATGATTATTGTCCTATCAACATCACAATGGCAACGAAGATCTGCATAGTTAAAGCAATGGTATTCCCCTCTAGCAACCTATGGATGGGAGAGCTGGACCATAATGAAGGATGAGTGAAGGAAGAGAGACGGTTTTGAACTGTGGTGTTGGAGGAAAATTCTGAGAGTGCCTTATTATTTGATTAAATATATATTGGGCATGCCAAGAATGTACATTTGGGCCAAATTTGGACATTACAATCATAGAATCCTAGAATCCAAGAGTTGGAAGAGACCTCAGGGGCCATCCAGTCCAACCCCATTCTGTCAAGAAGCAGGAATATTGCATTCAAATCACCCCACAGATGGCCATCCAGCCTCTGCTTAAAAGCTTCCAAAGAAGGAGCCTCCACCACACTCCGGGGCAGAGAGTTCCACTGCTGAACGGCTCTCACAGTCAGGAAGTTCTTCCTAATGTTCAGATGGACTCTCCTCTCTTGTAGTTTGAAGCCATTGTTCCGCGTCCTAGTCTCCAAGGAAGCAGAAAACAAGCTTGCTCCCTCCTCCCTGTGGCTTCCTCTCACATATTTATACATGGCTATCATATCTCCTCTCAGCCTTCTCTTCTTCAGGCTAAACATGCCCAGTTCCCTAAGCCGCTCCTCATAGGGCTTGTTCTCCAGACCCTTGATCATTTTAGTTGCCCTCCTCTGGACAGTCGTCTCCGACTCTTCGTGACCTCATGGATCAGCCCACGCCAGAGCTCCCTGTCGCCGTCACCACCCCCAGCTCCTTCAAGGTCAGTCCAGTCACTTCAAGGATGCCATCCATCCATCTTGCCCTTGGTCGGCCCCTCTTCCTTTTGCCTTCCACTTTCCCCAGCATAATTGTCTTCTCTAGGCTTTGCTTCTTTAGGCCCAAAGTACTTCAACTTTGTCTCTAGTCTCCTTCCCTCCAATGAGCAGTCGGGCTTTATTTCCTGGAGGATGGACTGGTTGGATCTTCTCGCAGTCCAAGGCACTCTCAGCACTTTCCTCCAACACCACAGCTCAAAAGCATCTCTCTTCCTTCGCTCAGCCTTCCTTCTGGTCCAGCTCTCACATCCGTAGGTGACTACAGGGAATACCATGGCTTTGACTCTGCAATGGATCTTGGTTGCCAGTGTGATATATCTACTCTTTACTGTTTTATTGAGACTGGACCTTGCTCTCCTCCCAAGAAGGAAGCGTCTTCTGATTTCCTGGCCACAGTCTGCATCTGCACTCATCTTTGCACCTAGAAATACAAAGTCTGTCACGGCCTCCACGTTTTCTCCCTCTATTTCCCAGTTGTCAGTCATTCTTGTTGCCATAATCTTGTGTTTTTTTTTATGTTTAGCTGCAACCCAGCTTTTGCGCTTTCTTCTTTCACCTTGATGAGAAGGCTCCTCAGCTCCTCCTCGCTTTCGGCCATCAGAGTGGTGTCATCTGCATATCTGAGGTTGTTAATGTTTCTTCCAGCCATTTTCACCCCAGCTTTGCATTTGTCAAGCCCCGCACATCCTCGCATGATGTGTTCTGCATACAAGTTAAAAACTAAATGGACCAGTACAGACTCCTCATTGGAGGGAAGGATATTAGAGGCAAAGATGAGTCCTTTGGCCACATCATGAGAAGACAGGAAAGCTTAGAGAAGAGAATGATGCTGGGGAAAATGGAAGGAAAAAGGAAGAGGGACCGACCAAGGTGGCATCCTTGAAGGGACCGGCTTGACCTTGAAGGAGCCCCTGGGGGTGGCCACAGCCAACAGGGAGCTGTGGCCTGTGCTGGTCCAGGAGGTCACAAAGAGTTGGAAGCGACTGAATGAATAAACAACAAGAAGTATTTCCCTTTGTGCACAACAGGCCTAGAATTGCAAAGATTATCATCAGTATGCGGTTCTCTGTGTCAGAATTTCAAAGTACTATATTTGAACAATTTGCTGCTATTCTGACCTCTAGGATTTCAGCTCTGATCAGGCACCTGCCACAGAACACAACAAAAACAAGGGTATTTTTAAAACACGGAACGTGTATTAATAACTTCCTTTTGTCTGTTAAATAAAGGGGAGTTTGCAGCTGCTGAAAACACCTCCTGCAAATGTGTTTTCTCCTAACTCTGGATGTTTGGGAAGTGCAAAACAATGCCTTTGATTACTCAAGAGCATTCTTCTGCCCTTCAAAAATCAGTGCCATTTGTAGTTTTGTTTCCGCTCAGAAGCCCTTTTGCGGGTCGGCGGAGGATACTTCCACAGCCTTGAAGGCCCTGGGATTCCCACCGAGTCGGAAAATACCCTCCGATTAAGGGATATGCACTTCATCGCCCAAGGCAAGTTTGTTTTTAATCTGCCTAGATGGGGGCTAAAGAGGGATTAGACAAATGCATGGCGGATAAAGATATCAGCTGCTGGGAGCCATTGTGGCCATATAGGCTCCTGGAAGAGTCATAAGTCCTGGCATTAATGCAAAGCTATTAGACCCCCCCCCCCCCAAACCTCTGGGACCCCATCTACATCGCCATATAATGCAGTCCAAACTGCATTATATGGTCAATGTAGATCAGGCATGGGCAAACTTTGGCCCTCCAGGTGTTTTGGACTCCTACAATTCCTAACAAACTCTCTCTAGTGATACATTGTGTCCCTTTACTGTCTCACACATTAACAAATATAAACCTTTCCTTTCCTGAGCTGCAGATCACTGCTGGCTAACCCAGGACACTCTTACAGCATCCCGGGAAGGCCAAAACTGTGTTCTTCTGAACTGCGGATATGGAAACCCATTGGACCTCCGTATCCGTGGGTCAACGGATCAGCCCCAAACCGGTGCCATCTTTTTCCTAGACTAATTTGAAGACTAACTACTATCTCGCTTTTTTTTTCATTACGGACCCCTGCACCCTGGGAAAAATCATTTTTACCTCAAAAACCTCATGTGGAGACCAGCTGACTTCGATTCATGGCTCCATGAATCTTAGTTTCTAACCTGCACACATATAGGATGGGTGAGACCTGTCTTGAAAATAGTGTTATTTGTGGAAGGATCTAAGAGTCTTAGTGGACCACAAGCTGAGCATGAGCCAACAGTGCAATGTGGCATCTAGGAAAGCCAATGTGATTCTGGGCTTATTTATTTGTCGTGTCAGAACAGCCAGTCAAACTATATTACATTTCTAACAGAACAAAGCAAACAGACAAAATACAAAATTTGTGAGTATGGTAGCTGATTAAATGTCCTTTGACCAGTATCTGGCCCCTTGGAGTGCTTCTGGTGTTGCTGCAAGAGGGTCCTCCATTGCACATGTGGCAGGGCTCAGGTTGCATTGCAGCACGTGGTCAGTGGTTTGCTTGTCTCCACACTCACATGTCGAGGATTCCACTTTGTAACCCCATTTCTGAAGGTTGGCCCTGCATCTCGTGGTGCCAGAGCACAGTCTGTTCAGCGCCTTCCAAGTCGCCCAGTCTTCTGTGTGCCCAGGGGGGAGTCTCTCATTTGGTATCAGCCATTGATTGGGGGTCTAGGTTTGAGCCTGCCACTTTTGGACTCTCGCTTGCTGGGGTGTTCCAGCGAGTGTCTCTGTAGATCTTAGAAAACTATTTCTAGATTTAAGTCGTTGACGTGCTGGCTGATACCCAAACAGGGGATGAGCTGGAGATGTCTCTGCCTTGGTCCTTTCACTATTGGCTGCTACTTCCTGGCAGATGTCAGGTGGTGCAATGCCGGCTAGACAGTGTAATTTCTCCAGTGGTGTAGGGCGCAGACACCCCATGATAATGCGGCATGTCTCATTAAGAGCCACATCCACTGTTTTAGTGTGGTGAGATGTGTTCCACACTGGGCATGCATACTCAGCGCAAGGGTAGATTTCTTCACTGTATCTGGTTGTGATCCCCAGGTTGTGCCAGTCAGCTTTCGTATGATATTGTTTCTGGCACCCACTTTTTGCTTTATGTTAAGGCAATGCTTCTTGTAGGTAAGAGCACAGTCCAGAGAAGCAGAGCAGATTCTGGGCTGCATCAAGAGGAGCCTAGTGACTAGATGGAAGGAAGTGATGGCCCCTCTCTCCTCTGCTTCAGCCAGACCTCCTCACCTAGAATAATCACCCTGTATCCAGTTCTGGGCCATAAAGAAGGATATTGACAAACTGGAGGTGTCCAGAGCAGGGTGACCAAAAGGGTCAAAGATCTGGAAACCATCATGTGAGAAGCGACTTAAGAACCAGGGATGTTTAGCTTGGGGAAGAGAAGGCTGAGAGGAAACACGATAAAAAGGTTTAAATATTTGAAAGGACATCACATTGAGGGGAGAACAAGCTTGTTTTCTGCTATGCTAGAGATCGGGCCACAGCAGAGCAATGAAATTGCAGGATAAGAGATTCCACCTAAACATCAGGAAGAACCCCCTGGCAGTAAAAACTGTTCAACAGTGGAACTCACTGCCTTGGAGTCTGGTAGAGTCGCCTTCTCTGGAGGTTTTTAAGCAGAGGTTTGATGGCTGTCTGTTGGGAGGATTTGGATGTTGTCCTCATGCCTGGCAGAAGGGAATTGGACTGGATGGCCTTTGGGGGTCCTTTCCAGCTCTAAAATTCTAGGATTTTGTGATATTTTCCCAACCTCCCACCAAGCCAACAACCTGTAATGCTTGTGCATCCACCTCCTCTCTCCTCTCCCCAAAAGTCCTGCTGTGACCCAAGAAATCTCCCAAATGCATGAGCCGAGACACAAGAGAGGCCTGTCCCAGGCGACAGGGAGAGCATCTCTTTCCTGGAGTGCGTTTCCTCTCTGATCCTCGCAGCATCCGCCCTGAAGGCAAAAGATGGATCAGACTTGGCATGCCTCTGTCCTCCTGCATCGCTGCAGAGATTTGCCACCTTCAGGAAGCTCTCTGATCCCAGCAGAAGCAGCGGCAGCTTCTCTTTCATGGTGTATCATCATAAGCTATCACTCGCAGCTGAGTCCGATTGCCTTCCAAGTGTAGGGTCTTGGCGGTGGTTCCGTTGGTGACTGTGGAGCCCTATTTTTGACCTGCATGTTCTCTCTCAGTGAGGACATTGGTTTCCAGGTGGAAGGTGGTCCCAACAAGGGTTGGCTTGAATCCAACAACTGATTTAATAGGTCTGTTGTAATTCTGACTAAAGGCCCAAACCTTAACCTTTGGGATACAAGCATTGCTCGTTTTTTGGAACAGAAGCGGTGCAGACTGGTTTGTCAAGGGAGACCTTCCCTTCTGTGCCCTGTAGAGTCTCTCTGTGCATTAATTATAATACTTTTTTTTCTTGGGAGCAACAATTAACATGGAGTTGATGCCATGGTTTGCATCAGCTTGTTGCCTGACAAAGGCAATTAAGGAGAATCCATTGCTATTCTGGCCTCATCTTGGTCACCTGGTCATCTTGGTCAGACAGGCAGCTGATACATGAGCTGGAATCACATCCAAATCCATCTTCTCTCTTCCTAGTTCTGCACGGATGACACATTCATAGAACTGCAGAGATGGAAGGGGCCATCAGGCCTTTACAATGGCCTGTTGTTGCTATCATTTGCCATCAGGTCAACTTTGACTTAGGATGACCTTCTGCACAAGAGACCTCCAAGATCCCTGATCTTCAGCTGCTTGGATAGAATCATAGAATCAAAGAGTTGGAAGAGTCCTCCTGGGCCATCCAGTCCAACCCCATTCTGCCAAGAAGCAGGAATATTGCATTCAAATCACCCCTGACAGATGGCCATCCAGCCTCTGTTTAAAAGCTTCCAAAGAAGGAACCTCCACCACACTCCGGGGCAGAGAGTTCCACTGCTGAACGGCTCTCACAGTCAGGAAGTTCTTCCTCATGTTCAGATGGAATCTCCTTTCTTGTAGTTTGAAGCCATTGTTCCATTGCGTCCTAGTCTCCAGGGAAGCAGAAAACAAGCTTGCTCCCTCCTCCCTGTGACTCCCTCTCACATACTTATACATGGTTATCATGTCGCCTCTCAGCCTTCTCTTCTTCAGGCTAAACATGCCCAGCTCCTTAAACCACTCCTCATAGGGCTTGTTCTCCAGACCCTTGATCATTTTAGTCGCCCTCCTCTGGACACATTCCAGCTTGTCAATTGTGGTGCCCAGAATTGGACACAATATTCCAGGTGTGGTCCACCAAAGCGGAATAGAGGGGTAGCATTACTTCCCTAGATCTAGACACTATGCTTCTATTGATGCAGGCCAAAATCCCATTGGCTTATTTGGCTGCCACATCATATTGTTGGCTCATGTTTAACTTGTTGTCCATGAGGACTTCAAGATTTTTTTCACACGTACTGCTCTCAAGCCAGGCATCGTCGTCCCCCATTCTGTCTCTTTGCATTTCGTTTTTTCTGCCAAAGTGGAGTATCTTGCATTTGTCACTGTTGAACTTCATTTTGTTAGTTTTGGCCCATCATCTCTCTAATCTGTCAAGATCATTTTGAATCCTGCTCCTGTCCTCTGGAGTCTTGGCTCTCCCTCCCAATTTGGTGTCATCTGCAAACTTGATGATCATGCCTTCTTGCTTGCAGACGACACCAAATTGGGAGGGATAGCCAATACTCCAGAGGACAGGAGCAGGATTCAAAACAATCTTGACAGATTAGAGAGATGGGCCAAAACTAACAAAATGAAGTTCAACAGATAGTGGCTGCGTGTGGTCAAATGGTAGGCCCCAATAGCTCCCAAAGTACAATAAATATTCTATGTATTTGAAATTGTAGTATGTTCATTTTTTGAAGTGCCGTCTCCACTGACATCCTCTCTGTTCATTCAGGAAAAAGTCTCCGATTTTGCCTTCAACCCATCTGTATCTCATCTGGCCTTATGGAAGGCTAGACACACCGTGCTCCAAACCTGTGGTTCTTGGAGAAACATAACATTTGGTGAGATACCAGCACTATTTGATGGAGAAATAGACCGTGTAAAACTACAATTCCCAGGAATCCATAGAATTGAGCAAACGGTATCAAACTACATTAATTTGACAGTGTAGATGCACCCTCACACTCATCTCCCAAAATCCCTGATCCCCATCCAAAGCAGGTGAAGCTTCCGAAATACCTGGAGAAACAGAGTTTGGGAACCACTCCCTCTAAAGCGACATCAAAGCCTTCCCGGTTTAATTTAGTTTAATCCCATTGCATGGTTTAGATTCACTGTATCATGCTATGCAGCTCATAAAGCCAAGCGAAGCATGTATACCCCAGTCATTTTCCATGGAAGGAAATAGAGATTCTGCAAAAATAAAGAAAAGTGGCAGAAAGCCAAGAGCAGCTCCTGGCTGTGGCTCATTGCCAGTTTCTGTGACCCGTCTCCCCTCAAGGGCACGGTGCCCACGCGGAGCTGTCTCCCTTGAGAACAAAGCCATAATCCCTGCAGAAAATGACAGCTTTTAAATTGCCTCGTGTTCCCAGGCTGGAGGCTTGGCAGCCAGTCAGCTCCATAAACGCTCCTGTCCAGATCAGGGCTGGCTCCGGGCAAACATGTCCACAACAGCCGTGGGGCAAGGAGAGGAACGGGGCAAATGCCAACGGAGAGGAAGGGCATGTCTCCCATATAAATGGTCAGACCTCACTTGGAATCAACCCTACTTGTGACATACAGTCCATGTGAAAGTGATCTAGGAGTCTTGGTAGATTACAAGCTGAGGATGAGTCAACCATGGGATGTGGTAGTGAAAAAGGCCAGTGCAGTTCTAGGCTTGATCTCTGGATCAAGGAAGATTATGTTACAGTAAGTCGTAACAGGATCAAATATGCATGTATGTGTTAAAGAAGACCTTGTGCTGTTAATTATTATGTGCAGCTGCTAATGTAGGTCAACTAGTAAGTTTGGACCATACCCGGTGGGGTATAACTGTATGGTTTTTAGAATCCAGTTCAGCTTTTGCTCTGAGGAGCCTTTGCTCAGGCATTTTGCTCAACCATTTCTACTGCTCTCTCATTTGGATGAAGATGAAGAAGTCTAATTCTGTATTGTTTACAAAGACTATGTAAGTTTGTTGCATTGTTTGTAACATTGCAAGTTTATGTTTTAACTCTGCTGATAAGAGTAAAGTTTTTCTGGGTTTTTTTCCCCTCTTGCCTGGGTGCAACGTTATTTTTCAAAGCCAAAAAGGTCATCTATGGACCAAGAAACCATGGCATACACCCTCTACGCTCATCAGATGGAACCAAACTTCTGAAGGACCAAAAATCATTTGCACTACATTGGAAAGAACACTACCAAAGCCTCCTGAATCACAGCTCCAATGTGGCCAAAGAGGTTCTCTCACAAATCCCGCAACAACAAACCAGGGAAGAGCTTGCAGCACCGCCTAGTTTGGAAGAAGTCAGCAATGCCATCAGCCAACAAAAAAAAATAAATTACAAAGCCAGCGGACCTGATGGGATCCCTGCTGAAATCTTTAAAGAGGGAGGACCTGAGCTGACACAACAACTCCACCAGCTCATAGAAAAAGTGTGGGTGACCGAGAAAATCCCAGCAGACTTCAAGGATGCCACCATCATCACCCTCTTCAAAAAAGGGAAAAGAACAGACTGTGGAAACTATCGAGGTATCTCCCTTCTAACCTCCACTGGGAAAATCCTCGCAAGAATCCTTGCAAACCGCCTTCTGCCCCTCTCAGAAGACGCACTCCCAGAATCCCAGAATGGCTTCCGCTCCTCCAGAGGAACCGTGGACATGATCTTCACTGCACGACAGCTCCAAGAAAAATGCAGGGAACAAAACCAACCTCTGTACATGGCATTCATCGACCTCACAAAGGCATTCGACACAGTGAAACGCAGTGCTCTCTGGACCATCCTCCAAAAAATCGGGTGCCCAAACAAATTTGTGAACATCCTGTGGCTCCTCCATGATGACATGATGGCAACAGTCTGTTGCAACTCAGGGTAGTTCCACCTTGCTCCGAAACACCACCACACCAGAGCTGTAGATTTTGTAGTTTATTGAGAAAAAAGGCAAAGTCAAAACATAGAATGAGAAATGCAAAAGTTCCACAAGCAGGACAGAGGCTTAAATGCAAAACCACAGTTCCCAAGATCCAAAGGCAAAAACATGAAGCATAATCGTTCAGGCAATGATCAAACAAGAGTCCATGGTAAAACAGTGAAACACAAAACCCAGAATCCCAGATTCAGGAAGCCAAAAGCGTGCTGCTTAAAGCCAAGGTTAATCCATAGGAGTTTGCATGGAAAGAGCCACATTGAACTGACAACTCCTGTTTGTCAGCCAGAAGGCTAAATACTAGGGCTGGGCGGTTTTGTTTCATTAATTCGTAATTCGTTAATAATTCGTTAATTTTCTTGATTACGAAGCGATAACAAACCATTCTGGAGCAATTTTTAAAAAAACGAATTTTTAAATACGTTTTGTAAATGCTTCGTAATTCGTTATGTATTCGTTTCGTTATCGTTTTGAGGTTGTTTCGTTATTATTTCCACATGTCTGGGGCAAGTTTTATAGTTGTTTTTTGTTTAATTAGTGAAAAAAATTATAATATCACACGAACAGTTAACAACAGAGGGAGAGGGAAGCTTCAGAAGTTCCCCCGTCCCATTTGGAAGTTTTTTAGCGTATTTCGCGGTCGCGTCCGCCATTAACGAATCGATTCGTTATTGTTTTGGAAATCGTTTCGTTAATGTTTTGTAATTTTTTTAACATTTACGAAATTTCGTAAATATCGAACTTTTTAAAAGGAAAATTTTGTAATTATTTTAAATAACAAAACGCAAAAACCCCCAAAAAACGAATCAATTTTAGAAACAAATTTTTCCGTTGTTACCCAGGCCTACTAAATACCCTTTGCAATCATGAACGCATTGCGATGACCCTTGGCCGACTTGGCTTCTCGCTTACCAGCTAAGCGAGAACTCCTCTGGACCCTTAATTCTAAGCATTCTTGCCTGCTTATTATTTCACTATCTTCAGGGCTCTCTTTATCTTGGTCCAGCTGGACTCGATCACCGTGGGAAGGCTGGGGAGACGAAGACAACTCCACCTGGCCGTTATCTATCCCACTTACATTCTTTCCTCTGAGAACTGGCTTGATGTTTCTCCTACTGCACTGTCTGAGGCAGGCACAACAGAAATCTGAATCCCATCATCCTCTTCATCAGGGATCTCTGGCTCACAAGACCCACAGGGTTCAGTTTCAGACTCAGAATCAAACTGAGTCACAACACAGTCTTGGACAGCAATGGCTCCCAAAGTGACCCATTTAAGGTGGAATCAGGTATCAAACAAGGATGTGTTATTGCTCCAACCTTATTTTCCATCTTCATCACTATGTTACTGCATCTTGTTGATGGGAAGCTTCCCATCGGAGTGGAAATCAAGATCTGTATCTTTGCATTTCATTTTTTCTGCCAAAGTGGAGTATCTTACATTTGTCACTGTTGAACTTCATTTTGTTAGTTTTGGCCCATCTCTCTAATCTGTCAAGCCTCTTGCCAAGGAAATGCCATGTTAGGGTTGTCATGGATTGTCACTTTCTCGCCTGGTTCCTTAACAATGAGTTCCAGATAGGGAAGCTCTAATTAACAAATGTAGAATTCTTTCCAAGGAAGGGAGGAAGGAAACAATGCTTAAAATGGAAAGGCAACAATGGCAGGCGAGTCTGTCTTCTGTAACTTACGCCTTGGATTCCCTAGACTGGTAGTCCTAATTGGAAATCTTACAGCCGTCCAAATGGGCCTATGGATCCCTTTTATTTTTTGCATTCGTTGCAAGCTGTTTGAGCTGGAAGGCTTCCAGCTTTGTCTCGAAACTGCAAAGCCGAGCTGTCGTTTCCATTCAGAAGCCTTTTTAAAAAATTACTTTTTCTTAGGGAATTTGCAAAGGGGACATTTAACCTATATTTCATTCCTGATTATTCTGGCGACTTTCTCCCAGCAGTTTCTTGGCCAGGTTTTGCTCCAGAGGAGGCTTTGCCATTGGCTTCCTCCGAGGGAGGCTGAGAGAGTGGGACCTGCACAAGGTCACCTAGTAGCACTTTGGACATCTTCTCTCCATACTGGAGGGGTTGGGAGAACAGACCCACTTGTGTGGGAGTCATAGTTCACCCTGCATCCAGGAAGCATACTGGACCTCACCAATGATGGACCTGGACCAAATCTGGCATGCGGACCCCCACCCCCATGACCAACAGAACATACTGGAGGGGTTTCGGGGTGACTGACCCAACCGTGTGGGAGTTGTAGTTCACCCTGCATCCAGACAGCATTCTGAACCGTACCAATGACTGATTTGGAACAAACCTGGCACACAGACTCCCCAGGATCAACAGAACATACTGGAGGGGTTTCGGGGTGACTGACCCGACCGTGTGGGAGTTATAGTTCACCCTGCATCCAGGGAGCACACTGAACCTCACCAATGACGGATCAGGTCCAAATCTGGCATGCAGACCCCCACCCCCATGACCAATGGAACATACTGGAGGGGTTTCGAGGTGATTGACCCAACCGTGTGGGAGTTGTAGTTCACCCTAGATCCAGACAGCATTCTGAACCGTACCAATGATTGATTTGGAACAAACCTGGCACACAGACTCCCCAACAGAACATACTGGAGGGGTTTCAGGGTGACTGACCCAACCATGTGGGAGTTGTAGTTCACCCTGCTTCCAGACCGCATTCTGAACCATACCAATGACTGATCTGGACCAAACTTGGTCCAGATCAGTCATTGGTATGGTTCACAATGCGGTCTGGACCAGACTTCCCAGGAGCAACAGAACATACTAGAGGGGTTTCAGGGTGACTGATCCAACCAGTGGGAGTTGTAGTTCACCCTGCATCCAGACAGCATTCTGAACTGTAACAATGATTGATTTGGACCAAACCTGGCACACAGACACCCTGGGACCAACAGAACATATTGGAGGGGTTTTGGGGTGACTGACCCAACCATGTGGGAGTTGTAGTTCACCTTGCATCCAGGGAGAACACTGAACCTCACCAAAGACGGACCTGGTCCAAATCTGGCATGCAGACCCCCACCCCCATAACCAATGGAACATACTGGAGGGTTATACGGTGACTGATCCAACTGTGTGGAGTTGTAGTTCACCCTGCATCCAGACACCAATTTGAACTGTACAAATGATTGATTTGGACCAAACCTGTCACAGACTTCCCAGGACCAACAGAACATGTTTGAGGGGTTTTGGGGTGACTGACCCAACCATGTGGGAGTTGTAGTTCACCCTGCATCCAGACACCATTCTGAACTGTACCAATGATTGGTTTGGACTAAACCTGACACACAGACTCTCCAGAACCAACAGAACATACTGGAGGGGTTTTGGGGTGACTGACCCAACCGTGTGGGAGTTGTAGTTCGCCCTGCATCCAGACACCAATCTGAACTGTACCAATGATTGATTTGGACCAAACCTGGCACAGACTTCCCAGGACCAACAGAACATTTTTGAGAGGTTTTGGGGTGACTGACCCAACCGTGTGGGAAGTTGTAGTCCACCCTGCATCCAGACAGCATTTTGAACCACGCCAATGACTGATCTGGACCAAACTTGGCACACAGACTCCCCAGGACCAACAGAACTTACTGGAAAGTTTGGGGGGTGTTGACCTTGATTTATGGGAGTTATAGTTCACCTCCATCCAGAGAACCCGTAACCCCAACCAACAATGGACCAAACTTGGCACTGAGAAGCCTTATGACCAACTGGACATACTGCTGGGGTTTCTGAAAATTGACCTTGATTTTGGGAATTGCAGTTCACCCGTATCCAGAGAGCACTAAACCCAGCTGATATTGAATCTTGATCAAACATGGCACACAGAACCATGGTGAACAATATAACATACCAGAGTGTTTTTTTGGGGTGGGGGGGATGACCTACCCATGTGGAAGTTGTAGTTCACCCCGAATCCACAGATAATTACCAAACTTCTCAAAACAAACAATGCCTTTTTTGAAATCACCCAGGCATTGCCGGGTCCCCTTGTCCTTCCTAAATGCTTAGTGTATATGATTTTACCAGCTCGCTATGGAATGGGACATGGGTCTATTTTTTCCATAATTCTTTCAAAATAAGTCTCTCCAGAACTTTGTAGAGGTGGCACAACAGGGAGATTGGTCTGTAGCTTTTTGGGTCATTACGGTCTTTGCCTGGCTTCAAGAAGGCTGAGAGGAGATATGATAGCCATGTATAAATATGTGAGAGGAAGCCACAGGGAGGAGGGAGCAAGCTTGTTTTCTGCTTCCCTGGAGACTAGGACGCAATGGAACAATGGCTTCAAACTACAAGAGAGGAGATTCCATCTGAACATGAGGAAGAACTTCCTAACTGTGAGATCCGTTCAGCAGTGGAACTCTCTGCCCCGGAGTGTGGTGGAGGCTCCTTCTTTGGAAGCTTTTAAACAGAGGCTGGATGGCCATCTGTCAGGGGTGATTTGAATGCAATATTCCTGCTTCTTGGCAGAATGGGGTTGGACTGGATGATGGCCCAGGAGGTCTCTTCCAACTCTTTGATTCTACGATTCTATGATTCTATGACTCTTGCTGTCCTCCAGATTTTGGGGATCTGACAGAAAGGGGGCTACAAAGTGGAATCCACGACATGCGAGTGTGGATAAGAGCAAACCACTGACCACCTGCTGCAATGCAACCTGAGCCCTGCCACATGCACCATGGAGGACCTTCTTGCAGCAACACCAGAGGCACTCCAAGTGGCCAGATACTGGTCAAAGGACATTTAATCAACTACCAAGCTTGCAAATTCTTCCTTCCTTCTCTGCTTTTTCCCCTCTTTCCCTCTTTCCTTCCTTCCTTCCTTCCTTCCTTCCTTCCTTCCTTCCTTCCTTCTTCTTTCTTTCTCTCCCTCCTTCTCTCCTTCCTTCCTTCTTTCCTCCTTTCCCTCCTTCGTTCCTTCCTTCTAGACATAGGCCAAAAAAAGAATTGGGCTTGAAGGCAGTGCTTGAGAGAGGTGCATCCCTGCTTTCCTCAGAGCAAGAGTTCTATGGTTAGTAAGCCGGGCATCTGCATCTGTATTGTCATTTCGCTTTTGGGGGGTTTTAAGTCCTTTCTGCTGCTTTTTTTTTGGGGGGGGGGGGGTTATGAGTAATGGTCATAAGGGTTAAGGGTGTGGTGTCCAAATTTGGAGTCAATTCATCCAGTGGTTTTTGAGTTATGTTAATCCCACAAACGGACATTACATTTTTATTTCTATAGGAGGATACTTGGGATCCCATCCATAACTATGATTCCATCACTCTCCCAATGTGCAAGAACCTTCTGGTTTGCATTTCCAAATGGGGGCATTGGGATCGAGGAAGGAGCCTATGTTTGCAACTCTTTGGCTCCGATTCTAGTTTGTTTGCTTAATGCCCACATACCAGTGTGAACTCTAATCTAGATTTGCAGTGACAGGAATGGAAGAGAAGGGAGGCAATTTCCTGGGTTCTGCGCAGAAAGCTCTTCAGCTCAACCTGGGAGTTATTTTCCTCCCTCTCCTAAGTCCAATTCAATCACAGAAAAATTACTTTCCCTGTCAGCCCCCCCGCAGTCGGTGTCATGAAACGAGCCTTTGTGTCAGGTTAATTGTTCCTCGGATTGGTGAAAAACCCCAATGCAGAGAGAAATCAAATATTAACTCCGACAAGGAGTGGGTGAGGTGCCAAGGTGGGGATTCGGAGCGGGGAAGGAGAGCCTGGCGGAGAAGGGGAAGGTCGCCCTGCCCTTCGGCTTCGCTGGCACACCTGGGACCATCAACCGGCAGCAGGTGAGCCTTCATGAAGGCCATCGTTCGCCCCCCCCCCCGATATGGAGCCAAGGCTTGGGATGTATAGAGCCGCAGTGCCTCTGAGCATATGCAGAGTGCAGCATCTCCATCAAGCACCCCCAGAACAGCTAATCATATCTGAAGCCGAAAGTCAGGTTCCTACTAGGCTTGGTTGATTTCATAGAATCCTAGAATCATAGAATCATTGAGTTGGAAGAGACCTCCTGAGCCATCATCCAGTCCAACCCCATTCTGCCAAGAAGCAGGAATATTGCATTCATAGAATCATAGAATCATAGAATCAAAGAGTTGGAAGAGACCTCATGGGCCATCCAGTCCAACCCCATTCTGCCAAGAAGCAGGGATATTGCATTCGAATCACTCCTGACAGATGGCCATCCAGCCTCTGTTTAAAAGCCTCCACCACACTCTGGGGCAGAGAGTTCCACTGCTGAACGGCTCTCACAGTCAGGAAGTTCTTCCTTATGTTCAGGTGGAATCTCCTTTCTTGTAGTTTGAAGCCATTGTTCCATTGCATCCTAGTCTCCAGGGAAGCAGAGAACAAGCTTGCTGCCTCCTCTCTGTGACTTCCTCCCACATATTTATACATAGCTATCATGTCTCCTCTCAGCCTTCTCTTCTTTAGGCTGAACATGCCCAGCTCTTTAAGCCGCTCATCATAGGGCTTGTTCTCCAGACCCTTGATCCTTTTAGTCGCCCTCCTCTGGACACATTCCAGCTTGTCAATATCTCTATTGAATTGTGGTGCCCAGAATTGGACACAATATTCCAGGTAAAGTGGTCTAACCAAAGCGGAATAGAGCATGGGGAGCATGACTTCCCTAGACACTAGGCTCCTCTTGATGCAGGCCAAAATCCCATTGGCTTTTTTTGCCGCCACATCACATTCCTGGCTCATGTTTAACTTGTTGTCCACAAGGACTCCAAGATCTTTTTCACAGTGCTCTCGAGCCAGGCCTCTTCGTCCCCCATTCTGTCTCTTTGCATTTCGTTTTTCCTGCCTAAGTGGAGTCTCTTGCATTTGTCACTGTTGAACTTCATTTTGTTAGTTTTGGCCATTCATCTCTCTAATCTGTCAAGATCGTTTTGAATCCTGCTCCTGTCCTCTGGAGTACTGGCTATCCTCCCAATTTGGTGTTGTCTGCAAACTTGATGATCCTGCCTTCTAGCCCTTCATCTAAGTCATTAATGAAGATGTTGAACAGGACCGGGCCCAGGACAGAACCCTGCAAATGGCACTCCACTCGTCACTTCTTTCCTGGATGAAGAGGAAGCCTTGGGGAGAAACACCCTCTGGGTTCGTCCATTGAACTGAATGAACACTGCCCTATACAGTGGCACACTCTTCCAATATCAACAGAGTGCACTGGGGGTCAACCAACAGATGATGGGTCAAACAAACTGATCACACAGCCCCGCCAATATTCTGGGTATGTAGGGCCCATTGCCTGCATCAGGAATGCTGGGAATTGCAGCCCAACCACCTTGGAAAGGACCCAGTGATCCTCTCATTGCTTTCTGCATTAACCAACTGTGCTGCCTTCTTCATCCAAAAATGTTATCTTTAAGTTGCATTGGGGTGGGGAGAGAAGGAAGAGCAAGAGAGAAACCTGCTCTCCTCTCATCCTTCTTCTCAAATTGAGATGATGGTGGCTGATAACATTGCCTTTTGAAAGATTCCCTTCTCTGTATCCTTCCCCCTTCTCTCTCTCTCTCTGTATTTTGCTGGCAGCCTTTCTCTCTCTCCAAAGAAGTGTTTCATTGGCCGCTTTTGAGTTCCCTTCCCTCTAATCTGGGGGCTGTCGCATTTATTCTGCCTCGTCAGATCTCCTTTGTCATCGTCCGCCACTTCCTTATCTCCTTCCCTTAATCTTTCCCATCCTCCAGCCCCACAAGGCCTGGTTGTATTGCCAACTTGGGGAAAGGAGGAGGCAATAAAGCATCTCCGGATGGGCAAGAGAAAGCAGGGATCCATTTGGAAACGAGGGGGACCTTCCAAAGTATCATACGGATGGATGCCACAGGGAGGGTCCCAATCCTTTTCTTGATGGTTGCCAAAGGGAGCAAAAGGTTAGCCGTCCACGGAGAGAGAAGGATGCCCTTCCCTGTAAAGTGACACAAGGGCCAAATTCAGGAAAGGAGAGAAGACCCAATGCTTCCTCTTCATCCTGGAAAGAAGTGATGAGCGGAGTGCCGCAGGGTTCCCCCCTGGGCCCGGTCCTGTTCAACATCTTTATTAATGACTTAGATGAAGGGTTAGAAGGCATGATCATCAAGTTTGCAGATGACACCAAATTGGGAGGGATAGCCAATACTCCAGAGGACAGGAGCAGGATTCAAAACGATCTTGACAGATTAGAGAGATGGGCCAAAACTAGCAAAATGAAGTTCAACAGTGACAAATGCAAGATACTCCACTTTGGCAGGAAAAACAAAATGCAAAGATACAGAATGGGGGACAATGCCTGGCTCGAGAGCAGTACGTGTGAAAAAGATCTTGGAGTCCTCGTGGACAACAAGTTAAACATGAGCCAACAATGTGATGTGGCGGCAAAAAAAGCCAATGGGATTTTGGCCTGCATCAATAGGAGCATAGTGTCTAGATCTAGGGAAGTCATGCTACCCCTCTATTCTGCTTTGGTTAGACCACATCTGGAATATTGTGTCCAATTCTGGGCACCACAATTCAAGAGAGTAGGCCTGGGTAACAACGGAAAAATTTGTTTCTAAAATCGATTTGTATTTGGGTTTTTTTTTGTTTCGATATTTAAAATAATTACAAAATTTTCCTTTTAAAAAGTTCGATATTTACGAAATTTCGTAAATGGTAAAAAATTAACGAATCGATTTCCGAAACAATAACGAATCGATTCGTTAATGGCGGACGCGACCGCGAAATACGCTAAAAAACCTCCAAAACCTTCTGAAGCTTCCCTCTCCCTCTGTTGTTGACTGTTGGTGTGATATTATATTTTTTTTTCACTAATTAAACCATAAAACTGGCCCAGACATGCGGAAATAATAACGAAACGACCTCAAAACAATAACGAAACGAATACAATATCGAAATACGAAGCATTTACAAAACGTTTTTGAAAATTCGTTTTTTTAAATAATTGCTCCAGAATGGTTCGTTATCGTTTTGTAATTGAAAAAATTAACGAATTATTAACGAATTACGAATTAACGAAACGAAACCGCCCAGACCTAAGGATATATATGACAAGCTGGAATGTGTCCAGAGGAGAGCGACTAAAATGATAAAAGGTCTGGAGAACAAGCCCTATGAGGAGCGGCTTAAGAGCTTGGCATGTTTAGCCTGAAGAAGAGAAGGCTGAGAGGAGATATGATAGCCATGTATAAATATGTGAGAGGAAGCCACAGGGAGGAGGGAGCAAGCTTGTTTTCTGCTTCCCTGGAGACTAAGACTTCCGGTTTCCGGTATGGCGGTCAGCAGCAGCAACGCTGAGCTGCGCTGACAAAAAAGAACAATCCTAGGGAATCCTAGAGAATCCTCCCTCCCTGACCACCAAATTAAGGAGGGGTGAGTTCAGCACTCGCTATGGTCGCGCTGAACCGGAGAGAGCGTATAAGAGCCAAGGAGCCGAGAAAAAGGACCAGGAAGGCGGAGGTAGGCAAGGGAGCGCCGCCATTGCAACACGGCCAGCTCCCTTTCAAGAAACCTACCTGCTGAGGGCCTGATCGGCCGTCCACCTGGTCGATCCATCTGTGCCCGATCCTGGTGCTGTGGTGCCCGCTGGTGAGTCTCCCGTTACCGCCTGGGCTGCTGCCGGCTGCCGGCTGCTGCCGAGCCACCGCTGTGCGCGCAGCGGTCGCCATCTTGCCGGCGCTTGTCGGGCCTTGCTATCTTGCTGCCGGGAGGAAGAAGCGGCTGGAGGGAGAGGCAGCCGGGAGGTCGAGAGGCCGAGAGGAGGCGGTTTGTGACAACTGCGGTCGCCCTTGTCAAGGGCGAACCGCCACCGCCGCCAAGAGCCATCCTGTTCCCTCTGCGGGGTGCTGGGGAAAGTGAGCCGGGACTCTGTAGCAGCTGGCGCCGAGGCCGCCACCGCGAGCGTCGCGAACGCTCGTTTGGCTGGGCCTCCACTGTGGGGCCTGTGCCAGGCGAGCCACCGCACCGCGGGGGCTGCTTGAGTCGAACCCTGGCCGCCTAGGCCTTGGTTGTTTACCATCTGGGCCTTTCTCCTCCCCACCCCTCCGCTGGGGCCTATTAAGGTGGGCGAAGCTGCCGCCGCCGCGAACGCCGCCCCAGCTAGGACCTCTGCCGCCTGGGCTGCCGAAGCTGCCGCCACCGCGAACGCCGCCCCAGCTAGGACCACTGCCACCTGGGCCTTCTAAGCTGCACTGTGAGCATCGTCCCGGCTAGGCCCTTACCAGCTGGGCCCTACCAGCTGGGCCTTCACCATCTGGCCTGCACAAGACGCCCGCCACCGGGCCCAACATCGCCCAACAACGTTGCTCCTCCCAACTGGGCTTCTACCACCTGGGCCTATACCAGACGCTGGGCCTCTACTCCCCAGGCCTTGCCAGGCGGGCCGCTGCATCGCAAGGGCTACTGGAACCGGGCCCTGGGCTACCTGAGCCGGGCCCTGGCCGCCTGGGCCTTTACCATCTTCTACCAGTTGGGCCTCACCATCTGGGCAAGCCGCGTGTAGACCTTTTTGTGCTGACCTTCTGTGCTGACCGATATTGTGTAGACCTTTTTGTGCTGACTTTTCTCTGTGTTGATCGATATTGTGATAGACCAATTGTGCTGACCACCGCCGTGTTGACCATCTCCGGAAGACTGAGAGCCTCATTCGCTATTTTACATCAGCCGTCCATAGATTACATCTTGAATCATAATAACTTTACCTAACTGATATCACTGCCAACCTCCTTAATATTGTGTTTACATATTACTAATATAGTACGTTCCTTGTCTACCTCGCTGCTAATTTGGTACTAAGAACGCAATATAGCACTTTAAGGCGCCTGCCTTCTTTGCTGCTATATCGTACTAGCACTTACGCTCCCTTCCCCTATCCCTCCATGCCGCACTTTAGATAGCGCTGAGAGCCAGATTCGGGTATTTCGTCGCACTTTAAGATCCTTGCACTTTATGAATGGCCCTAGCAGCACGCAGCTGCGACGTCTACTGTGTTGCACTTTAAGACTCTTGCACTTTATGAACTATCTGTCGGGGCTGAGACGCTTTATCACTATCAATCTTACTGAAGTGTACTATTATTACCCATGTGGCTCCCCATCCCCATCCCCCTATTTGTATTGTCCTTGATATTAGTGACTAGTGGAAGGGGCAAGGGAGGAAGTGGGCTGGAGTCTGTGGACAACAATGAGGTGGGGAGGGGGGGGAAAGGGGATCAAGGGAGTTGGCAAGGGCCAACAAACCAAACAACTAGCGGAGCAGGAATTAAGACCTTGGTTTTGGACTGCGGCATGGAGGAGGGGAGGTGTTCCACTAGCCGAGGGGCCCCCATAGAGGCCGTGGTGGGGAGGGGGAGATGCGGAAAAAGGAGACCTCAAATTCGGCCTAATTCGGACCGCTTATCTACATTAATAATCCCAACCGGTCTCCTAAGGTAAATTGGTGTAACCAGGTGAGCGGGCCCTCTGGATTGAAGGTGGTGCTGCTGAACGCCAGATCTGTCAACGGAAAAACGACCTTTATCCAGGATTTAATCCTGGATGAGCGGGCAGATCTGGCGTGCATTACGGAGACCTGGCTGGATGAAGCTGGGGGCGTGAATCTGACCCAGCTTTGTCCTCCAGGCTTCTCCGTACAGCACCAACCGAGATCCGGAGGACGGGGAGGCGGGGTTGCAGTGGTCTATAGAGATTCCATCCATCTGACCAGGAGTCCCATCCCGCAGACCACAAATTTTGAATGTGTCCACCTGAGGGTGGGTGACCGGGACAGAATAGGGATTCTGCTAGTGTACCGTCCACCTCGCTGCACTACAGTCTCCCTACCTGAGCTAGCGGGGGTAGTCTCGAGCCTGGCGTTGGAGTCTCAACGGCTTCTCGTGCTGGGAGACTTCAATATCCATGCCGAGGCGACCCTCACAGGAGCGGCTCAGGACTTCATGTCTGCCATGGCAACCATGGGGCTGTCCCAACAAATATCTGGCCCCACCCACTGTGCTGGACATACATTGGACTTGGTTTTCTGCCAGGGATGGGAGCAGGGTGGCGGTGTGGAGGAGTTGTCCATCTCTCCATTGCCATGGACTGACCACTTCCTGATCAGATTTAGGCTCACTGCGCCCCCTAACCTCTGCAAAGGTGGAGGACCCATTAAGATGGTCCGCCCCAGGAGGCTTATGGATCCGAATGGATTCCTGACGGCTCTTGGGGATTTTCCCGCCACCTCGGTAGGTGACCATGTCGAGGCCTTGGTCGCTCTCTGGAATGGGGAGATGACCAGGGCAATTGACATGATCGCTCCGGAGCGTCCCCTCTCAAGTAGCCGAGCTAAACCAGCTCCTTGGTTTACTGAGGAGCTGGCAGTGATGAAGCGAAGGAAGAGGGAACTAGAGAGCGTGTGGCGTTCGGATCCGAGCGAGTCAAATCGAGCACGGTTTGTGTCCTTTCTAAGGGCATATGCCGCGGCAATAAAAGCCGCAAAGAAAACTTTCTTTGCGGCCACTATTGCGTCTGCAAAACCGTCCGGCGGAGTTGTTTCGGATTGTCAGAGGTCTTTTAACTCCCGCCACCCCAGGCGGGAGCCCTGACAATTCGGCCACGCGCTGCGAAGCATTTGCTCGGTTCTTTGCAGACAAAGTCGCCTTGATCCGTTCTGGGCTGGACACCATGTTAAATGCAGTCTCTGAGGATGTGACACGAGCACCTGCTTGTCCTATTTTGATGGATTCTTTTCAGTTTGTGAAGCCCGAGGATGTGGACAAGATACTTGGAGGAATGAGGCCCACCACGTCCATCCTAGACCCCTGCCCATCCTGGCTTCTGAAGGAGGCCATAGGGGGATTGGCTGAGTGGGTAACGGTGGTGGTTAACGCCTCCCTTCGGGAAGGCAAATTCCAGCGAGCTTAAAACAAGCTATTATAAAACCGCTGTTGAAGAAACCATCACTGGACCCCACTAAATTTGACAACTTTCGGCCTGTTTCCAATCTCCCCTTTTTGGGCAAAGTCATGGAAAGCATGGTGGCCTCACAACTCCAGGTATTCTTGAGAGACACGGATTATCTGGATTCGGCACAGTCTGGTTTCAGACCGGGACATGGAACTGAGACGGTCTTGGTCGCCTTAGTGGATGATCTGCGCCGGGAGCTAGACAGGGGGAGTGTGTCCCTGTTGGTGCTCCTGGACCTCTCAGCGGCCTTCGATACCGTCGACCACGGTATCCTTCTGGGGCGCCTTGCGGAAATGGGTCTTGGGGGCACTGCTCTGCAGTGGCTCCAGTCATTTCTGGAGGGCCGCACCCAGAAGGTGTTATTGGGGGACTCCTGTTCAACACCACAGCCTTTGACCTGTGGGGTTCCACAGGGCTCTATACTGTCCCCCATGCTGTTTAATATCTACATGAAGCCGCTGGGTGAGATCATCCGGAGTTTCAGGGTGCGGTGTCATCTGTACGCAGATGATGTCCAACTCTGTCACTCCTTTCCACCTGCTACTAAGGAGGCTGTCGAGGTCCTGAACCGGTGCCTGGCCGCTGTAATGGTCTGGATGAGGGCGAACAAACTGAAATTAAATCCAGACAAGACAGAGGTACTCCTGGTCAGTCGCAAGGCCGAACAGGGTATAGGGTTACAGCCTGTGCTGGATGGGGTCGCACTCCCCTTGAAGGCGCAGGTTCGCAGCTTGGGTGTGATCCTGGATTCATCGTTGAGACTGGATCCCCAGGTTTCAGCGGTGACCAGGGGAGCATTTGCACAGCTCAGGCTCGTGCGCCAGCTGCGCCCGTACCTCGGGAAGTCTGACTTGGCCACAGTGGTACACGCTCTGGTCACATCCCGCCTTGACTACTGCAACGCTCTCTACGTGGGGCTGCCCTTGAAGACGGCCCGGAAGCTTCAGCTAGTCCAGCGCGCGGCTGCCATGCTACTAACAGGAGCAGGACGCAGGGAGCACACAACGCCCCTGTTGTTCCAGCTCCACTGGCTGCCGATCTGCTACCGGGCCCAATTTAAGGTGCTGGTGTTGGCCTACAAAGCCCTAAACGGTTCCGGCCCAAAATACCTTTCTGACCGCATCTCGGCCTATGAGCCCACGAGGGCCTTGAGATCGTCTGGGGAGGCCCTTCTCTCGATCCCGCCTGCCTCACAGGCACATCTGGCAGGGACGATGGATCTGGACTAAATGATGGATCTGGACTAAACTTGGCACAGATATTCAATATGCCCAAATGTGATCATTGGCGGAGTTTGGGGAAAATAGACTTTGACATTTGGGAGTTGTAGTCGGGATTTATAGTTCACCGAAAATCAAAGAGTATTCTGAACCCCACCAATGATAGAATTGGGCCAAACTTCCCACACAGAACCCCCATGACCAACAGAAAATACTGTGTTTTTATGGTCTTTGGCGACCCCTCTGACACCCCCTTGCGACGCCCACAGGGGTCCAGACCCCTAGGTTGAGAAACACTGTCCTAGATCATTAGAAAATTGTGATTAGGGACATTTTGCTTAGGGTTTCCTTTTTCTGGGAAGGCACACTGGAACAACCACATTTTCAGGCTCCTCTTAAAGACTGCCAGAGTTGGGGCATGCCTAATGTCCTTGGGGAGCGAGTTCCAGAGTCAAGGGGCCACCACCAATCGCGCTTGCGATTGGATTGTGAGCAGGGCCTCTCCAGATGAACGAAGAGATCATTGGGGTCATCCCTTGCTGTGGGAAACAACTGAACTTCTGCACCCTGATCTTCCTCGTCTATCCCAGGGACACCATCACTTTGCACCTGACTGTGAATCTGAATCCCATCATCCTCATCAGAATCATTGAGACTATCACTCTGAGATTCCAGCTGAGTCGCAACATTATTTCCCAAAGGCTGTGGATGATCTGCCTTGGAAGGAGAGCTTGACTAGATGGCCTTTTGGATTGCTTTCTAACTCTACAGCAGGCATGGGTAAACTTGGGCCCTCCAGGTGTTTTGGAGTTCAACTTCCACAATTCCTAACAGCCGTGACAGATCGCCATCCAGCCTCTGTTTAAAAGCTTCCAAAGAAGGAGCCTCCACCACACTCTGGGGCAGAGAGTTCCACTGCTGAACGGCTCTCACAGTCAGGAAGTAGGCTGTTAGGAATTGTGGGAATTGAAATCCAAAACACCTGGAGGGCCCAAGTTTGCCCATGCCTGCCCTACAGTTTGCAATGAAGCAAAACTCCTCCACCACCACCACCTCCTTTGGTGCATCTGCATCGAGTGGGAAGAGGAAGCCAGATGAGCAAAAGTGCACTTCCATGCTCCAATCAATGCCTTTCACTCCACATCCGTTGCGGTACATCGGTCTTAGAAGTGGCACCCCGGCCTTTTTCTGCCTCCGCGAAGGAGGTCCTGATGTATTTATCACTGTGGGAGCCTTGCTGGGTTTTTAAAAAATCCCTCCTCGTTGCTGCAAAGGAACTTAGCTCAGCATTTGCTTTGCTTTTTATTTAATGTGGGGTTTTCGGCTCCTTTTGAAGTTTTGGACGGGAAACCTGTCCAGACCCGGAGCTCTTAATCTGTGGATTGGGGCTGTTTGTCTGCGTGCTCAGCATCCCTCAATGGGGATTACTGGGCCTCCCTCCAACTTGGGCCCCACTTGCACTGCTGGCTCATAAGCACCAATATCGATCCAAACGCTCAAGTCTCTCAAATGGGAACAAGTGCCGATATGGACAGGGAAAGCAGTCCTTTGATCAGTGCAAGTCGGAATGAATGAACGTTATTATTTCAGTCACAGAGCAAGAGCTATCCGTGCAAGTCCAGTGGGGCTCCCATGCAAGCTTGGACCAGATCGGCCTTTCAGTTCAAAGATGTGGACTTCTCACCAAAAGTTCTGCCAGAGGGTCTACAAATGCTTAAGGAAGGTTTCTCATATGCTGGAGGAGCTGTGTTTCCCAAGAGAGAACATATTAAGCAAATAGAGTTGCAAGCTGGGTAGATGCGGGGAATGCCGTGGATGTGGCGTACCTGGATTTCAGGAAGGCCTTCTTTGACAAGGTCCCCCATGACCTTCTGGCAAAGAAACTAGTCCAATGTGGGCTAGGCAAAACTGCGGTGAGGTGGATCTGTAATTGGTTAAATGGAGGAACCCAGAGGGTCATTCTCCCCAATACTTCCTCTTCATCTAGGAAAGAAGTGACGAGCGGAGTGCCATCAGCAGGGTTCCGTCCTGGGCCCGGTCCTGTTCAGGATCTTTATTAATGACTTGGATGAAGGGCTAGAAGGCAGGATCATCAAGTTTGCAGACGACACCACATTGGGAGGGAGAGCCAATGCTCCAGAGGACAGGAGCAGGAGTCAAAGGGATCTTGACAGATTAGAGAGATAATTGGCCAGAGCTAACAAAATGAAGTTCAACGGGGACAATTGCAAGATACTCCACTTTGGCAGGAAAAACGAAATGCAAAGATACAGAATGGGGGACGCCTGGCTCGAGAGCAGTACGTGTGAAAAAGATCTTGGAGTCCTCGTGGACAACAAGTTAAACATGAGCCAGGAATGTGATGTGGCAGCAAAAAAAGCCAATGGGATTTTGGCCTGCATCAATAGGAGCATAGTGTCTAGATCTAGGGAAGTAATGCTCCCCATGCTCTATTCTGCTTTGGTTAGACCACATCTGGAATATTGTGTCCAATTCTGGGCACCACAATTCAAGAGAGATATTGACAAGCTGGAATGTGTCCAGAGGAGGGCGACTAAAATGATCAAGGGTCTGGAGAACAAGCCCTATGAGGAGCGGCTTAAGGAGCTGGGCATGTTTAGCCTGAAGAAGAGAAGGCTGAGAGGAGATATGATAGCCATGTATAAATATGTGAGAGGAAGCCACAGGGAGGAGGAGCAAGCTTGTTTTCTGCTTCCTTGGAGACTAGGACGCAATGGAACAATGGCTTCAAACTACAAGAGAGGAGATTCCATCTGAACATGAGGAAGAACTTCCTGACTGTGAGAGCCGTTCAGCAGTGGAACTCTCTGCCCCGGAGTGTGGTGGAGGCTCCTTCTTTGGAAGCTTTGAAGCAGAGGCTGGATGGCCATCTGTCAGGGGTGATTTGAATGCAATATTCCTGCTTCTTGGCAGAATGGGGTTGGACTGGATGGCCCAGGAGGTCTCTTCCAACTCTTTGATTCTATGATTCTATGAAATAAATGAACAATAGGGGTGTGCAATTTTTTTGTCAGTCATTGTAAGTTGTATCTATTTTGTTAAATTTGTACTTACAAGGTGATATCTGACATGTGGACGTGGCCTACACCTAAAACTTAAGAACTGAAAATTAAAGGTAAAGGCAAAGGTTTCCCCTGACATTAAGTCCCGTCATGTCTGACTCTGGGACTTTGGTGCTCATCTCCATTTCTCAAAGCAGGGAGCTTTGAGATGGTTGAACAGAAACTCTCTGGAGCTCTAGGTGCTCTAACTGCCTATTACAGGGAAAACCAGCTGATCCCTAATCCATCTAAAACACAGACATGTGCCTTTCACCTTAAGAGCAGACGAGCATCCCAAGCTCTGAGGATCACCTGGGAAGAAATCCCACTGGAGCATTGCAGCACACCCAATATCATACAAAAGCTGACTGGCACAACCTGGGGATCACAACCAGACACAGTGAAGACATCTGCCCTTGCACTATGCTACTCTGCTGCTGAGTATGCATGTCCAGACATCTAACCACGCTAAAACAGTGGATGTGGCTCTTAATGAGACATGCCGCATTATCATGGGGTGTCTGCGCCCTACACCACTGGGGAAATTAGGTATTGCACCACCTGACATCCGCTGGGAAGTAGCAGCCAATTGTGAAAGGACCAAGGCAGTGACATTTCCAGCTCATCCTTGTTTAGGTATCAGCCAGCATGTCAATGTCTTAAATCTAGAAATAGTTTCCTAAGATCTACAGAGACACTCGCTGGAACACCCCAGCAAGCGAGAGTCCAAAAGTGGCAGGCTCAAACCCAGAACCTTAACCAATGGCTGATACCAAATGAGAGACTCCCCCCTGGGCACACAGAAGACGGGGTGACTTGGAAGGCGCTGAACAGACTGCGCTTGGGCACCACGAGATGCAGAGCCAACCTTCAGAAATGGGGCCACAAAGTGGAATCCTCGACATGCGAGTGTGGAGAGGAGCCAACCACTGACCCCCTGCTGCAATGCACCCTGAGCCCTGCCACATGATGCACAAGGGAGGACCTTCTTCCGGCAACACCAGAGGCACTCCAAGTGGCCAGATACTGGTCAAAGGACATTTAATCAAGTACCAAGCTTGCAAACTCTGTTCTGTCTGTTTGTTAAAATCACTGGTTGGCTTTAAAAAGGTTTATGTCAAAAGAAAACAAAATCCCTAAAATCAGAAGATGCATGAATGAATATTTCTGAAAGTTGGAGGGGAATGATCCCATTATCTTGTGTCATTGTATAGAACAGTGTAGAACACTCTAAGGATGAGTCAACAGTGTGAAGCAGCAGCGAAAAAGGCCAATGTGATCCCAAGCTGCACCAATAGTATAGTGTCAGACTGGAATTATAACCCTGTGTCCAGTTCTGGGCACCAAAATTAAAAAAATGAGAAGTACACAATGTAAAGCGATGTTTCTTAACATTCCTAATGCCCAGACCCCTCAAGTTGTGGTGACCCTCAACTATCACATTAGTTTCATTGCTACTTCGGAATTGTAATTTTGCTACTGTTAAGAACCGTCATATAAATATCTGATCTGCAGGATATATTTTCATGCACTGGACCAATTTATGCCCAAATGTGATCACTGGTGGAGTTTGGGGAAAATAGACCTTGACATTTGGGAGTTGTAGTTGCTGGGATATATAGTTCACCTACAATCAAAAAGCATTCTGAACCCCACCAATGATAGAATTAGGCCAAAATTGGCATACAGAACTCCCATGACCAACAGAAAATACTGGGTTTGGTGGGCCTCAGCTCCTCTCCTCTCTGGAAACGCTTTCTGTACAGCCTTCTAGCTAATACAGCCACAGTTGCTGAAGAGTCCGAGACATGCACCTCCTTAAGCCGCTCCCATATGGCATGTGCAGTGGCCAAACTGCAAACATGAATCAGCTGTTCGTCGTCGACTCCGAGAATGAGACTTGCCTTGGCCTTCTCCAATGCTCTATGCTCCTCTGCTGTTGGTTGTTGTGGTGGTGGGTTCACAATACAATCCCACAGAGATTCCCTCCTTAAGTAACTCTCCATACGAACCTTCCATATGGAGTAATTCCTGCCATTCAACCTGGCAATAGGGAATGCTGCAATATTCACTAGGCCTGTGCGGTTTCGTTCGTTAATTCGTTAATTCGTTATTAATTCGTTATTTTTACCATTTCCGAAGCGATATTGAAACATATTTCCAAACCCGGAAGGGTTTTTAAATATCGAACCAGCAACCCCCATAGTTTTAACGAGCCTCCGCTCGTTTCGTTAATGGGGTGGAGGCTGCTGGAGTGCTGGTGCATGGGAGCCAATCCGGCGCTCCCAAACAGTGCACCACCATGGGTCCGTGGCTGCCTGTTTTTGATTGGCCGGCGAGCCCTTTCAAAGCGGCTCCGCGCGGCCCGTAGCTTCAAGAGGGCGAGGGAGTTTGCATTGGGTTGGCTTGGCAATGGCTGCTAGCAACTCGGATTGGATTCATTCCTTGCTGCTGTGAGTGCTGCTTGCTTCATTTGCTGTCTCTTGCCTGTGTTTGGTCCACATTTGGGCCATTTTTTGGTTAATTTTCCATTTTAAAATATTTTTAATATTATTTTTTAATATTATTTTTAATATTATTTTAATATTATTCTTAAAAAATATTCTAAAAAAGAAAAGACTCTTCTGTTGGTGTGTGCTCTCATTTGCTGTATCCTGCCTGTGTTTGGTCCACATTTGGGCCATTTTTTGGTTAATTTTCCATTTTAAAATATTTTTTAATATTATTTTAATATTATTTTTTAATATTATTTTATATTATTCTTAAAAAATATTCTAAAAAAGAAAAGACTCTTCTGTTGGTGTGTGCTCTCATTTGCTGTATCGTTCCTGTGTTTGGTCCACATTTGGGCCATTTTTTGGTTAATTTTCCATTTTAAAATATTTTTTAATATTATTTTAATATTATTTTTAATATTATTTTAATATTATTTTAAAAAAATATTCTAAAAAAGAAAAGACTCTTCTGTTGGTGTGTGCTCTCATTTGCTGTATCCTGCCTGTGTTTGGTCCACATTTGGGCCATTTTTTGGTTAATTTTCCATTTTAAAATATTTTTAATATTATTTTTTAATATTATTTTTTAATATTATTTTTTTACTATTATTCTTAAAAAATATTCTAAAAAAGAAAAGACTCTTCTGTTGGTGTGTGCTCTCATTTGCTGTATCCTGCCTGTGTTTGGTCCACATTTGGGCCATTTTTTGGTTAATTTTCCATTTAAAAATATTTTTAATATTATTTTAATATTATTTTTTAATATTATTTTAATATTATTCTTAAAAAATATTCTAAAAAAGAAAAGACTCTTCTGTTGGTGTGTGCTCTCATTTGCTGTATCCTGCCTGTGTTTGGTCCACATTTGGGCCATTTTTTGGTTAATTTTCCATTTTAAAATATTTTTTAATATTATTTTATATTATTTTTTAATATTATTTTAATATTATTTTTAAAAAAAATATTCTAAAAAAGAAAAGACTCTTCTGTTGGTGTGTGCTCTCATTTGCTGTATCCTGCCTGTGTTTGGTCCACATTTGGGCCATTTTTTGGTTAATTTTCCATTTTAAAATATTTTTTAATATTATTTTAATATTATTCTTAAGAAATACCAAAAATATTCTAAAAATTCGTTAATATTTACAAAATTTCTTAAATACCAAAACTTTTTTTGGAAAGTTTTGTAATTATTTTAAATATCGAAACAAAAAAACACCCCAATTACAAATCGATTTTAGAAACAAATTTTTTCTTGATCAAACAGGCCTATTTCACTCCTGAATCCATCTTCCAGAGTTTAGTCCCACAACAAAGTGAAGTCTAAAAAAAAAAATTCCTCTGTTAGGGTCTTTGCAAAATTAGGCTGGGTTATACTGGTGCATACTGGGTTATGCTGGGCCCATAACCTGTTGCGCTGAGTCAATTTGTTGCGCAGTAGCAATGTCCAATATGCCCAAAAACCCAATGCCAAAGACACAGACCAGTCAGAAGAAATAAAACAGTAGAACTTTACTCTTGGTTGCAGAGTTGAAAATAAAACAGCTTGGCACACTTACATAGTCTCTGTAAGTAATACAGAATAAATCTTCTGTGTTTTAAATCATAGAGCATAACAAAATAAAACATGGTTACTTCACCATAACCTAAGCTTCTTGCTTCTTCTCTCCAGCAATTCAAACTTCCAACTGCCAGCCGTCTGCACAAGCCTCAAATTGTTACATTTAAAAGGTGTGGCCTAGCTAGTAGGCCTGTTTGATCAAGAAAAAATTTGTTTCTAAAATCGATTGTAATTGGGGTGTTTTTTTGTTTCGATATTTAAAATATTTACAAAACTTTCCAAAAAAAAAGTTTTGGTATTTACGAAATTTCGTAAATATTAACGAATTTTAGAATATTTTTTGTATTTTTTAAGAATAATATTAAAATAATATTAAAAAATAATATTAAAAAATATTCAAAAATGGAAACTGAAACAAAAAATGGCCCTGATGTGGACAAAACACAGGCAGGAGACAGCAAATGAGAGCACACACCAACAGAAGAGTCTTTTCTTTTTTAGAATATTTTTTAAGAATAATATTAAAATAATATTAAAAAAATATTAAAATAATATTAAAAATATTTTAAAATGGAAAATTAACCAAAAAATGGCCAAAATGTGGACCAAACACAGGCAGGAGACAGCAAATGAGAGCACACACCAACAGAAGAGTCTTTTCTTTTTTAGAATATTTTTAAGAATAATATTAAAATAATATTAAAAAATAATATTAAAATAATATTAAAAAATATTTTAAAATAATATTAAAAAATATTTTAAAATGGAAAATTAACCAAAAAATGGCCCAAATGTGGACCAAACACAGGCAGGACACAGCAAATGAAGCAAGCAGCACTCACAGCAGCAAGGAATGAATCCAATCCAGTTGCTAGCCATTAGCCAAGCCAAGCCAATGCAAACTCCCTCGCCCTCTGCAGCAATGAGCCGGGCCGCGCCGCGCGGAGCCGCTTTGAAAGGGCTCGCCGGCCAATCAAAAACAAACAGCCACGGACCCACAGTGCACTGCTTGGGAGCGCCGGATTGGCTCCCACTGGCACCAGCACTCCAGCAGCCTCCACCCCATTAACGAAATGAGCGGAAGCTCGTTAAATCTATGGGGGTTGCTGGTTCGATATTTTAAAACCCTTCCGGGTTTGGAAATGTGTTTTGATATCGCTTCAAAAATGCCTAAAATAACGAATTAATAACGAATTAACGAATTAACGAACGAAACCGGACAGGCCTACTAGCTAGCATTCTGCAGCTGCAGTTAATCATTAATACTTTGCAAGGCTTTTCTGTTTAGGCTTTCTTTAACACACACACACACACACTGGGCTTAAAGCAATATACCGTAATAGGCATTGACCTTGAATTTGGGAGTTGTAGTTCACCTACGTCCAGAGAGCATTGCGGACCCAAACAATGATGGATCCGGACCAAACTTGGCACGGATACTCAATATGCCCAAATGTGAACACTCGTGGAGTTTGGGAAAATAGACTTTGACATTTGGGAGTTGTATTTGCTGGGATTTATAGTTCACCATAGTAGCAAGTTTCACCCCAATAGCTGTAAAAACGAGGGAGGAAGGAGCCCCTGAAGTTTTGTTATTGTGCAATTACTATAACGAAAAAGTAACGGAATGTCTTTACAGCCTTGGGCTTCTTTGGCCTTTCTTCGTCCCTCTTGGCCCAAGGCCGTCCAATGGCTGCCTGCCTGCCTCAGGATCCCATCTTTATTGGCTTTTAAAGAGCCCTTAAGAAATGCTTTGTGCCAAACGGCATGTTATTAAGAGCCCCGGGAGCTGGGTTTTATAGTACATTAAACCGCGGCTGCCTTTCCTGCGTGTCATTAAGCCATTTCTTAGATATTTGGAAATGAAACGTTCTGTTCTGAAATGGGTTTTGCAGGAATCACCTTGGGATGACATTGCCCTAGAAAGTGGCATATAAACACCGGGGTGAAACCAACAGAAGGAAATGAACAGTTTCTGTTTGTGAGTGAAGCCAAGGAGGAAAGGGAAATGCCTCTTGGTAACGGATTGCCTTAAAATGATGTGCAAACTGGACTTCTTCCTAGTCACCTGCAAAGACAATTTCTTCCTCCCTCATCGGAGTAAATATCAAATGGCACCTCTTGCATTTTGCATTAGTAGGTCTTGCTTAGCTTGTTGCATTCTGCATTTATTTTTTGTGAAACAAAATTTGGAAAACCCTCAGGATGTAATAGATAGGATCTTGTTGGTGTCCCATGCATGCAACAGTGGAAGCAGTTCCACAGTATAATATACATTAGAACTAGTTTGCCAGATTAAAATTGCCATATTAAAATTGTCGTCCAAAACAGTCCAAGTACAGTCCAATAAAATCTTGTCTTCCCAGTAAAACAAACTATTCTGTGAACGCCGCTTGATCCCATAACCAGGATTTAAGTTTCTTCCGAAAGGTCAGAAGGGAGGGGGCAAATCTAACTTCATTAGGGAGGGAGTTCCACAGCCGAGGGGCCACCACGGGGAAGGCTCTGTCTCTCATCCCCACCAAATGCAACTGTGATGGCGGTGAGACCGAGAGCAGGGCCTCCCCTGGATAATTTATTTACTTTACTTGTATACCGCAGTTTCTCAGCCCAACAGGCGACTCAACGCGGTTTACAACAAGGATAAGAATCAATCAATGATATACAATTTAAAACCATAAAAGCATAATATACAATATTGACACAACAATAGACAACACAATCTATCTCATAACTAGAGTCGTGATCCAATCCGTCGTCCAAATTTCCATTCCTGTAATCATCACATTCATTGCACTGTTTATCCGAATGCCCGTTCAAACATCCAAGTTTTTAATCTTCTTCGGAACACCATTAGCGAGGGGGCTGATCTTACCTCCATGGGAAGGGCATTCGACAGCCGGGGGGCCACCACAGAAAAGGCCCTGTCTCTCTTCCCCGCCAGCCGCACCTGTGAAGCAGGCGGGATAGAGAGCAGGGCCTCCCCAGAAGATCTTAGGGTCCTGGCGGGCTGATAGGCAGAGATACGTTCGGATAGGTAACTTGGGCCAGAACCGTTAAGGGCTTTATAGGCCAATGCCAGCACTTTGAATTGAGCCCGGTAGCAAATCGGCAGCCAGTGGAGCTGGTGGAGCAGAGGAGTTGTTTGCTCCCTGCGCTCCGCTCCTGTTAGTATCATGGCTGCCAAGCGTTGGACTAGCTGGAGCTTCCGAGTCATCTTCAAGGGCAACCCCACGTAGAGAGCGTTGCAGTAGTCTAGACTGGATGTAACCAGAGCGTGGATTACCGTGGCCAAGTCAGACTTCCCAAGGTACGGGCGCAGTTGGCGCACGAGTTTTAACTGTGCAAATGCTCTCCTGGTCACCGCCGAAACCTGGGGTTCCAGGCTCAGCGATGAATCCAGGATCACACCCAAACTGCGAACCTGCGTCTTCAGGGGGAGTGCGACCCCATCCAACACAGGCTGTAACCCTATACCCTGTTCGGCCTTGCAGACTAACCAGGAGTACCTCTGTCTTGTCTGGATTCAATTTCAATTTGTTCGCCCCCATCCAGACCGTCACAGCGGCCAAGCACCGGTTCAGGACCTCGACAGCCTCCTTAGTAGCAGGTGGAAAGGAGTGACAGAGTTGGACATCACCTGCGTACAGATGACATCGTACTCCGAAACTCCGGATGATCTCTCCCAGCGGCTTCATGTATATGTTAAACAACATGGGAGACAGTATTGAGCCCTGAGGAACCCCACAAGACAAAGGTTGTGGGGTTGAACAGGAGTCTCCCAGTAACACCTTCTGAGACCGACCCTCAAGGAATGACCGGAGCCACTGCAAAACAGTACCTCCAAGTCCCATCCCTGCGAGGCGTCCCAGAAGGATACCGTGGTCGACGGTATCGAAGGCCGCTGAGAGGTCCAGCAGCACCTTGGTGGTTCGTAGAGGGAGATACGTTCGGACAGGTAAACTGGGCTGTAACCATTTAGGGCTTTATAGGTTAATACTAGCACAGCCTGGCTGCCGAGTGTTGGACTAGCTGAAGCTTCCAAGCAGTCTTCAGAAACAATCCCACGCAGAGTGCATTGCAGTAATCTATTCAGGATGTAACCAGAGCATAGACCACCATGGTCATGGCCATAGATTTCTGTGGGTGAGCAGATGGCAACTATTGGATGGTATATGTTATGTATCAGAAACTAGAGCTGATGTGGTCTATCCAATGTAATTTTATGAATCGGCACCCCAAACCGAATCTAAAGTTGACCAAAAACTGATTCATATCCCTTTTGGTCTTAATGTTGGAGAGTGGGCCCTAGTCAAAGTGGTCCCTGGTCAACGGGACCCGAGTCAAGTGGTCCCTGGTCAAGTGGTCATGGGTCAAAAAGGTTTGGGAACCACTGATCTAGAAAATCCACGGCATCTTTATCAAGAGGGATGCCTGTCTAGTAGAAGTTGAAGACAGCTTGTTGTCTGCTGCTCTAGAGACTGGGACATAATGGAGTTGTGGATTCAAACAGAAGAAAATGACACAGTGCCTAACCTTTTCTAATGGCCGACTGTTAACTTGGAAGATATTATTATTATTATTATTATTATTATTATTATTATTATTATTATAGAATCTCCTTCATTGGAACTAGGCCTGGGCGGTTTCGTTCATTAATTTCGTAATTCGTTATTAATTCGTATTTAAATTAGCTTACGATCCAATATTGAGCCATGCAGGAATAGTGGGAGGAGTACATTAGATTCGAAACAATTTTTTCAATTTATTTCTTAATTGTTTCGTAATTATTTCGTAATTATTTCGTAATTATTTTCGCATGTCTGGTGCAAGTTTTATAGCTGTTGTTTGTTTTATCACACCAACAGTCAACAACAGAAGGAGAGGGAAGCTTCAGAAGTTCCCCCTGTCCCATTTGGAGGTTTTTTTTAGCATATTGCGCAATCGCATCCGCTATTAACGAATCGATTCAAAATTTACGAAATTTCGTATATTTCAAAAATTTTAAAAGGAATATTTCGGAATTCTTTAAAAAAACGAAACGCGATGGACCCCTAAAAATGAAACGAGTTTAGAAACAAATTTTTCCGTTGTTACCCAGGCCTAATTGGAACCCTTCAAACTGTGGCTGGATGGGCATCTTTTAGGACCACTTCAGCTGTGGATTCCTGCATGGCAGAAGCGGGGTTGGTCTACGTGACCTTTTAGGGGTTCCTTATTTATTTATTTATTTGCTTTATTTTTATACCGCATTTTTCAGCCTAATTCCTTCCAACTCTAGAGGATGATGGCCTGCTTTGGAGGGTGGCAGACTCCCTTTCTTTGGAGTCCTTCAAATAGAGGTTGGATGGGCATCTCTCCAGACCAATGTTTCTCAACCTGGGGGTCGGGACCCCTGAGGGGGTCATGAGGGGGTGTCAAAGGGGTCGCCAAAGACCATCAGAAAACATAGTATTTCCTGGTGGTCATTGGGATTCTGTGTGGGAAGTTTGACCCAATTCTATTGTTGGTCGAGTTCAGAATGCTCTTTGATTGTAGGTGAACTATAAATCCCAGCAACTATAACTCCCAAATGTCAAGGTCTATTTTCCCCAGACTCTACCAGTGTTCACATCTGGGCATACTGAGTATTCGTGCCAAGTTTGGTCCAGATCCATCCTTGTTTGAGTCCACAGTGCTCCTCTGGATGTAGGTGAACTACAATTCCCAAACTCAAGGTCAATGCCCACCAAACCCTTCCAGTGTTTTCTGTTGGTCATGGGAATTCTTTGTGCCAAGTTCGGTTTAAATCCATCACTGGTGGAGTTCAGAATGCTTTTTGATTATAGGTGAACTATAAATCCCGGCAACTACAACTCCCAAATAACAAAATCAATCCCCAACCCCACTAGCATTCACATTTGGGCATATTGGGTATTTGTGCTCAATTTAGTCCAGTGAATGAAAATATATCAGATATTTACATTATGATTTATATAAAAAAAATTGTACTAAAATGACAGGTATCAAGTAGCAACGAAAACAATATTATGGTTGGGAGTCACCACAACATATGGAACAGCATTAAGGGGTCACGGCATTAGCAAGGTTGAGAACCACTGCTCCAGACTGATTTAGTTGGGTCCTCCTGCTTGGCAGAGGAGGGCTGGACTGGATGGCCCCTTGGGTCCCTCCTAACTTCATGCTTCATGTGCAAATCTCCATGTTAGGCTGGACGCTCTGCAGTGTGGCATCCTTACTGATGTGTTCCCTCTCCATGCACAAGGCCTGGCTCCGAGCACTGACTGGCTTGCCTGCTGTTCGTTCCCTTTGCAGGAAGATAATCTTTTTTCTCTAAGCCAGTCGGCTGCAAAGTAAGACGTCCCTGAATATTCCCCAGCTTTTGATCGCTGCAGACATTTATTATTATTTCCCCTTTTTTGCAAAAGACAATGTGCTCCCCAGAGATGTCTCCTTGTGCCTGCTGCCAGGGATTAGAACCGAATGATTAGAGAGACCTGGCAGGGAAAGGGAAGCATCCCAGGGAGTGAGCGAGAGAGCGAGCGGAGGATGCAAAGAGAAGCCTGCCTGGGGCTCTGCCTCCTCAGAGCTGATGCTGCTTCTGCTGTTGGGCCTTTGAAGTGGATTCTAGGCCTGGGTAACAACGCAAAAATTTGTTTCTAAAATCGATTTGTAATTGGGGTGTTTTTTTGTTTCGATATTTAAAATAATTACAAAATTTTCCCTTAAAAAAGTTCGGTATTTACGAAATTAAAATTTCGTAAATATTTACGAATTGATTCGTTAAGATGGCGGACCCCCGCGCATGCGCAAAAACACTTCCGAAGCTTCGTTATTGGCGCGGGGTCGATTCGTTAAGGTTATAACGAATCGATTCGTTAAAACGGCGGACGCGTTTGCGCATGCGCAAAAGCGACTTCCGAAACTTCGTTATTAAATACGAATCGATTCGCTATTAAAATAATAACGAATCGATTCGTTAAAATGGCGGACGCGATTGCGCAATGCTAAATGCTCTATAAACAAAATCATTTCATAAAATAAATCAAATAAAATAATCAAATAGAACAAGATATTAAGATATTAAATAAAAAAGTAATAAGATAAAGTATCCAAAACTGAGTCAATTTAATAATATAATGAAATAAACAATAATATAATAATAAAATTTAAATAAATAAAATATAAATAATAATAATAATAATAATAATAAATAACAATAAATAATATAAAATTATATAATATATACAATATAAAATAAAATAATATAATATAATAATATATTATTATATATATTATATAAATGAAATAAATAATAATATAAATATTTAAATAAAATATAATTAAATTTATAAAATATTTATAAAATATAATTATAAATAATAATAAAAATAATATATAAAATTAAATTATAAATTATTAATATATAAAAATAATGTTATTATAAAAACTTAGAAAGTAAATATAAGAAATAAATAAAGAAAAAGTAACAAAAAGTAACAGAAATTGCACTTTGAAAAAACTCTGAAAATTATCTGGGAAGTATTGCATACATACTAATTTCTGTAGCAGTATTGCAAGTTAAGTAAGAAGGACCAACTTCACATTTGGGGGTGGTGTATCTTAATGTGCATCCTTAGCCCTGTTGTGGCAAGATGCCTCATATCTTTTCCTCTGCTGACGCTCACACCGCAATGCCTGCAAACTGCCAAAGTGGCCCTCTCATTATGGACGTCGTAATGATCCCATAGGAGCGATCTCGGCCTACCCCTACTAGGCACTTCAGATGTACTCATGCTCGTGTTTGGACTGTCGGTGTTTGTGGAAGGGAGTATAATCGTTGGTTGTTTCTGTAGCTCGCCCTCCATCAGCATGCAGTCCTCTTGATCACTAATTCCTGTGGTGGAAGCACATTCCATCTTGTCTTCCTCCCATTCCTCTGACACGTCCGCCTCCTCGCCCTCCTCTTCATAACAAGTAGTATCAGAGGTACTTGGAAGGACATCAGGATCTGAACGTAGAGTCTTTCGAACTGATGAAGAAGAAGGTTCTGCCATCTCACAGCTGGTTGAAGCATCTGTGGGTGTTTCAATAACCATCTCGTTGGATGAATGTTCCCTTCTTGTCAATGTGTTCATCTTCAGTCCCCTGCCTTTCTTCGGTATTCGCGATAGCACTTGGCCCTTGCGACTAGAAAAGCCGGGAAGGAAGCGTTTCATCACACTGGTTGGAACTACACAAATAATGAGCAAAAGGAGCGCACTGGTTGGAACTACACAAATAATGAGCGAGCACTGTATTATAGCACTTTCTATTGGCAAAAGGAGCGCACTGGTTGGAACTACACAAATGATGAGCAAGCACTGTATTATAGCACTTTCTGTTGGCAAAAGGAGCGCACTGGTTGGAACTACACAAATGATGAGCGAGCAGTGTATGTAGCACTTTCTGTTGTTGGCAAAAGGAGCGCACTGGTTGGAACTACACAAATGAGCGAGCACTGTATTATAGCACTTTGTGTTGGCAAAAGGAGCGCACTGGTTGGAACTACACAAATGATGAGCGAGCACTGTATTATAGCACTTTGTGTTGGCAAAAGGAGCGCACTGGTTGGAACTACACAAATGAGCGAGCACTGTATTATAGCACTTTGTGTTGGCAAAAGGAGCGCAGTGGTTGGAACTACACAAATGAGCGAGCACTGTATTATAGCACTTTGTGTTGGCAAAAGGAGCGCACTGGTTGGAACTACACAAATGAGCGAGCAAGCACTGTATTAGCACTTTGTGTTGGCAAAAGGAGCGCACTGGTTGGAACTACACAAATGAGCGAGCAAGCACTGTATTATAGCACTTTGTGTTGGCAAAAGGAGCGCACTGGTTGGAACTACACAAATGAGCGAGCACTGTATTATAGCACTTTGTGTTGGCAAAAGGAGCGCACTGGTTGGAACTACACAAATGAGCGAGCAGTGTATGTAGCACTTTGTGTTGGCAAAAGGAGCGCACTGGTTGGAACTACACAAATGAGCAAGCACTGTATTATAGCACTTTGTGTTGGCAAAAGGAGCGCACTGGTTGGAACTACACAAATGAGCGAGCACTGTATTATAGCACTTTCTGTTGGCAAAAGGAGCGCACTGGTTGGAACTACACAAATGATGAGCGAGCAGTGTATGTAGCACTTTGTGTTGGCAAAAGGAGCGCACTGGTTGGAACTACACAAATGAGCAAGCACTGTATTATAGCACTTTGTGTTGGCAAAAGGAGCGCACTGGTTGGAACTACACAAATGATGAGCGAGCAGTGTATGTAGCACTTTGTGTTGGCAAAAGGAGCGCACTGGTTGGAACTACACAAATGATGAGCGAGCAGTGTATGTAGCACTTTGTGTTGGCAAAAGGAGCGCACTGGTTGGAACTACACAAATGATGAGCGAGCAGTGCATGTAGCACTTTGTGTTGGCAAAAGGAGCGCACTGGTTGGAACTACACAAATGATGAGCGAGCACTGTATTATAGCACTTTGTGTTGGCAAAAGGAGCGCACTGGTTGGAACTACACAAATGATGAGCGAGCAGTGTATGTAGCACTTTGTGTTGGCAAAAGGAGCGCACTGGTTGGAACTACACAAATGATGAGCGAGCACTGTATGTAGCACTTTGTGTTGGCAAAAGGAGCGCACTGGTTGGAACTACACAAATGAGCGAGCACTGTATTATAGCACTTTGTGTTGGCAAAAGGAGCGCACTGGTTGGAACTACACAAATGAGCGAGCACTGTATTATAGCACTTTCTGTTGGCAAAAGGAGCGCACTGGTTGGAACTACACAAATGATGAACGAGCAGTGTATGTAGCACTTTGTGTTGGCAAAAGGAGCGCACTGGTTGGAACTACACAAATGAGCGAGCACTGTATTATAGCACTTTGTGTTGGCAAAAGGAGCGCACTGGTTGGAACTACACAAATGAGCGAGCAAGCACTGTATTATAGCACTTTGTGTTGGCAAAAGGAGCGCACTGGTTGGAACTACACAAATGAGCGAGCACGAGCAGTGTATTATAGCACTTTGTGTTGGCAAAAGGAGCGCACTGGTTGGAACTACACAAATGAGCGAGCACTGTATTATAGCACTTTGTGTTGACAAAAGGAGCGCACTGGTTGGAACTACACAAATGAGCGAGCACTGTATTATAGCACTTTGTGTTGGCAAAAGGAGCGCACTGGTTGGAACTACACAAATAATGAGCGAGCACTGTATTATAGCACTTTGTGTTGGCCAAAGGAGCGCACTGGTTGGAACTACACAAATAATGAGCGAGCACTGTATTATAGCACTTTGTGTTGGCAAAAGGAGCGCACTGGTTGGAACTACACAAATGATGAGCAAGCACTGTATTATAGCACTTTCTGTTGGCAAAAGGAGCGCACTGGTTGGAACTACACAAATGACAAACGCACACACAGCCACCGAAGACTCTTTTATTTTTTTAGAATATTTTTTGTATTTTTTTAAGAATAAAAGACAGGAAATATTCAGAAATGGAAAATTAACCAAAAACTGGCCCTGATATGAACCAAACACAGCCACGAGACAGGGCAAATGAGAGCACACAGCAACAGAAGAGTCTTTTTTTTTTAGAATATTTTTTGTATTTTTTAAGAATAAAAGACAGGTATTTTTAAAAAATATTCAAAAATGGAAAATTAACCAAAAACTGGCCCTGATGTGGACCAAACACAGCCACGAGACAGGGCAAATGAGAGCACACACCAACAGAAGAGTCTTTTCTTTTTTTAGAATATTTTTGTATTTTTTTAAGAATAAAAGACAGGTATTTTTAAAAAAATATTCAAAAATGGAAAATTAACCAAAAACTGGCCCTGATGTGGACCAAACACAGCCACGAGACAGGGCAAACGAGAGCACACACCAACAGAAGAGTCTTTTCTTTTTTAGAATATTTTTTGTATTTTTTTAAGAATAAAAGACAGGTATTTTAAAAAAATATTCAAAAATGGAAAATTAACCAAAAACTGGCCCTGATGTGGACCAAACACAGCCACGAGACAGGGCAAATGAGAGCACACACCAACAGAAGAGTCTTTTCTTTTTTAGAATATTTTTTGTATTTTTTTAAGAATAAAAGACAGGTATTTTTAGAAAATATTCAAAAATGGAAAAATAACCAAAAACTGGCCCTGATGTGGACCAAACACAGCCACGAGACAGGGCAAACGAGAGCACACAGCAACAGAAGAGTCTTTTCTTTTTTTAGAATATTTTTTGTATTTTTTTAAGAATAAAAGACAGGTATTTTTAGAAAATATTCAGAAATGGAAAATTAACCAAAAACTGGCCCTGATGTGGACCAAACACAGCCACGAGACAGGGCAAATGAGAGCACACACCAACAGAAGAGTCTTTTTTTTTTAGAATATTTTTTGTATTTTTTTTAAGAATAAAAGACAGGTATTTTTAAAAAATATTCAAAAATGGAAAATTAACCAAAAACTGGCACTGATGTGGACCAAACACAGCCACGAGACAGGGCAAATGAGAGCACACACCAACAGAAGAGTCTTTTCTTATTTTGGAATATTTTTTGTATTTTTAACCAAAAACTGGCCCTGATGTGGACCCCAAACACAGCCACGAGACAGGGCAAACGAGAGCACACACCAACAGAAGAGTCTTTTCTTTTTTAGAATATTTTTGTATTTTTTAAGAATAAAAGACAGGTATTTTTAGAAAATATTCAGAAATGGAAAATTAACCAAAAACTGGCCCTGATGTGCACCAAACACAGCCACGAGACAGGGCAAACGAGAGCACACACCAACAGAAGAGTCTTTTCTTTTTTTTTTTTTAGAATATTTTTTGTTTTTTAAGAATAAAAGACAGGTATTTTTAAAAAATATTCAAAAATGGAAAATTAACCAAACACTGGCCCTGATGTGGACCAAACACAGCCACGAGACAGGGCAAACGAGAGCACACACCAACAGAAGAGTCTTTTCTTTTTTAGAATATTTTTTGTATTTTTTTAAGAATAAAAGACAGGTATTTTTAAAAAAATATTCAAAAATGGAAAATTAACCAAAAACTGGCCCTGATGTGGACCAAACACAGCCACGAGACAGGGCAAACGAGAGCACACACCAACAGAAGAGTCTTTTCTTTTTAGAATATTTTTTGTATTTTTTTAAGAATAAAAGACAGGTATTTTTAAAAAATATTCAAAAATGGAAAATTAACCAAAAACTGGCCCTGATGTGGACCAAACACAGCCACGAGACAGGGCAAATGAGAGCACACACCAACAGAAGAGTCTTTTCTTTTTTTAGAATATTTTTTGTATTTTTTTTAAGAATAAAAGACAGGTATTTTTAAAAAATATTCAAAAATGGAAAATTAACCAAAAACTGGCCCTGATGTGGACCAAACACAGCCACGAGACAGGGCAAATGAGAGCACACACCAACAGAAGAGTCTTTTCTTTTTTAGAATATTTTTTGTATTTTTTTAAGAATAAAAGACAGGTATTTTTAGAAAATATTCAAAAATGGAAAATTAACCAAAAACTGGCCCTGATGTGGACCAAACACAGCCACGAGACAGGGCAAATGAGAGCACACACCAACAGAAGAGTCTTTTCTTTTTTAGAATATTTTTTGTATTTTTTAAGAATAAAAGACAGGTATTTTTAAAAATATTCAAAAATGGAAAATTAACCAAAAACTGGCCCTGATGTGGACCAAACACAGCCACGAGACAGGGCAAACGAGAGCACACACCAACAGAAGAGTCTTTTCTTTTTTAGAATATTTTTTGTATTTTTTAAGAATAAAAGACAGGTATTTTTAAAAAATATTCAAAAATGGAAAATTAACCAAAAACTGGCCCTGATGTGGACCAAACACAGCCACGAGACAGGGCAAACGAGAGCACACACCAACAGAAGAGTCTTTTCTTTTTTAGAATATTTTTTGTATTTTTTAGGAATAAAAGACAGGTATTTTTAGAAAATATTCAGAAATGGAAAATTAACCAAAAACTGGCCCTGATGTGGACCAAACACAGCCAGCGAGACAGGGCAAATGAGAGCACACACCAACAGAAGAGTCTTTTCTTTTTTAGAATATTTTTTTTAAGAATAAAAGACAGGTATTTTAAAAAAATATTCAAAAATGGAAAATTAACAAACAAATTGACAAAAACCGAAGGAAGGAATGAATCCAAGCAAGGAATTAATAATAAGCAGCAAGGAATGAATCCAAGCAAGGAATAAGCAAGGAATGAATCCAATCCAAGCTTAGCCAGTTGCAAGCCAACCCAATGCAAACCCTCCCGGACCTCTTCTCTTCTCCCTCGCCTCTGCAACAATGAGCTGTACGGCCGCGCGGAGCCGCTTTTAAAGGGCTTGCCGGCCAATCAGAAACAGCCACGGTGCACTGCTTGGGTGCTTGGGAGCGCCGGATTGGCTCCCAGGGCACCAGCATCCTCCATCCCATTTACGAAACGGGCGGAAGCTCGTTAAAAGTATGGGGGATGCCGTTTCGTTATTTTGAAACCCTTCCGGGTTTGAAAATGTGTTTTGTAATCGTTTTGTAATTGCTAAAAATAACGAATATTTAACGAATTACAAAATTAACAAACGAAACCGCCCAGGCCTAATAGATATCACCAGCCACAATGGATAAAGATGACATGATTGACTGATTGATTGGCATTTTGACTTGGTTGGGATGGAAATTGCGACTGGATAGAGGGAGAGGGGGAAAGATGGCATGGTTGCTTGACTGACTGATTGACTAAGATTTCTAATCTTGTTGAGATGGAGACCACCACCCATACTGTGGAGAGGGAGAGGGAGAAAGAAGGCATGATGAATTAATTGACTGAAAGTTGTGGCCTCCTTGAACAAAGAGAGAAGAGGAAAGTTGGATGACTGACTGATTGATTGATTGACATCCCCAACCTTGTTGAGATGGGAACTATCAGTGAACTTGGTTGGAGGGGTAGAGAAAAGACGGCACCATTGATTGAATGGTTGATTGGCATTTCTGACCTCGTTGAGATGGAAACTGCCAGCCAAATTGGTGTGGGGTGGATAGAGTCAATGTAGGTCATGCATGTGACCCCAAGAGGAGAACGGCCTGAGTTCTTGCTGCCTCTTCTTTGCCTGCCAACCTTCTCCCCTGGCCTTGCTTTGCTCCATGCTTTGCTCCCATTCTGTCTATTCTGAATATATATGGCCCTCCATCCCTTTCTCAGCAGGAGAGCATCTTTCCTCTCAATGGAGATGATTCCTCCTGCTGTTCCCTGGAACCGTCTTGACTCCACGGGGCTCCTTTCCAGCTGCTTTGGGAGCAGAAGGCCTCTGGGCTTCGTTAGAGATGGGGATTCAAATATGCTGGCATCTTTTCCCGCTCATCTCTTTGGATTTGGGCTCTGTCTGCCACTGGATGGTTGCCGCCAAGAACTTTTCTGGCATCGAGGCGTCTCTCCTTGAATCATGGACTTGGAAGGGACACGATGGCCCCGCAAGGCCAACCACCTGCTCAGTGCAGGATCCCTGGCAAGAGGATCCGTGAAGCAAAGGATGGGGGAAAAAATAAAGATTCTAGTTAAACATTTGGAAAAACTTCTCCAGTATAAGAGCTGCTGGACAATAGAATGGGCTGAGTTAGAAGGTGCTTGACTCCTCCCTCTTTGGAGGTCTTTAAACAGTGGTTGGATGCTCCCTTTTTGGAAATGCTTTACCTGTGCATTCCTGTGAGACTGGACCTCAAGAAATGGGGCCAACCTCAAGAAATGGGGCCACAAAGTGGAACCCACGACATGCGAGTGTGGAGAAGAGCAAACCACTGACCACCTGCTGCAATGCACCCTGAGCCCTGCCACATGATGCACAAGGGAGGACCTCCTTGGGGCAACACCAGAGGCACTCCAAGTGGCCAGATACTGGTCAAAGGACATTTGGACTAAATAACCAATCCTCTGGTTCTATGATTTCATGATAGTTATTTTTTTTATTTATCGTGTCATCAGCAACCAGACATTTGTATTACACTTTTAACAAAAACAAACAGACAAAACACAAAGTTTGCAAGCTTGGTAGTTGATTAAATGTCCTTTGACCAGTATCTGGCCCCTTGGAGTGCCTCTGGAGTTGCTGCAAGGAGGTCCTCCCTTGTGCATATAGCAGGGCTCAGGTTGCATTGCAGCAGGTGGTCAGTGGTTTGCTCTTCTCCACACTCACATGTCGTGGATTCCACTTTGTGGCCCCATTTCTTGAGGTTGGCTCTGCATCTCGTTGCGCCAGAGCGCAGTCTGTTCAGCGCCTTCCAAGTCACCCAGTCTTCTGTGTGCCCAGGGGGGAGTCTCTCATTTGGTATCAGCCATGGATTGAGGTTCTGGGTTTGAGCCTGCCACTTTTGGACTCTTGCTTACTGAGGTGTTCCAGCAAGTCTCTCTGTAGATCTTAGAAAACTATTTCTAGATTTAAGTCATTGACGTGCTGGCTGATACCCAAACAGGGGATGAGCTGGAGATGTCTCTGCCTTGGTCCTTTCACTATTGGCTGCTACTTCCTGGCGGATGTCAGGTGGTGCAATACCGGCTAAGCAGTGTAATTTCTCCAGTGGTGTAGGGCGCAGACACCCTGTGATAATGCGGCATGTCTCATTCAGAGCCACACCCACTGTTTTAGTGTGGTGAGATGTGTTCCACACTGGGCATGCGTACTCAGCAGCAGAGTAGCACAGCGCAAGGGCAGATGTCTTCACTGTGTCTGGTTGTGATCACCAGATAGAAAAAAAATTAGGCAGAAAAAATGGAATGCAAAGAGACAGAATGGGTTACGCGTGGCTCGAGAGCAGTACGTGTGAAAAAGATCTTGGGTTCCTCATGGACAACAAGTTAAATATGAGCCAAGAATGTGATGTGGCAGCAAAAAAAAATAATAATAAATGGGATTTTGGCCTGCATCAATAGGATGCACACATATCCATCTATGCTATTCGTCCAAGCCTTTCCAGGTCCAATCCTCATAAAAGACAGAGATAGTAGGATGATTGACATTTGCCTTGAAAGCAGTCCATGTCAAAGGGGCCTTGTTGGGCCACAAGCTGGACGTGAGTCAACACCACGATGCAGCAGCCAAAAAGGCCAATGCAATTCTAGGCTGCATCCATAGGAGAATACTGCCTGGACCCAGGGAAGTCACCATCACACTCTATTCCATCTAAACATTGGGAAGAACAGCAAGAATCCACTGCTGCTGGGAATCCAGTGGAGTGTCCTTCTCTGGGGACTTTTAAGCAGAGGCAGGCTGGCCATCTGTTGGGAGGGCTTGGACTGGGTCTTCCTCCCTGGCAGAAGCGGGGTCGACTGGATGGCCCTTGGAGTCCCTTCCAACTCTAGAGTTCTATGATTCCTTGGCAACGGGATCTTTTTATTTGTACAGCCTCCATCAATATGTGCAAACAAATCCAAATAAATATTTCTGCAGCCAAACAGAGTGAAATTAAAGCATTCATTAATAATAATTTAAAAGATATCCAGACATGACTCAGAGATCTAGTACTCTGCCATGCCATATGCCAGAAGTCAGAATTATGCAGCCCACTTAGACCATAGAATCAAAGAATCAAAGAGTTGGAAGAGACCTCATGGGCCGTCCAGTCCAACCCCATTCTGCCAAGAAGCAGGAATATTGCATTCAAATCACCCCTGACAGATGGCCTTCCAGCCTCTGTTTAAAAGCTTCCAAACCACACTCCGGGGCAGAGAGTTCCACTGCTGAACGGCTCTCACAGTCAGGAAGTTCTTCCTCATGTTCAGATGGAATCTCCTCTTGTAGTTTGAAGCCATTGTTCCATGTCCTAGTCCCAATGGAAGCAGAAAACAAGCTTGCTCCCTCCTCCCTGTGGCTTCCTCTCACATATTTATACATGGCTATCATATCTCCTCTCAGCCTTCTCTTCTTCAGGCTAAACATGCCCAGCTCCTTAAGCCGCTCCTCATAGGGCTTGTTCTCCTGACCCTTGATCATTTGAGTCGCCCTCCTCTGGGCACTTTCCAGCTTGTCAATATCTCTCTTGAGTTGTGGTGCCCAGAACTGGACACAATATTCCAGGTGTGGTCTAACCAAAGCAGAATAGAGCATGGGGAGCATGACTTCCCTAGATCTAGACACTATGCTCCTACTGATGCAGGCCAAAATCCCATTGGCTTTTTTGCCGCCACATCACATTCCTGGCTCATGTTCCCCTTCCTCCCCACGAGGACTCCCAAGATCTTTTTCACACATACTGCTCTCGAGCCAGGCATTGTCCCCCATTCTGTATCTTTGCATTTCGTTTTTTCTGCCAAAGTGGAGTATCTTGCATTTGTCCCTGTTGAACTTCATTTTGTTAGTTTTGGCCATTCATCTCTCTAATCTGTCAAGATCGTTTTGAATCCTGCTCCTGTCCTCTGGAGTCTTGGCTATCCCTCCCAATTTGGGACATCCCAAGATGTTGATGGATTACACCTCCCATCTCCTTGCACCATTGAGTTAGGCTGTTTCTGGGGCTGCTGGGAGTTGCAGCCCAACCACATCTGACCAGCTGTTCAATTCCTGATTCCCACCTATTTATTTATTTTTATTTATTTACTTTATTTGTATACTGCTCTTCTCAGCCCTTAGGCGACTCAGAGGGGTTAACAACAACAGTTTCAATATACATAGTACAAAATCATTGGACATTTAAAGCAATAGTAAACAATTAGAGTTATAGTTCAAGGTTCTGGAGCTCCTGGGCAGAGAAGTGTGTTACTGGACTACAACTCTTACATTGTCAGAACGGTAGCTCTCACAGCTGGCCAGAGGTGGTTGTGCTGCAAGTCCCACCAGCCCCAGAAGCAAGATATCTCAGTGACAAGGGAGATGTAGTTAGTGCATATGTGAGCTGTGGGGGAACATATCCCCCAGGCCAATGCCTGTGTAGGCAGGTCTCTTGGCGCATTAATTTCCCTGAGAATGTATCTCACCTTCTCCGGGGCTGTTGGCGGGTATCGCTCCATCTTTCGCTTGATGCCTTGCCTGAGGAAGTGTTTCCTGCTGCCAGAGATGAATCTCCCAGCCTCTCCGAAAACTGCTGAGCAGCATTTGATGCTTTGTCAGACAATTTTCAGTGAATATTTGTGTGCAAAACACACAGGTAAGAGCCTTCCCAGCCCAATCCTATGCTACTTGGTTTTGGATTGCGATGTGCCTCCACTGAGTAGGAGCAAAGGTCTCCTGAGGGTTTAAGGCCACTCAAGGGACCAGGCTGAGACATGGGTCAACCTCTGGAATGGAGTCGCTGGTTTGCATGCATTTAATTTGCTTTGCACAATTCCTGAGACTTGTAATTTGGGGAGGCACCAACACTCGTCAGCAGAGAAGGCGAAAGACCTTTAAAAACTGCAACTCCCAGGAGCCATGGCAGTTGAAAGGGTGTCAACTGGCATTCATTCTACAGTCTAGATTCCTCCAAGTTCGGTGTCTTGGGGGTGGGTTCGTAGGTGGCTGTGGAACCCAATTCTTGACCTGCATCTTCTCCCACAGTGAGGGCATTGGTTTCCAGGTGGGAGGTGGTCTCGCTTGGGGTTGACTTGATGCGCCTTCCTCTTGGCATGTTTCTCTCTTTCACCCTCCATTCGTGCCTCTTCAAATTCTGCAGCACTGCTGGTCACAGCTGACCTCCAGCTGGAGCAGTCAAGGGCCAGGGCTTCCCAGTTCTCAGTGTCTATGCCAGAGTTTTTAAGGTTGGCTTTGAGCCCATCTTTCAATCTCTTTTCCTGTCCTCCAACATTCCGTTTTCCGTTCTTGAGTTCGGAGTAGAGCAACTGCTTTGGGAGACGGTGGTCGGGCATCCGGACAACGTGGCCGGTCCAGCGGAGTTGGATGGCGGAGGACCATTGCTTCAATGCTGGTGGTCTTTGCTTCTTCCAGCACGCTGACGTTTGTCCGCCTGTCTTCCCAAGAGATTTGCAGGATTTTCCGGAGGCAGCGCTGATGGAATCGTTCCAGGAGTTGCATGTGACGGCTGTAGACAGTCCACGTCTCACAGGCGTATAGCAGGGTTGGGAGGACAATAGCTTTATAAACAAGCACCTTGGTATCCCTACGGATGTCCCGGTCCTCAAACACTCTCTGCTTCATTCGGAAAAATGCTGCACTCGCAGAGCTCAGGCGATGTTGTATTTCGGTGTCGATGTTGACTTTGGTGGAGAGGTGGCTGCCAAGGTAGCGGAAATGGTCAACATTTTCTAATGTTACACCATTAAGCTGTATCTCTGGCATTGGAGAGGGGTTGGCTGGTGACTGCTGGAACAGAACTTTGGTTTCTCGATGTTCAATGACAGTCTGAGCTTCTTGTATGCTTCTGTGAAGGTGTTTAGAGTGGCTTGTAGATCTTCTTCTGAATGTGCACAGATGACGTTGTCATCAGCATACTGGAGTTCTATAACAGATGTTGTTTAAACATAGTCTGCCTCTCTTATCCCTGACTGGACTGCCGCGTCCAGTGGGGTCACCACCCTGCAGCCAAAAAAGAAAAATGAACTTCGGTACATGGAACGTACGGACACTGATGGACAACACTGACAGTGAACGCCCCAAACACAGAACTTCCAACTAGATGCTGATGAAGACATCAAGGAAAATTTTTACTGTCAGCTGGACACCGTCCTATCAGAGATACCTAAGGAGGACAAAATCATCCTCCTGGGGGACTTTTATTATTTATTTATTATTTTATTTGCTGCATTTGTTAACCGCCGCTCTCAGCCCTAGGGCGACTCGTGGCGGTGTACAACATATAAAAACAGTTACAATAAAGCACAATAAAAATCAACATAACAATAATACACTCTAATCTAATCTAATTTACACTAAACTAATCCGCATCGTCACAACATAGAATCATAACCAATCTCATAGTCCATATTCCGTTCCAATTGTCATTACCAGCTAATATAGCACTCAATTAAATGCCTTCTCGAATAGCCAGGTCTTTAGGCTCTTACGGAAAGCCATAAAGGAGGGCGCCTGTCTGATGTCAGCAGGGAGGGTGTTCCACAGCCGGGGGGCCACCACCGAGAAGGCCCTTTCTCTCGTCCCCGTCAGACGTGCCTGTGAGGCAGGCGGGATCGAGAGAAGGGCCTCCCCAGACGATCTCAAGGCCCTCGTGGGCTCATAGGCCGAGATGCGGTCCGAAAGGTATTTTGGGCCGGAACCGTTTAGGGCTTTGTAGGATAACACCAGCACCTTAAATTGGGCCCGGTAGCAGATCGGCAGCCAGTGGAGCTGGGACAACAAGGGCGTTGTGTGCTCCCTGCGTCCTGCTCCCGTTAGTAACATGGCTGCCGCGCGCTGGACTAGCTGAAGCTTGTTCTAGTTGGAAAGAAAGGACTTTCATGCAAGAATAGGGCTCCACAGTCACCTACGGACCCACCAGAACACTGATCCTGGAAGACTATCCTACTCGGTCAACGAGGGATCACCTAAATTTTAAAGTCCCTTCAAGACCCTGGTCCCCTTTTGCTTCTGCGAACACACAGGATGTCCATCATGCGCATCAAAGACCTGTTAAAGAAGACCATGAAGGGTGCCATGCTCTTCATAAACTGTTCTTCCATTTTTTGCCTTTGCTTGCGATCCGTGTGGGATGCATGTGTTCAGTGCGTAGCTCCTTTCGACGTTGCCATGCCTTTTGGGGAGGAGGCGGTTGCACTTTCCTTCCTGCTGATGCAGGGATTCGGGCGTTTGAAGCTTCCACCGCTTGGAGGAGATCCAGCCGCGGAAGATACTTTGCCAGCTTAAATGCCTGCCTTTGGGCTCCTCTCGGATGAAGCGCACGTCCAGGGAAGATTTCTTTCTTCAAGTTTGCAATTCTCCTTCCTGCCCCAGAGGCTGGGATTTTTTTTATATGTGTGTTCTAGTTGGAAACCAGCATCTGAAACGCCACTGGCGGGGAAGGCTTTATGCAACATAAGGTTTCAAAGGAGGCAGCAGGAGGAGGCTGCGGCTGATGGAAGAGGGGGCGGCTGGTAGGTTCAGTGGGGGGCAGGCGGCCTGCAAGAACAAAAGACTCCTTTCCAAGGAACACCATATGCCTCCAAAGGGAAGCGAGAAGTTTAGAGACTCCACTACAGACATAGAATCCATCCAGCCCTGCCCCTTTGTGCCAGAAAGCAAGACCCAATCCAAAGTACCCATTCAGCCTCTGCTTCAAAGCCTCCAGAGAAGAAGACTCCACTGGATTCCATGATGGCAGCAGCAGATTCCCTTGCTGACTGTTGATAAGTCCTTCTCAACAGTCTTTATGGACTTTATGGACTCCCAAAAATCCATAAGGACTCCACCCCACTCAGACCCATCGTGAGTGCCATTGGATCCCCCATGTATGACTTAGCAAAATTTCTTGCTGCACAGTTACAAAGCCATATTGGGCTCACTACACACTACATCAAGGACTCAGCCCACTTCATAGAAAAAATCAGCAATCTCAAGCTAAATACCAATGACAAACTGATCAGCTTTGATGTGGTGTCTCTATTTACCATGGTCCCGGTAGCAGACACCATTGCACTAATCAACCAGAGGTTCCCAGAAGACATCACAGGCTCTGTTTCACCATTGCCTCACCACCAGCTACTTTCAGTGGGACAATGAATTCTATGAACAGAAAGATGGAGTAGCTATGGGGAGCCCTCTCAGCCTGGTCATAGCTAACTTCTACATGGAGCACTTTGAAAAACAAGCCCTGGAAACAACCAACAAAAAAGCCCACGATATGGTTCAGATATGTGGATGACACCTTCACCATTTGGAGCCATGGAGAAGAAGAACTCAACAGGTTCCTGGACCATCTTAACAGCATCCACCCAAACATCCAGTTCACCATGGAAAAAGAAAATGAAGGAAGACTGCCTTTTCTAGATGTCCTAGTCATCCGCAAACCAGATCAACAATTGGGTCACACCGTCTACAGAAAACCCACACACACAGATAGATATCTACATAAAAACTCCAACCATCACCCAAGTCAAAAAAAAGAAGCACCATTAAAGCCTTGGCAGACTGTGCAAAAAGAATCTGCGAACCCCACCTCCTCCGAGATGAACTGAACCACCTCAACTGGGCTCTCCAGGCCAATGGAGACTCCACCTCAGACATCAGAAGACCCGGAAGACAACCGAGAGGAAGCCACGAGAGTCAAGACAGAGACCTACCCAGAGGAAAAGTGTTCTTGCCAGACATCAAGGGAACCACTGACCGCAGAGGGAAGCTGATGAGGAAAACAACATACAAACAATCTACAGACCCACCAAGAAAATCCAACAAATGCTACGTTCAGCAAAGGACAAGAGGGATCCTCTCACCTCTGCAGGAGTCTACCATTGTATTCCATGCAGCTGTGGACAAGTAGTCTCCATAGGGACCACCAAACACAGAAATGCCCAAACATGAATCAAGGAACATGAAAGGCACTGCAGACTACTCCAACCAGAGAAATCAGCCATAGCAGAGCACCTGAGGAACCAACCTGGACACAGCATTTTATCTGAGAACACAGAAATGCTGGACCACTCTCACAACCACCATGTCAGACTACACAGAGAAGCCATTGAAATCCACAAGAATGTGGACAATTTCAACAGAAAGGAGGAAACCATGAAAATGAACAAAATCTGGCTACCAGTATTAAAAAAAACTCTAAAATTACAACAGCACAACAACAGAGAGGAAACAATCAGGACATCTAATCACCTCTCAACAAAAGATTGCTCCAGGCACTGCCAGGCCATCAAATGCTAATCAAGGTGGTCAGTTGAAACATTCACACCTAGCTCCAGCAGACAAGAGTCCTTTGTCCCACCCTGGTCATTCCACAGATATATAAACCCTTTTTTCCTAGTTATGCTAATCAAGGTAGTCAGCTGAAACATTCACACCTAGCTCCAGCAGACAAGAGTCCTTTGTCCCACCCTGGTCATTCCATAGATATATAAACCCTTTTTTCCTAGTTCCAACAGACCTCACTACCTCTGAGGATGCTTGCCATAGATGAAGGCGAAATGTCAGGAGAGAATGCCTCTAGACCATGGCCATATAGCCCGAGAAAAAACCTACAACAACCCAGTCCTTCATAATGTTTCAATGGAATCTCTTTTCCTGCCATTTGAATCCATTGCTCCATTGGGTCCCAGTCTTTGGCCGATGGTGCCCATCCTGCTCCTCCTGGAATTGCCGCAGATCTATCTCAAATCAGTAACGGCAACACACCAAAAAATAACCAGACCTGAAAAGGAGTCAAAGCCTTTGTTTGAATAACAAGATTTTTCAAACATGAAGTGCCTGGAAGACTGCAAGCTTTCTAAGGGATGCACTACTTCTCCTGATGGCTTCCATGATCAGAAATATACTATCATTGTTTTGGGTTGTTGTGAGATTTTTCCGGGCTGTATGGCCATGTTCCAGAAGCATTCTCTCCTGACGTTTCACCTGCATCTGTGGCAGGCATCCTCAGAGGTTGGGAGGTCTGTTGGAAACTAGGAAAATGGGGTTTATATGTCTTTGGAATGTCCAAGGTGGGAGAAAGAACACTTGTCTGTTGGAGGCAGACGGGAGAACAAGCCCTATGAGGAGCAGCTTAAGGAGCTGGGCATGTTTAGCCTAAAGAAGAGAAGGCTGAGAGGAGACATGATAGCCATGTATAAATACGTGAGAGGAAGCCACAGGGAGGAGGGAGCAAGCTTGTTTTCTGCTTCCTTAGAGAACTAGGACGCAATGGAGCAATGGCTTCAAACTACAAGGAAGGAGATTCCATCTGAACATGAGGAAGAACTTCCTGACTGTGAGAGCCATTCAGCAGTGGAACTCTCTGCCCGGAGTGTGGTGGAGGCTCCTTCTTTGGAAGCTTTTAAACAGAGGCTGGATGGCCATCTGTCAGGGGTGCTTTGAATGCAATATTCCTGCTTCTTGGCAGAATGGGGTTGGACTGGATGGCCCATGAGGTCTCTTCCAACTCTTTGATTCTAGGATTCTATGAGGCAGGTGTGAATGTTTCAATTGGCCACCTTGATTCGCATTTAATGGCCTAGCAGTTTCAAGGTCTGGTTTCTTACTGCCTGGGGGAAACAATCAGGGCGAGATAATCACCTTCCAACAAACGATTCCCCCAGGCAGTAAGAAGCCAGACCTTGAAACCGTTAGGCCATCAAAGGCTAATCAAGGTGGCCAATTGAAACATTCACACGTACCTCAAACAAACAAGAGGTTTTTCTCCCACCCTGGACATTATTCCACAGATATATAAACCCCGTTTTTCTAGTTGCCAACAGACCACCCAACCTTCGAGGATGCCTGCCATACATGCAGGTGAAACATCAGGAGAGAATGCTTCTGGAACATGGCCATACAGATTGGAAAACTCACAACAACCCAGTGATTCTGGCCATGATAACAAAATGATATAACTGTTTTGGTGGCCAGTTAAAGGGAAATCCAGATGGCCATGGAGCAAAGCCTCAAGATTGTCCTTGGACTCTCCCCAAACAACAAAAGAGATTCAGGAGCTGGTCGTCCAAAAATGTAACTTCTCCCAGCTCCGAAAGGACGTGGAGTCTTTGCCTCGGCCTAAGTCACCTTTCCGATGTCTGTTGCTCAGAAAGCTGCAGCGGCGACAAAATTGCCCAGCTTCTCGATGATGTACGGTTGGGATTTATGCGCCTTGGAAGCTGTCGTTGCAAAGCGGGGAGGCTGAAGCCATTCACCACCTCCGCCTGACAGATTGGAAATAAATCTATATGTAGAAAAGCGTGGCTTTGTGTTGTGTGTGTGTGTGTGTCTGTGTATGCTGCTGGCTCACCTGATTGAACGCCTTCGAGAGAAAGAAAAGTAGGCCAGCTGTGCAGCCGCTGCATACATTCTCTCTGCATCGGAACGCCTGGGAGCGGCCACGTCCAGCACGTTTCTTCTTCTGGGGTATTCCTTCATTGGGAGCAAGAGCCTTCTGACCTTGTACCCCCCTCTATGCCAATCCTCTTATGTGGGTTGTATTTTTCTCATAGGGCTATATGGTGATTCCATGGGGGGACTCCAGCCGAGTGGTGTCCCTTGCGTTTATTTATTTATTTATTTATTTATTTATTTATTTATTTATAATTCAAACTTCTATGCGGCCACTCCCCTGGGGCTCGGAGCGGCTTACAAGAATGGCTAAAATCTAACACAATTTAAAAACAATTTAAAACAATGTGAAAACAGCAATATCAAAAATCAAAGCCTGTCCAAACAGGTATGTCTTCCATGCCCTGCAGAAAGCTGGTAAGTCCCGCAAGGCACGGACTTCAGGTGGCAGAGTATTCCAGAGTGATGGTGCCACTGCTGTAAAGGCTCTGCGTCTGGTTGCTGTTAGACGCAAGGTCTTGACACTGGGAACTTCCAATAGATCTTGGTCCTCAGAACGGAGGGATCTCTGGGGTTGGTAGGGGGTGAGACGGTCCCTCAGGTACATCGGCCCCAGACCATGCAAGGCCTTAAAGGTGAGTACCATCACTTTGAAAGTGATCCAGGTGCTCAATTGGTAACCAATGCAGCTGTAGTAAGATTGGTGTTATGTGGCATCTCATCGGAATTCCCGCAAGAAGCCGAGCAGCTGCATTTTGTACCAACTTGAGCTTCCGGATCACCGACAGAGGAAGGCCAATGTAGAGGGCGTTACAGTAGTCCAGTCTTGAGATGACCGTGGCCTGGATCACCATAGCTAGGTCGTCCCTGGACAGGTAGGGGGCCAGCCGTCTAGCCTGCCGCAGGTGAAAGAAGGCGGTTCTGCTAACGGCGGAGACCTGGGCCTCCATCGTCAGCAGAGGGTCCAAAAGGACTCCCAGGCTCTTGACCAATGATGACGGGCATAGCGCCTTGCCATCCAGGGTAGGCAGCTGGATGTCCCCACTGCCCGGTTGACCCAGCCATAGGATCTCCGTCTTTGCTGGATTCACCCTCAACCTGCTGGCACGCAGCCATCCAGTAACGGCCTCGAGGCACTGATGGAAACAATCGGGTACAGAGTCCGGTCGGCCTTCCATCTTCAGCACCAGCTGAGTGTCATCGGCATACTGATAACACTCAAGCCCAAAACCTCGAACCAGCTGAGCAAGTGGTCGCATAGAGATGTTAAACAACAGAGGGGAGAGAATGGCCCCCTGAGGAACCCCACAGGATAGAGTTGAGGTCACCAGTGCAATGATAACTCACTATATGTCCCTCTGGACATCCCCTCATACCAGACCATCATACCAGACTCCCCATTGGTCGTCACCACCCCCAGCTCCTTCAAGGTCAATCCAGTCACTTCAAGGATACCACACAATATGGTAGCTAGGCCCAATATCTACATCATATAGCTACTGAAGTGATGAGGAGATATTGGCAAAATAGATATTGGAAAAATATATTGATTTATGTATAAATTGTATGTACTTTACAAGCACTGAAATATATAGAAAAATCAGGCTCTCTCTCTATATAGAAAGAATGCTAACGGACAAGCAAGCTGCTGTCCAGGCACAGCAAGAGGGGAGCTGAAGAGGGGGCATGTTATCTATACATTCCAGGAGAGAGATAAGCCTTTCCTAGGACCAACAGGCCGGTACAACTAGGCTCTAAAAGGAGCGGGCCCCTCCCTCCTGACCGGTCAAAGTGGGCCCCTTGATTGATGAATGTAAGATTCTTGCTCTTCAGAAAGACAGAGACATGCCTTTTGTATGTTGGAAGATAGAAGTTGATGCTAAGATGACGTAGTGAATGATGTCCATGTATGTAGACGCGTGTTCTTCGTTTGCTTGCATTTGGAGACTATAAAAGCCGTAGTCTGCACCTATATCATTGCTCTGGTGCTTTTGGACAGAACTCCTCACCAGAGTCCCAGCTGGAAATAAAGCCGTACTTTTCTTTTCTCCGGAAAGGATCTCCCTTGATAGTATCTCTCCTATCTATGCTGCAACAGAAGCAGAATGGTAACTAATAAATACTGCATTGTCGAAGGCATTCATGGCCAGAATCACTGGGTTGCTGTAGGTTTTTTCGGGCTATATTGCCATGTTCTAGAGGCATTCTTCTCCTGATGTTTCACTTGCATCTATGGCAAGCATCACCTCACTACCTCTGAGGATGCTTGCCATAGATGCAGGCGAAACGTCAGGAGAGAATGCCTCTAGAACTTGGCCATATATCCTGAAAAACCTACAACAACCCAATGATTCCGGCCATGAAAGCCTTCGAAAATACAATAGCAATCAAGGTGGTCAATTGAAACATAAGAGCCGTTCAGCAGTGGAACTCTCTGCCCCAGAGTGTGGTGGAGGCTCCTTCTTTGGAAGCTTTTAAACAGAGGCTGGATGGCCATCTGTCAGGGGTGATTTGAATGCAATATTCCTGCTTCTTAATAGAATAGGGTTGGACTGGATGGCCCATGAGGTCTCTTCCAACTCTATGATTCTATGACTCTATGATTCACACCTAGCTCCAACAGACAAGAGTTCTTTGTCCCACCCTGGTCTTTGCACAGATATGTAAACCCAATTTCCTACTTCCAACAGACCTCGCTACCTCTGAGGATGCTTACCATAGATGCAGGTGAAACGTCAGGAGAGAATGCCTCTAAAACATGGCCATATAGCCTGAAAAAACCCACAACAACCCAATAAATACTGCACTTGGGCAGAAAAAATGCACAGAATGGTTGACCAATGGCTTGAAAACAGTCAGTGGGGAAGGGATCTAGGTGTCGCACCTCAGAATAGGTTCACCTTGCTGAAAACACCAAACTGCACACAGCCAGAAGTCTCTATAGTTTATTAAAAAGTAAAAGATAAAAAGTTCTTAAAAGCAAAAGTAATGTTCTAGAAAATCAATGCAAAATAACACTTTGAAGCATGATCCAAAAAGGCACCAGCAAAAGCAAAATCCCATGAGAACATGACTGAGTCCCCAGACCATGAACACAAGAATGGCAAGATAATCCAGACGAGCTAAATGCAAGCTTCTTGGTTAACGTAAAGCTGCTCTGACAAAGGTTTGGTCCCAAACACACTGCTTAATACCTGTGCTGGCACGGCAGTGCCAGGAGTTTGGATTTCTGGGTTGTTGTAGGGTTTTCGGGCTATATGGCCATGGTCTAGAGGCATTCTCTCCTGACGTTTCGCCTGCATCTATGGCAAGCGTCCTCAGAGGTTGTGAGGTCTGTTGGAACTTGGAAAATGGGTTTATATATCTGTGGAATGACCAGGGTGGGACAAAGGACTCTTGTCTGCTGGAGCTAGGTGTGAATGTTTAACTGACCACCTTGATTAGCATATTCTAAAACATATTCTGTGCAGCATGAAAGGGCTTTGGATGCTTCAAGCATGTTCAGGCATCCATCTCATCCCCACATCCTGATTCTTTACTTATTTTAGGTTCATCAGAAAGGGGAAAGAGCCACACTCTTCAAAAGCAAGACTCCAGATCCAAAGAAAGGTGGGAAAGGCGGGTGGCCAGTTTTCCTAGAACCTTGGATGGCTTTTATAACATTAGGATAATGTTGTCCACCTCTCCTCTTGGGATGAAGGACTCCACTTTCCCTTCCTATAGACTGGCATTTTGAAGACATCCTCCTCTGCCATCTAGTGGCCAACGTGGGAATTGCTCCTAAATTAGCAC